>CAJRST010017779.1:4006072-4044631 GCA_907169785.1 Menidia menidia | reverse complement strand
GATAGATAGATAGATAGATAGATAGATAGATAGATAGATAGATAGATGTACATAAAAATATTAGTTCTGATAAAACTAATTTAACTGTATGTCTGCTCTCTACAGATTGAGATTCACTGTGAACACAGCAGATTTCGTGTGTTTGTGGATGGCCAGCAGCTTTTTGACTTTCAACACAGACTAATGTCACTCTTGGACATTGACACATTATGGATTAAAGGCAGCGTTACCATCACCAAACTGGCGTGAAGCAAAGGTGTTCGATGTTGAGGACTTGACACAGGTATTAACGTATGCACCTTAAGCATATAGTGCACAAGTGCCAGGAGTCACAGCTTCATGGTGAGATAGAAACATTTAGATAAGACTTCTCATTTAGAAACTTTCTTTGACAAATGCACTACAGACATGCACAAGCAAATATCTTCTTGGTCCATTAGAATTTCATGTCAGTGTGCTGAATGTCAAAAATACAAGTGAACACATGAACAGGGACATTTTTTGACTGGAATTGGATTAAATTGCCTCAGAAGAATACTTGTAAATACTGCATGTGTGTCTAATAATACTTCAACAATTTATGAATAACTGTAAATCGTAACACAAACATCAAATGCATGTACCGGGCTCCATGTACTGAGCTTATCCATCCAGAGTTGATTTGTGGAAGATATATTTCTGATATATATTTCATATAGTGATATATTTCACATCATGGTCTGTAAATATTTGTCTTTTAAGGTTACAAAACAATTATTTTGTGGTATGTTTTTTGTGTATTTTATGTGCCATTGTAATTGCCATTGGAAGACACTACTACTAAGGACAAATGTGATTTTCAAACGAGGTTTTTAATCATATATTAAATGCACATTGTGAAAATTTCTGCATCTAAAATAAATCTAAAATACTGTATGAATACCTGCATCAACAGAATATAATGTGTTTCTTCCAGCACACTGTATGAGTAATATAGGAATGATTTGAACACTTTTTCTTCTCCCATATTTTGTGGCTGAGAAACTTTCTCAACAACTGTAATGTTGTATTTTTTCATGTTTGTTTTTGTAATTAAACACGGTTTTCTAGTTAAATTCATGTAAAATTGCTTTATTTTACTGTGGTCTGAGAGGAGGAAAGGGTAGAAATTGAGGGTATTCAAACAGAAAAGGTGGCTTAACAAGGATGTAGAGTCTCAAAAAGGATGTTTCTGTCTTTTTGGTCTTTTAACCCAAGGCTTCTGGCTGGGTATGTGAAAATTGTAAGAGTGAGGAGGGAAAAAACACCATAACACAATGATTTGTGTGATGATCGTACTCAATGGGTCCTGCTGATTGCTTCAGGCTGGGCAGGCTCAGGATGGAAGCCTGCTCAGCAACACACCTGCAGCCAGGCACCCTTTATATGTCTGCACTCTCCAAGTGTCTGACGCCAGATGATTGCTTCTCAGAGAATCGATTCAACGCCTGTTTTGCGACCTGTGTGGTCTTGTCCTGTCTGGTCAGCACTCTTTTTGGATTTACCTTCAGCCCGCCTTCCCGCCCTCCTCCCCAAGGACATCTCATTCAGCCACTGGACCTTTGGCACCTCCACCTGGACCGGGCATACCCCTCCCAGCTCCCTGGTACCTTCACCCTCCCTCCACAAAAATAAATCTCGTTATTTCGTTACCCTGCTGTTCTGTGTCTGCTTTTGGGTCCAGTCCTCACCTAGTCCATAACAGATTTGACCATATGATAGTGACCAATCTTTGGCTATTTCACAAATGATGTAATAAAATTAATGAATACATTTTTAAAAGATTGAAATGTGTATTAAAAAGGATTTATTTATATCATAGTCTGTGATGTTATTGGTATCTAAAATATCCATGTCAGAGAAATGCTTAGAAGTTTATTGATGTTCTCACAGTTGTTTGTTTGTGAGAGGGGTGAATATTCATGATGCTCACATGATGTGTAACCTCACCTGGCTTTCATCTTCTTCAATTTCATGAGGATGCTCCGCCATTATTACCTTTAGCATTACCTCATTAATTATCTATCATAGGTATAGTTTATTGACCTGCTACATAGTCTGATCAACTTTGTATATATACATATATTGTGTGTATATGTGCTCATACTTGTAGTACCCACTCTTTAAAGGTTTCCATTTGTTTACATGGCATTAAGGTACAAATAATCTGTCATGAATGTGAATGCTTTATTCAAGGTCAAGGTAAGGTTTCAGTGACGGATAAGGTGATATCCTTGGCTTTATAACGTGTTGGAAAAGTAATTATGTCTCAGTGTGTTGTCGTTTTCAGTTAAGTAAGTTTGACTGATTAAAATGTATGGCCTTTTTAAAAATAATCTTATGAATCTAAAGATTTTCTGACAATGACTAATCGTCATTTTTAAACTTTTTAAATAAGTTTATTCTCATCAAGGCAAATCTTTACCATTGTGATTCAGTTACGCCCAATTAAGTATTTTTTTTTACCATTTCTTCTTTACCCTGCTATATTTCACAAAACAAACAAGAAGTTTGGAAAAAGTGGTCTTTAATGGATTGTATGGAGCAGCTTTCCTCACAAGATGGCACTAATGTCCATCAAATCTTCATAAAATAAAAACATACATTTTTCTGTTTGATGGAATTATACTTTCGCTTACTTTAACACAATTAACCCAAATATGTGAGTTAATTTATTCAAAATATAATGATTGTTTCGTCAATAATACCTACTTGGTGATCTTGGATTCAGTGCCGACACGGGGGTGTGGTGGTTAGCACCATTGCCTCACAGCAAGAAGGTTCTGGGTTCAAATCCCAGGTGGAACCAGAACCTTTCTGTGTGGAGTTTGCATCTTCTCCCTGTCTGCGTGGGTTCTCTCCAGGTTCTCCGGCTTCCTCCCACAGTCCAAAAACCTGCTTGTTAGGTTGATTGGACATTCCAAATTGTCCATAGGAGTGAGTGTACCTGGTTGTATGTCTTGTGTGTGGCCCCAGGGTGTACCGTGCCTCTCACCCATTGACCACTGGGATAGGCTCCAGTTCTCCCTGCGACCCCATTAGGGAATTAGCTGTAACGATAATGGATGGATGGATAAATTCAGTGCCTATTTCAACTACTCCTGGTAAGATCCATCTATCTTGTGTTCATCTTGTTTTATATCCAACTTGTTTTTTCTACAATATAGATTTGTCTGTGTCTAGTCAAACAAGCACTTCTTGCATGATGGCAAAGTAATGCTGTCACATACATCAAGGTATGATACATTTTGTGGTAGAGAAACATTTGCTACTACACTGCTGTCCCTCATTGCTCCATTTCATATCATAATTTGTAGTCCATCCATCCCTTTTCTTCAGCTTATCTGGGGTCGGGTTGCTTATGACCATACGTAACTGGGAACCGAGATCGAACGGTAAATTTAGATTCAGCTCCCACATCATTACCAACACAGAACCGATCCGCTATCAATCTTCAGCTCTATTTTTCCCCTATTCATGAACAAGACCCCTGAGATACTAGATACTTCTAGCTGGAACCTTTCCCCAACAGAGAGGTGACATTCCAAATCCCAAGAGCCAGTTCCTGCTTTCGGCCCATACTTCATTGCACACCCTTTGGCCCTTCCCATAAATCAAAAGAACCCATGTTTCCTTGTGGGGCCATGCCTGGCCAGGCTCGATGGGTGACAGCCCGGCCACCAGGCGCTTGCCAGGCGACCAGACCTGGCTCCAGAGTGGTGCTCCGATGACCTTTGTCCGGTGAGGGAACACTGTTACCATTTATGTAACTTATCATAAGGGGTCTTTGGGCTGCACTGATCACTCCTTAAGACTGGTGAGCATTAGGTGTCCCTACCAGGCCCCAACAACATAGCTTCCAGGATCCTTGGGACAAACCCCTCCATCACGATGAGGTGGCAACCCAGGGAGGGGCATTTGAAGTCGAGTTTTCTCCAATTGTTAGTGTCAATGATTATGGTTATGGGGGACCCAAATGTGGAAAGCAGTAGTCTTGAGATGTTGCGGGGGAAGAACCGTCAGATCCACTTCACAGCCGTTGCAGAAGTCTTAAATACAGGAACTCCTGATCTAGAAGGATACAAGGAAGTTCCAGGTACCCATTGTGAAATCCCTAAATATTCTTGAAGCGGGCGGCACGGTGGTGTGGTGGTTAGCACTGTCGCCTCCCAGCAAGAGGGTTCTGGGTTCGAATCCCGGGGGAACCAGGACCTTTCTGGGTGGAGTTTGCATGTTCTCCCTGTGTCTGCGTGGCTTCTCTCCGGGTTCTCCGGCTTGCTCCCACAGACCACTGGGATAGGCTCCAGTTCCCCCCGCGACCCCATCAAGGAATAAGCGGTATTGATAATGGATGGATGGATTCTTGAAGTGAGTGTCCCTGAGATTCCCACACAGATCTTTTGTTGTTGACCTAAACAATCTGACTTCAAAACATACCAAACTTGAGATGTGGCGAGTAGCATGATGACTCTGAGAAAGCTATCTTAATAATCAATAATACCATACATGCAAACAGAAAACATCAGAAAAATAGCTTCCCTAACTATCCATCCATCTTCTGTGTATTTCAAGAATATATGCACTGCACCTGGAGCCTGTCCAAACTCTCATTAGGCGAGATATACCTGGTTTCAGTCGATCACAGAACCAGATAACCATGTGCACTTGCATCAATAGTCAATTTCTAGTCACCAGTTAACGGTGGAGTAATGGGACAGAACCTAAACATGCACAAACATACACAAGAACATGCCAACTCCACACAGCGATACCACACACTGACATTCACTCCCTAGGGGCAATTTAGCGTGTTCAATTACCCATGTTTTTAGATGGCAGGTAACTGGAGTACCTGGATAGAATCCACACATACATGGGCAGAACAGGCAAACTTCACACAGAAAAGCCCTCAGCCATACTGCCCCAGCACCCAACTCTTCTTGTGAGACAAGAATGATTGTTTTTTCATAATTTCCGTAACGAATAAATTATTGTAGTAAATTTCAAGTTGGTGGTGGAATGGCAGCTTTTTCTAAAGTTCCCCTTTTGGCTTGTGACTTTATGCCTGTAATTGTAGCATTTAAGCTCCTGACTAATTCATAGTAAACAGACTGTGATATGAATTTCTGAATTTTATACATTCATAAAATTTACAGACTATACCAGTCACAGCTAAGATGTATACAGTCTTTGCTTAATGGCACTACTGGAGAAATATTAGTGTTTGAGTTTCTGCCCAGTCTTGTTTTTGTGTATTTCATTTGTTGTTGTTATATGTTATGTTCACAGAAATGATCTAACTGAGACTCATTTGCCTTAATAGTCTATCTATTAGAAATAGTGCAGTAACATCCTGCATCTATACAATGGATTGATAGCTGGGAGACATACAGTATTAAAATCCATACCTAAACTATATGTACTTTAAGTTCAACGATATATCAAAATAAGTTGACTCAAAAAGAAATACTGTATTCAAATGAATGAAAAGAAGAATGAAAAGAATTACGTATAAATTGTGCGGGCGAGACCATTTCTTCAGCAGAATTAAACAAAAGACTGAAAAGACTAAAATGTTTCAAAACAAAGACTTTATTAATTTTCAATTAAATTAGCAGTTTTAAAAAATTACAAAAATTAAGCTGATAGCTATAAAGGCCTACATCACAAAAAAAACATAAATCCTGATGTTGACTCTGATTAATAATTATTTGATTGGTTTATTTTTGCTTAATTTCAGCACAATAATAGTTTATGAAATAAGAAATAAAAATTAACCAGACACTTCCTTTAATCAGCCATTATTAAAACAATACCAAGCGAAAGTGCATCGTCAAAGTAAAAACCTAAATAAAAACCTAAGCCTAAAAAAATAGTCTGTTGGTGGAGTTTATGGGCTCTTTACCGTACACTATGAAGTACAAAAAAAATAAAGTCAATAATTAATAAGCTCTGGAAATACATTTACTAAAGTGTTGGATTTTTGAGGTAACATTTTCTCAATAGCAAGCCTATTTGTCAATTACAGAAATCTGGATACTGCTTCTATGATTTGCTAAAGCTGTAATCTTCTCTGTCAGTGATTTTTATTGGAAGATTTCTAGCCCCAAATGCAACTCTCGACATACATTTTTAACCTTTGTGTTTTTCTTTAACAAACCGGAAGAGAGTGAACTTCTGTCTGCTTCATATACATTCAGTTGTTTTTTTTGTCACATCTACTGCAGTTCTTATGAAGTGAAGTGTAATTTACTGTATATAATGTAAAAGATTTAGGCAGTCATCAATGGATACATTTGTCTGAGATTTTCAGTTCTCCAACAAAAGCTTCAGGGTTGAATCTGAGTCACCCTATCTGTTAAAAAAATGTCTGACAGATGGGTGCTAAAATGGTCTGATAAGCCAGATGTTTGTCAGCTGTCCCTTTATGTCAACATGTCACAGGCCATGTTTAAACTGGAATTGCAGAGACAAAAATTCCTAGAAAGATTTCCATCGAATTGCAGATAGTATTGTGTGGACAAAGTAGAGGAGTGTGGTCACGTAAGAAAAAACCTGAAAAGAAAAAGACAAAGATGTTTGCAGGATGATTCATAATAAATTACAGCAGTTAAAGCATTATTGAACTCTCCCTTCATGATGAGGCGATATAAGAAATCTAAAAAAAGACTTGACCATTACTTTAAAAATGACAACTATGATTTTAGTCATTGTTTGTCTAATAGAATTGGACCATAAATATGAAAGGTTGAGACTCTTCAGACTGTCTATACAGGGGAAACAAGACAACCACAAGAAGATGTGATGGAACTATAGAGAAGCAAAGCAAGCCAAATCACCATGAAAGGCGCAAACAACTTTGTCTTATCTGTGTAACCATTTTGAACAGCTATTTCCTATCATTATATTTTGTTTTATAACATGTCTCTGTTATAAAACAGTAAGCAAGCCAATCATCTTTACATGAACAAGCAAACTCACCACTGCAGAGATGTCCAGCTGGTAGTTTCTGAAGTTACCATCTTTCATCTCAAGTGTCACTCTAGCCAAAGCTACTGAAGCACTGAGGTAGAAGAAGGCAGCAATTCCATGATAAGCAAAGTCCTGACCAAGGGGGACAAAACATGGGCATCAGATTTTGAGATGTTGCATTCTTCCTTCTTTCCTTTTTTTATATTCAACCCCTTTCACAAATGAAGAAAATGTAACCAGGCAACAGTGGACATGATGGGAGAGCATTCATCACAAGAGTATGACGTAATATATCTTAAAATTCCTGGTAATGGATGCCATATGCTGATGCATATTGCACAATACTTGTACAAGGGGTACATTCTTATCATGGACTATGTACATGCAGATATTAGTGAAGAATTAGAAATGAAAAATGATAAATATGAAGTAATAGAATGCCCAATATTTTCTTTAAGTTGAGAACATTTAAAAATATATCATTTAAAAAAAACTTTTTAATGACCCTGTATGGACTTCTACCTCTTACTTATGTAAGAATAAGCAATATATCAGTATTACACATAAATACTATACGTAAAAATGCATGGCTCTGGTAAAAATATTACTTACTGCAGCAGCCCAGGTGCCCTTGTTGTGATGCCCCCCACAGGCAAACACTACAATCCATATGAACGTCATGACAAAACAAAAGACGGAGACAAACATGACCCAGCCTTGAGGATTTTGTGGCACCACCAGCGTGCATGCAACCAGGATCCATACCAGACCACCAAAGATCTGAGGAAAAATCATAGGAACTTGAAGGAACACCAAAAGAAAATCACACAACCTATTTTAGGGGCTGCAGCAGATCTATTTTAGATTCTTAAAAATGAAATAGACAAAATTCTTCATAGAGCAAAAAAGAAAAGAAAAACTAACCAGCAAGGAACTTTAATGGTCTTCAGAATGTAATGGCTTAAAGATAATTGCAATTTTGTTTATGTGTTTTTAACTAAATTTACCATAACTCATCAGCATGTTGTGCATTTTATTCATTTCACAGATCAGAAACAAAAAATATTGGTTCAGTATTGTTTGTCCAGTTTGGTCTGCCACACGGAATAAGGTGTTGTTACCTCAGTTAACTCTAGACTTGTAATGATTGACATGCTGCATTATTCATGTGGCTCGACCCTCCTCCACCTGCGGCAATTGCTGTCAGATTCCACCTACTTACACACTCTGTTTCTGTGTGTGTGCATGTGGGTGTACTTGGGTTCTTGGATGAGTTAATTGGTGAGGAAAAACGGCAACATTCCACCACGTAATTTAAGTTTTCTATCTCATACAAGCTTTCGTTATCTCACCTTCATCACACAGGCTAATGTCAGGGGTGGTATCTGTTCTATCTAGCTTTGACATCTGACCCTCAAAAATACTTTTTTTTTTTTTTAAACTCCTTTTACTCAAGGTGATTCAGCCGTGTGTTTATTTATAGTAACTCACTGGCTGTGCACTCAGTAATGCCACATTGAGGCTTTAAATTCACACCCGGGCACACCTTTTGCCGTGCCACTTCGAATTTGGCTGACCAAACTTTGCCTGATGTTATCAGAATATGCACATTTATTGTGAGCTCTCGGCCTATGTGGTCCATTTTGTCAGACAGGCGTCAAGAAACCATTGCATTTTTTTTGTTGCTATTTATACATTTATTGAAGATAATATTGGTGATTAAATATTTTGTTTTGGCCATACTAGTCTCCTTTTATTGTCGTAACATATCAAAATGCTTAAAATCATAATCTTAAGTAAATTATTTGTATATTGTTGACACATAAAACGGAAAACCCTGGCTGTCCATGTAGTGTAATTACAACATTACAGGGTTGTGTGGGCTTTTTCTTCTTCCAACAATATGAAATGACTGGATTAAAACATAATTAAAAACTTCCACTGCATTGGGATATATATATATATCTTTTTTTTTAACATGAGAGAATCAGTCTTGCTTTCATTGCATGAAAGCTCTTATTCTGATCCTATAACAGGAACACAATGCAACATCCAAAAAAGCTAAATCATTCGCTGTTGGCAAAAACTTACATGAAAAATAAGTTTTACCACTGAAACAAACAGAACAAAAACAGTCAAGGCCCTCTTTAATTTCAGAAACTAAAAACAGACACTTGGAAAACCTAGCCGGAATGAATTAGATCAGCTATTCTAAATAGTTTTCTTTTTTTGTGGGAAAAGTCAGACTGGACACATGCACAGACAGCGACCCCCTAATATTACCATCCACTGTAGATACTGCTGTTATTCTATTCATGATGGTAATTTTAATCCGTGCGTAAAAGATGCGCAAAGTTGACCGCGAGCGCACCTTTACGCAGCCCACTAAGGATCTACCCCATATTTTACAAGATTCTTACAGCTGCTGTTTCTTACCAGTTCTGGCAGGTACAGGATGTCGGGAATAGTGGTACATATCCCGACTCCACTGGGAAGGTTCCCCATTGTAGTGGTGTTGGACGCCATCCTGCTGTCGCTGCCACCGATGCCGACACTGAGATGGATTAAAACTTTCAGCGGTTTAAAACAGGACAAGGCAACTGGATAAACCGGAATTTCCATCCACCGAGAGCCAAAAACGCACGTCGGAAGTCGGTGACCAAGAATGCTCAGGGTTGTTGAAAGTCTAACGAAAGTCTAATGTAGGGTCAGTGACACGCACTTATCAATATTTGACGACTCAGCTGTCACCGTGACAACTTCAAAAGGTCTGTCCCCACAAACAACAACAACAACAAACAGGGTTACTGCACCAACACGAATTTAAGAGCATAAAACGTGTTGGCACAATTTGTTTTTGCATCAGCTTGCTTTTCTTTGAGTAAAATCAGACACGATTGATGATTCATCTATTCAATTGTTCAAATAATTATAGGTTATCCATTATTATTGTGTTAATGTGGATTCATATTATAGACCCAAAGCGCTAGTTCGATTTAAACTGGAGAAACATTATTAATCTTGGTTGCATCAGTCCATCCCTTTGCTGCAGTATTCTTGATTAACTGAATGCTTTAAAAAAAGTTGACAATATATTGAAATTATAATAAGGTTTGCAGAATAACTTTCATACGGAATTAGGGAAATATTTATATTCATACAATGAAAGAAACCTGCGCTAAAGAGCTGTTTAATATGTGAACCAAAATAAAAGTTCTTGGGAAAAAAAATTGCCAAATTTTCCTTTCACTTGTTTTTTAAGCATACTGCCCCAATATATATATATGTATATATGAAACACGCCTATACACACACATATCCTGTTGACTATGTTTGTCTCCTATAGATTTTACCCTAATGCACACAACTTCACCTGTTAAAGACTTCACAAAGAAATGCTGCTGAGAATTTAGTGTGTTCAGACTTTGGCTAATTGTTAACTGTGGTGGGAAAATAAATCTGTAATGTTCTTTTTTTTGGGAAACATCTTCAGTGAACTTCTTTAAAAAGTGTACTGTCTCAGATGAAGGCATATTTTTAAAAGATCTATCTCCAGGCTATATAGATTGAAATTAAAAGAATGGCACAATCTACCAATGGCTTCTCCAAAAGTTAGCCAGGAATCCAACATGGGATTTTACTTGACATTTGTCACAAAAACTAAACATTTTTCATTTAGTTTTCAAAGTTTTCAAAGTAAACATTGACATTATTCAACTACAAGTGAAACATTATTAAACATTAAAGTTTTTAGGAATTTTTCTCGAGATTTTCCATAAAAACTAGACATTTTTCATTTAGTTTTCAAAGTAAACATTAGCTGAGAATGCAAAAGCTCACTTGCAGAGGCACTTCATTTCACAAGATAACATCAAGCCTCACCTACATTTGTGAGCGCCTCGGCCTGTAAACAACAAACTCATAGAAATGCCAAACATCTCATTTGGCAACCTTTGCCTGCTGAGCAGTTGAGCTGCTCAACAAACACCTTGGATAATCGGCTTGATAGATCTGGTTTCCTTCTGTCATCCTATCCTTTTGACTGGGATACTTTGCCCAGATGGAGAAGACACTCTGATACAGAGGACAAAAACAAAGCCCTCATCCCAAACCTCATACACACTGGAAAAAACATTTTGCTGTCTTTTCAAGCAACATCCTCTAGTTCCAATTTTGACAAAGATTTTACTTTATCTGAGGAACGTATAGAACCAGAATGATTTAAATACTTTGCTCTGAGTTAGACTTATTTATATACTTTGATTTTATCCAAAATAAATAATTAAAGTAATTTTTTAAACCAAGAATGCACTGATTGAGGCATTTTTTGTCATGTTTTATGCATAGTTAATAACCCTAAAATTACAAAATTTGTCTATACCTAAGTATACTAAGTAATAACTAGGTAAGTATGATTTTTATCTTAATATGAGGTTGGTTCTTTATGTACCAGGTGCAGCAAAGCGAATCCAGAATATATCACGCATACTCCACATTTCACTGTGGGGACAGCGTTCTAATTGATATTTTTATATATTTTATATATTCTGGTATTCGTGCATTCACGAATACCAGAAGGTGATATTTATTGATTAAAGGGAAAGGGGAGAGTGAGAGTCTGAGTGGAGCAAACAGCAGATTCCAGGACAGGCTGGGGCTGGAGTTGGCAGGCACAGACGGAGTAATCCAGGGCAGGAAAGTTGCCGTTGTCGGGACAGGCAGGTCGGGTCAAACAGGTAGGAGATCAGTTTGCGGAAGCCCAGCGAAAAGGTACACTCTGAATCGCAGACGAGTAGACACTGAATGGCTGGAGACCTGTGCCTTAAATACACACATACTCAGCAGCTGCTAACAAGATGTAGGTGGCAGTGATCAAAAGTAATGAGCAGCTGAGCTTCCTGATAAGGGGGTGTGGTAGAATAGTACCCAATAGGTGGAGCAAGGAGCAGATTCATGACACTCAAATGCTAATTGAGGGCACACCTTAGTTTAACCACACGTTAGTTTATTCCCTATGGTCACATTTTTTTAAATCATTATTATTTTCAGGTCTGTTTAATTTTTTTCTTTTTTTTATGAATATGTTGAATCATATTTCAAAAGCAATGTCAAATTTTCAACCCCGGTGGGAATAGGCTGTACAAAAAATGGATGGATGGATGATTTTCATTAGCTCATTTTAAGTACATTTTCATCTATTAGTACCCCTCGGTCATACATATGTACAATGGTCACTGAAATAACTTCAAACTAACAAAGGTAGATTTACTTACGGTACTTTTCTAAACTTGTGACCAAACCAAGTGACAGCAAGTTCAATCAATCTTATACAAACAAATGACTGGATATTGTTGAGTATGATGATGCTAAGACATTCAAGAGAAGGTATTTTGTGCCAAGAGAACATTCTAGACTAGTATAATGACTTTAGATTTCAAACTTTCTAGGAACACAAATGCCAGAATTTTCTTCATCACCACGCTTGTTTCCTGGTTCATCATAATATATTTTAAAATGTTTCAATAAAATAGAGTTAAAAGGTTTGTGGATTATGGAACTGTAAAATGCGACTGTTGTATACATATGTCTAGAATAGTTGCGTAATAAAATGACAACCAAACACACAAAAAAGGTTATCTGTATGTCCCACAAGAGATAAGAGAGAGTAAATAAACCAATAAATACAATTCTGGTAAAGCTTAATACGCCTATATTACAAAGACATTAGAGAAAAAGCTTTTTAAAATGGCAGACTTTGGAATCTTCACAAGGTTCTTGTCCATGCAGCTAGGCTCTCCACCCTGATTCTGTTTCCACAGAAGGATGTAACCTGAGCTGTGGGCAAATTCTTCCTTCTACCCTTGAGTCTATTGTCCTGCTGATATTGATATAAGATAGCACAGTGTCTCCATATCTAATCTCCTAGTCAGAATGCTCAATACTTAATGAAAGGATGACAACTGCAACAGACCAGATCCATACCTACAATGAGCATTAGTATAATGTAAAAGACTTCCTAATTAACAATGTTATACATTATTTAGGCATCTGTTAATGTATTGCAGTCAGTCTATAGAAAACAACAGCTTTGTCTGCCGAGTTGGTTAGCAGTCTAACAGGTCCTGCCTCTGCATAGTAGTTTTAGAGAGAGCGAGAGAAAGAGACCGAGGTTAGAAGCAAACCCAAAACATATACTGACAATAAGCTCAGTGAAACAAGGCAATAACAACAGGGTGTAACTACAACTTGAAAATGTCTACCGAAAACTTGGGGAGTGGCCTGGTTAGGGAGTGTGTCCCTAACACAAGCACCGAAAAGTTGGATGTCTATTGTACTAGCTTGGAATGACCTTACACTTTATAAAAATTAATTTTAACCGTTAAAACATTTAGTCACAGAGACTATTGTTTGCTGGCTGATTAATTGTGGCCTACATGTGCTATGCGTTTGAAGTTATATGCCCTGTGATGGATTGGCGAGCTGTCCAGGTTGTACCCCACATCTTTGTCCAATTACAGCTGGGGTAGGTTCAAGCCCTCCTGTGATCCTACTTGACAATATAGAAAATGGATAGATGCTTGTCAGATATAGCATCTACATGTCTCAGTGGGTCAGTGGGTCACTGAAAGGCCAGTTCTATGCATATGTCTGGTGTCAGACAGAACACGTCTGTGCTTCAAGAGCCAAAACAACCTCACCCTAAATTCCTCTAGCTGTGGTGGAGATCATAAAAACTCTACCAAGGCTAATATTGAAGCAAAATATTTTCAAAAATTTTCAAGGATGCACTGTCATTTGAGTGCTATATGCTTTTGTTGTCATTTATTCCACCTTAAGGAGAATCCCTTGTGGAAGAAGTGTCTTGTGGAATCAAGCAAAATTATATTTTTCATACGGTTTAAAAAAAGGAAATATGTCAGATGGGCTGTGTCATTGTTTTGAAAAAAGCCTTGATGCTCTTTTACAAAGTAAGTAACATTCCTGATGAATGATACGCTTGTCTGTGCTCATTGCTAACGTCACTCTGATGTCAGAAAAACGTATCACACTCTCATCAGAGATAATTCTGATGATAAAATACCACAAGTAACAATCTCATGCATAAATCACAGAGAGTGTTGGATGTAAAGTAGAAAATACTTTGCACATCAATTATGGAACAACAATGACTAATAATCCGTATTAGGAGGCCCTTCAATGGATTTAAAAGTATCTTTTCATTGTATTGTTCGTCAAATATTCTTTTTTTGCCACTTATCTTCTTCTACACAATATAAACAAATGTGCTTCATAAATTATTTTCCTGCCTAAATTACTTATCTAAGCATTAACGGAACGTTAATTGGAATAGTTGGGAGCTTTGGGTTTGGACACATTTCGGCCATATGCCAGCACAACTATTGGACGTTTCAGACTCACCTGGACTTTGTTGAAATTTATTTTAGTACATATATATCATGGGAACAGAAGGATGCCTGCTTCCTGTTTGTGCTGATAAATCAACGTTAGGAGTGAGTGCGAGCATCCCTGGTTGTCTTTCTCAGTTATCTCTGTGACGGACGTCTAACCTGTGCTCAGTGCACCCTGCCTTTCATCGAATAATAGCTCCCCTGTGACTTTGAGTTGGTATAAACAGTTGTAAAAAATGGATTAATGGAGGAAAACTAAAAACAACTGTTAATGTCATACAATACTGTTGTTCTTCCATCTAGCCCATATCAGTTTAAATGTAGTCTTCTATTTCACTGTTTCCATTTCACACTTAAAAATTGGTTGGCATCACTGATCTAGCCTGTCTCCTGACTTATTGAGTTCTGAAGTGATTTAACTTAAACATTTTGTTAAGCTTTTTGTAGTAAGTGCAATGTCAAAGTCTATTAAATACAATAAGAATCCTGAATGGGCTTAACAAACCAATTCTGATTCTGATTTATTTTTGTGCGTGTGTGTGTGTTTTACTTACTTGCAATAACTGGTCTTCTACCTGTCATCTCTGTTGAGTTCAGACCTTGATTACTTGCCGGATGAAGGCAAGGAAAGAAATTAATGGATCAGTTCCTCAACTCTTTAAATCTTTGCAGTATGCTTATGAAGGCACATACATTTTAATTACCTGGAAGACATGCTGGACTGGTCGCCCTGAGGACTAGGGTTAGATACTCTGTCTTAATGTGAGACATTGCATGACCCACTTTTCCTCATTGCTTTTTTCTTTGGTTATGGACACATGAGATTGTTGTAGTTGTTATCTAGTTTTCTCTTTCTTAGCATATGTTCGTGGGACTGTGTCAAAGAGTTTGTGTTCATCTTTCCTGTACTTTCAAACCCCAGCAGATGTCTACCTTCCCTGAGTACCTGAGCTTCTTTCCACAATCACCTCATATACGTTCAGGATGGAGGATTTAATCTGAGTAAAGGTTTTAATGCAATCAGTTTGTTAAAGCTTTCTTTATATGAACTTCATTCATTTGGATTAATGAAATGATTGGACCAAAATTAATCATGACTGCCTTACAGTGAACTGGATTCTCATTGGCTTGGAATGGATTGGGACTGGATTTAAAATGACAGTATCGCCTTTTTTTCCCTCAAGCAGAACTAGTCCTGTAATGAAAGTTGGATAAATTATTTGACTCATTGTTTTAAGACCTGATGAAAACGGGGAGTTTATTTTCTACTATCTTCCTTGCCACTTTGGCTATATATAGCTTTTTTTCTAATCAACAGTGCAAGTCAGAGGACAACAAGGTGGCAACTCTCTTTTTCCTTTAGACTGATTTTGAAATAAATGTATGATTTTCTAAAAGAAAATTACAGAGTTGTATTATTTTTTGTTCTGAGGTGGCTTTTCTATAAGAATTAAGAGTTCTGATATTGGGTCGGAACCACTTCCATCTAGGGAGAAGGGTAAATTATCGTCTTGAATCCCCAGATGTCCACAATCTTCACACATATATTCCATTCTTTCTTGTTGGTTCTATTTTAACAGACTACTGCTTTCCTTTCTCTTTTTTCACAGAGGTAAACGCCTCTCTCATTTTACTACTAACCTGATCTGCCTGAAAAAAGAACTGGAAGACCAGGTCAAAGGGGGCACACTGTCATCAAACAAGTCACTTGTTAGAAGAATGAGTCAAATGTAGTTGAACTTGCATTACAAGTTTCCCTTTTGCACTAACAACAAAAGACAAAGCACCAACAGGCATCTAAAAAAAATTTCTGAGGGGAAACGTATTAAATGGAAGAAAGCCTGATGGTTAAATGGCAGGGACACAGAAAAATTTGCGGCCAAATTAAGAATCAGCATTCATAACTATTCAAGACACAGACAAAATATATGATGTGTGTGTAAGAAGAGGTACTACAATCAATAACATGAAAGGGGCCTGTTCGTAGCAAGATTGAACATAAAATGGATCATTCAGCCTAAGTTGCATTAAAGTTGCATTATAGTAGTTGGAAAGCTTTTGATTATCGTGAAATATATATATATATATTTTTTATTTGACTTTCATTCACCTCTACCTGATTTTATTACAGTTATGCTTTATGAACCATATCCCATGTGTCTGCATGTTTTCTTTTCAACTTCCTCCAAAATAAAGAAAGAAAAGAAAAGAAAAGAAAAGAAAGAATTTTTAATATATATATATATATATATATATATATCTCAATAAAAAAAAAATATTTATATATATATATATACAAACACATATCCTGTTGACTATGTTTTTTTCTTGTTCTCCACACCCCCATAATAATAATTATTTAAACACTGCATTTATTGTTATTATTGGGATGTTGGTTGGGATATATGCATGTTGCCTTAGCTTTACACGTTTACCTCTACATGTTTCAATTGTTCCCATCAGTCTACCTTCAATACTCACTTTTTTCCAGCTGTCATTAGGGGTTAGGCAGGTAGTGTGCAGCTGGATTCGCTCTGACTGGTAGCACCATCAAGCGGTTGGCGGCGGGATCTTTCGGTGCGCTCTGGTTGCGGTATTACGGTACTGAGCTGAGTCTTTTACCGTACCTACGATGAGGTTGTTGTGACGTTCGACAGACATGGAAGTCGTTATCAGAGAGCATAGGCCCTTCCACAGTATGTGAGTCTAACCCTCGGCTTTTAAACTACGAAAACACTGATCTACTTTTAGTAATGTCTTACCGGTAACACTGTCAGTTAGTCACCACCAAACCACGAACATAGTTTTTTAACGATTGGATTTTGATCTTTGATTTCGACGTTCCGATCTTTAGATTGGGGAGTGATAGTAATTGTCACAAGAAAGGCAAACAGTTAGTATATTTTTAGATACTTAAAGATCCAGTGTTTTTATGTAGACCAGAGAGAAAGATTGTGGTCCTTACAACATGTTTTTGTTTGCACTGCCATGCCTTTCTTCATATTGGTTTAAGGGTAAACATTTACATATGAACACATGTTTGCTTGGAAATAAATGTTGGATTGGCATCCGTAAATTAGGTTTATTGGTAAGGTGTATAGCTATTTTTAAACAAATAAACTAGAGCTATTTGAATAGCTCAACATAGCTAACATTGCTAATATAAGTAGTCTTTGCAAATTACAGAATGCTTCTTTTAATAACGCCATACTTACTCCTAGAATTTCCTGATTACTTGATTGACCATATTATGTCCTCTCCATATTGTGGATTTCCACTGGCAGAATAAGTTAAACAGCCGAAGAACATCAGGCAAGACAAGGCAAGTTTATTTGTATTGCACCTTTTGTCTACAAGACAATTCAAAGTGCTTTAAAAAGCAGAAAATAGAGATAAAGTTCAACAAAACATAACAGTTGTTGATTAAATAGATTAATGGTGATGAGTGCAGATAAAATATATCCATTAGTCAAACGAAAAGTTAAACAGAGCTGTTTTCAGCATTTAAACATTGTCATAGTTGAGGCATGTCCCACATATTCAGAAAGACTAATATAATCTAATCGTGAGTGCTACCAGGAAACCAGAATCTGAGGTTTTCAGAGTCTGAGCTGGTTCATCTGGCTCGTAACATGTCAGAAATGTAGTTTGGCACTATAGCATGAAGAGACTTGTTGACAAGCAGAGCTATTTTAAGGTTTATTCTATTGTTCAGAGACGCTAGTGAGCAGGCCGTTACAGTAGTCTAACCTGCTGCTTGGTCTTTTCTAGGTCTGGTTTTGACACTGTTCCTCTGATTCCTTTAAAAAACCTTAGATTTTTTTAAATGGACTTTTAATTCTTCATTTCATCAGTCCTTTATTTATCAAAAGTTTTGTAATAAAGTAGTCTGCCATTAAATCCTTTATATATTCTATAAAAAAAGCTACATTTTCAAACATTTTATATGATATGCAGAGATAATATACCAAATGGTGATTTTGTACTGCTAAATATAATTTCTAATAAAGCTTTCTTTCTCTTTTCACAGACATCAGGGCAACCTGCACTGAGCTGCATCCCTTAACACTCTCTTAACAAAGACAAAGAAGTGCCAATAGATGACTATTTTTCAGATGCACCATTCATTGATAGTGGATTTATTTGATTTCAGAACAGCGGTTCATTCTGCTGTAATCATCTTTAAATATCCTCAAACGATCTCACCTTTTTTGACCTAATTTTTGTCAATATCTCCTCCAAGCTGATACATAAATGCGTCGATGGAAAACATTCTTCATCCATTACCTGAGATGGTCAAGCCCTTTCGCACAAGCCCTGACTTTGTCTGTCATCACGTTCTGTGTTATCCTGCCGTTATGTTGCCACCGACTGGTGTACTCCTACTATTTTCTAAAGTCGATGCACCTGGACTCCATGAGTGAGGATGTCCTCCGGGAAAGCCTCGAAGAGGGTCAAGATGCTCTGCGTTTCTGGCAGAGCGCTCCCGCTACGGCGTCGGCCAAATTCGGCGAAATGGCCCAAAATCCGGAGCTGCTGGTCACCGTGGTGACGGCCAGGCGCAACGAGGGGCGGGACTTCCACTACCTGCTCCGGGTGATGCGGCGGATAAGCGGCCTCGTGCGGGGATGCGGGGAGCGGCCGTGTGCGGAGGTGTTGCTCTGCGATGTGGAAAGTGGGCCCCAGCAGAACCAGGACGCCATGCTGCTGGAATCCCACTTCAGGGTGGTTCGACGTCCCCCTCAGGAGCAGCGGACCAACGGGGGACAAATTAACGTCTTCGAGAAGGAGAAGCAGGATTACGTCTTTTGTCTTCGCAAAGGATGGGAGCTGGTCAAGCCCAGAAACGTGGTCGTCCTGGAGGATGACGCTCTCCCGAGGCAGGACTTTTTCACCGTTGTTAAAGATCTGCTGTCTCGACGATTTGCCCTCCACACTCTTTACATCAAGCTGTATCACCCCGAGAGACTTCAGCGTTACTGGAATCCCGAGCCATATCGCATCCTGGAATGGGTCGGACTCGGGCTGGTGGGGGCAACGGCGCTTCTCCTTGCCGTCTCTCACTGGAACCCCTGCTCTTTTTCCTTCAGCCTGTCGGCCGGCCACCTCCTCTTCTTCACCCTCTACTTTATGCTCGTCGCCGAGCTCTTCGGGCGGCACTACCTGCTGGAGGCCCGGAGGATATCCCCGCAGTTCTACGCCGTCTCGCCGGCCACAGAATGCTGCACCCCAGCCATGCTTTTCCCCGGCAACGCCTCGGTCAGGGCAGCGGAATATTTGGATGGCTCGTTTTGCGTCAAAGGCAACGCCAAAGACATGGTGATATACCAGATGGCGAGGACGATTCCCGGGGAAACTTCTCACAGCGTGGAACCCAACCTTGTCACACACATCGGGGCCTATTCCTCAGTTAGGGCTAATCCATCCAGGCCCAAACTCCTATGACAGGACAAGAAGGATGGGACAACTCAGTCCATCAAGATTGGATGACCAAGATTCTGCTTTTGTCTGCCTTGTTGACTATTGTCTTGATTTGAGGCAGTATGAGTACTGGCTTGGCTAATTTCAGGTAAAACATGTCAAGGTTAAAAACATATTAATGTTCCAACGAGCAGCACGCAGGTTGCGTTTTTCATATATACACTCATTCATTTTAAACGTGCATTTGAACTGTCTTCATAGAAACTGTAAGAAACTGTTTTTTGGGTTTCAAAATCGCCTCAGTAGTAAGTGCTAGTCACTTGCAAACAGTTCATATCACCCTCAGTGAGCTCTGCTTTTGATGTGTAATCAGAACAAACAAAGTTTTGTCATGCTGGACATTTTTGAAAATCGCATAGTCAATGTTCAGATTGTTTTTTTTTTACTCAAGGGAAATTTCAAATGTATTTGAAAACCTGCCAGACACTGTGTGAATCACTCGCTATCTTTAGCTTTAGCTTTTACAATCACACATATTCTTTTGTGGTCATCTTGTATTATTAGGACTATGAAAATGCTTTGTCTCTGTTTTTGTGTGTTTGTTTTGTATCTATCCCCAAATAGTGTAATAGGATAAAACTTTATCCAACGGTTGAATTTTTCCCTTACAAGTGATCTTTGGTTGTTACGGTTGTTCGTTCTCCTTTTGAAGCAAGTTTGTAACAACCGCAGGCTTATCAGTTATATGAACAGTGTTTTTTAATGCAGAAAACCTCTCACACAATCAACTAAAATAATTGCTGCTTTGACACTTGATTGTACTGAGATGTCAACAATCAGAATTTCTTAGCTCCAGGTGGATGGTTTGCAAATTGACTTATTATAATAATAAAATAGATATTATGATAAAATTAATTAGCTTCAATAGTCTGTCTCAATAGCAAATAATCATAAATTATCCACTGGATGGTTTCACGTGAACAGAATGAGCCTAAAACAAATAACAAATAGTAAAAAAGTAGAATTTCAATGTTTTTAAGGTAAAGTATTTGTGAAACAAGCACCACCACGCATTGTGTTGTTTACTCTGTTCTGCTGTCACTACAGACATGAACTCACCACAGACACGTAACTGCCCTTCTACTTTTACAGGCTGTCGATTTGTTTTTGTTTTTAAAGAGACAGCTTATTTTTTACCAACATGTTGTACCTCAAAACTGGACTGGTTAAGAACAACTTATCCCACTAATCTGTCTATTACAGAAGGGGCCTATATTGCCTTTGAGAGTTTTTACTCTTTTACAGAATATAATTTTTCTTCTAATGTACTTCAGTATATTAATTTGTTTGAGAAATGCTCACATTGAAATATTTTCACTATATATGTGTATGTATGTGTATATATATATATAATAATATATATATGTATATGTGTATATATATGTATATGTGTATGTATATATATATATATATATATGTATATATATATATATATATATATATATGAGTTTTTTAATAAGTAAAAGAGGTGCAGACAAAAAAAAAGCTTATTCTGGCATTTATGTATCCTCAAGAGTCAGATGCTTAGAAAATATGAAAAGATAGCTTGTGGCTCTTTTAGCTTGATTCAACATTTGAATTGTAAAGAGACCACAGGATAATTGTGCTTTGTTTTTTTCAAGCCATAAAATCTGTTTTCTGCAGATCATCTCTGCATGTTTTATATCTCCTTAAACAACAGAAACAAAAAGACAATAACAACCAGTACTTTTACGGCGGGACTATTCTCAGACCTTTGGTCGATTAACAGAAGAATGGGGATGCAATATATGAAGTTGCTCTTAACTGTTGCACTCCAAATGATAGTTTATGCAGATTTGTACTACAGATATTAGCAAGGCTTTTGTATCTTATTTCTGAACTGTTTAATTGTTTCTGAAAGAAAGCATAACAAGCATTTGCTAATGGATCATTTTGACACACAGCCAAATGAGTGTAACAGGCTAAATTATCTTTCACTGAATTTAAAATTGCACAAATTGAGTGCAAATGAGTCAGTTACAGTTTAAAGAAATATGTAACAATTCACATGTTTACACATCAATACAATTCATACAGTATTTTGACAATATCTCTTGCTAAATTATTCATTATTTTAACTATACACTTTCTAATTTCTCATTTTTGGCGACTTTTTTAAGGAATCACTGCCGTTTGGCTAAGTTCTAGATTTAAAACAATGTATAGAAACATTAGAATCTATTGTACAAAAATTATTTAGAATTTGAAAATAAGCTTTTTACAGTTAACGTCGGTAAAAAAAAAAATTAAATAGCATTTTTTAAAGAGATAAGTTTTTCCCCTAAGTTTTTTCTACACTAAAAGCTGATTGCACGTTCTCCAACAGTGTCTTATTTTTATATATGATCCATGATTGTTTGATTTGGTTTTACATGGCTTGATCTGACTTATATTAATAATCATTTTTGCATTTATTAATGAATGATTGTGTTAACTGCAATGAAAACTTACATTTCCACCATGTGAAGCTGAAATATATGTAAAGAGAAATAGTCAAGACAAGTAAAATGTATTTTTACAGCACATTTTGTGTAAACGTAAAATGAAAACAGAAAGTAGATAGAGAAAGAAAGTCTCAAGGGAAAATATAATGTCAATAAATCCAGGCTTAGAAAAATGAATCAAAACAAAATAAAGACGGAAAGAAATATGGTTGAATAGTAAAACGGTTAAATAAGTAACTTTAATTACAAAGAAAGTGGTAGTAAAGTAAATAAATGAGCTTCATAAAACAATGGTGCATAATTAATGGTGGAATTTAGAGGACAAAATCATATCACACTACATTATTTAATTGGGGCATTTTAAGCAAATTGATTAATTTATTTGTTGCTCTCCATTTATTTTTTATTCTGTCTGCTTCATTTATCTAAACAGGCAGCCTAATTTTTCATAACATCTTTTTTTTTTTTACCTTGTGTGCATGAGTTACTTCGTACGATAACATATTACTTTTTTACACATAGAAACTTTGTATTGCATTGGGAAAGTAAATTATTATTTTATTCCATTTTAAATTGGAAATGTTATCTTTAAGCTGTTTGGGTGAGGTGGGGTTCACATATGAATGCTTTTTTTTTAAATGGTCGTGGTTATTTTGAATGTAAATCATGTTGAAAATATAATGAAATCCTTATAGCTGGAAATAAAAAAGTAAACCTGAGGATGTGTGCTGTGATGCATAACACCACTGAATCAACTTGTCTCATAGTTTTTTCTGTTGCCATTGAAAGGTTGTATTCATTATTCACACAAAGACATTTGTACAAATGCTCTTTCTGAACATTAATGGAGAAATGACACATCGTCCATAAAACCAATAAAGAGGTTAGGTGTTTCAGCAGAGATAGTTGACACTGAAATATTTAGTCCCATACATCAGTATGTGTAGTAAAACATAGAATGGTTAGTGTTTTGGCTGTCAGTAATAGAAAATAACATTGTATTATCATTTAATTGATGTCCTTTCATCTTGGTTTGGATTCAAAATTAGTATTAGTTAAATTGATACAGAGACAATGATAAATCCCAGCTAATGAAACTAACAGATCGCATCAAAGCTTCACATATCTATTGGATGACTCATGGTCACCTTAGAAATCCCTAACTGGAAGTTTTATTACAAAGGAAGGTTTTTTCCCAGAGCACTTATACCTAAGAGGAGGGCCTGCAAATTTAATTTTCAGTTTTTCTAGTTCTACAACGATGGAAAAAAATGTTACAACGAGGTCTTTAAGATTGAATTATGCTTATTATAAATACCTTATTGTGTAAAATATCAAATTGTGTTCAGAATTTAACAGTGAGCTAATGAAGGGGAAGCAAAAACTGGTCAAATAGGATCTCTCCTGTTAGTTTTTTATTAAGCAGAAATCTGTCTGCAGCACTTTGGATCAGCTGGAGACTTTTCACAGAAAGTTTAGTACACTCAAATGAGGAATTACATTAGTTTAATCTTGATGTAACAAATGCTTGCTCTATGCATTTGCATCACTTGGATTTAAGTAGTTCCTTAATATGTTTCCTCTATAGAGATAAAAGAAGGCAATCCAAGTTTTCGATGCGAGTCAAGTTTTAGAAACAGTTATCTTGACTAAGTTCTGTAGTCTTTGATGTTTAACTTGACTTGAAATAGTTTGACAGAAATTCAGATGAGTGTTTCTGGTTTCACATTCTATATAAACTATCTGACAAATGTGATAACATCTATAACAGATGTTTTAATTATTCACTGAATGGGATTAAGTAGGTAAATACATTTAAAAATGTGAGGGATAAAATCATTTCTAAATATTTTTGCCCTGCAAACAAAAAAGCTGTCACGCAAAAAAACAGGACACAGATGCAGGTTATTCACAAATAAAATACTTTATTATGAGACTGAGTTTTGAAAAACACTTTAACACGATCATATCATTATTTGTAGAGTTGCTTTGGCATTCACACCAGGGAGCTCACCGCCTCCCTTTCTCCGTTTCCGTTATCCTGCTGTGAGTCACATGATGCTTTTTGCTGCGTTCAGCTTTTCCGTTAAACATCAGGAAAAGACTTCATACAATAAACACTGAAGGCAACACACCCCAAAAAATTAGTAAACCACCTTCTCCCACACACTCAACCTATCTCTATATTTATATGTATTTATTTATGCACGGAAATTTTCATTTAAAAACATTAGATAGCCCAAAATTAGTACTTTAAATCTTTTCCTCGCTTCATAGTGAACTGGCTATCACCAGGATCGATATTTCCGCTAGTCTTTGAAGGTAGCACAAGCTCTGGGTAGTAGCTACTAACAGACGCTGGGACCAGACCAGAATCAGCCTGAGGACGGGATGGACGTAACCCTGAGACCTTCTACGTGTAGCAAAGAGCAAAACTTCTGATGTGGAAACCGGCAATGCACTCACTGTTGTGACGTTTTCAACACCAACAACAAAAAAAGCGAGACAAACGAGAATTTCAGCCGGGGGACATAAAACTTCAAACTTTCTTCCGAAAGTTTGGAAACTTTTGGAAGTTATCCGAATTTGTGTACTAAAAGAGTGTCAAAAAATGACGGAGGAAGAGAAAATTGAACATATTCCCGAAGAGTCTGAAGGCAATGGGATTCCAAACGGAGGAAACTCTGCAAAAACTAAGGAGGTGAGAATCGGGCGACACAACTTATCCTTCTCAGCAAATCCTCTTCCTTACTCTTGAATGTTTTTAAACACCCAAGAGCAATCCTCGGATTTTTTTTTTCCTGTTAGTAGACGTTTCTGGTTTGTCTTTTTCACATGACCGCAGTAAACGGGATGGACTCTTGTCCTTTAAGCCTCATAAAGCATTTAAATAGTGAACGAAGGCGCATTTTCTGTCAGAACTAAAAAGAAAAACAGAGACACAACAGCATTGTTATATTGCATTCTCTCGTGTTTTGAGATGATATAGCTCTTGGGGGGGGGGGGGGGGGGGGGGGCGGGAGCACATCCTCTCATTTTGGACAAAGTACAAATAGGTAATCATCAGATTTTAAGAAAGCTAGTTAGTATCCAAGATACAAGGTGCAATCTTAAATGTTAATTTTCCTTGTGCAACTCCCAAAAACTTCAAATACAGGGAGTGGACGTACAATTCCATTTAAAAATCCTCAATATCTTAATGGCGACTGTGTTTCAGGATTTCGACCTTGCTACCATTTATGTGTCAGATGCCCAGTACAACAGAAATGTTTTCTTTGACACAACCCCTCAGGCTGTGAGGTGAGTTCTCACAATGTCTGATCTACATTATATCTGCAATGTTGCCTTTGTATTTCATGTATTTCAATGTATCCCAGGGAAGATCTTTTTTCCACTGTGTTTCTTCTTCTTTTTCTTAGAGCTGTAGTTTGTTTGTTAGTAGTTCTTTTTTATTTGTTTTGATACTTTTTTTATTTAATTTTTATGTCATTGTGTAACTTGTTTATATACAAAAAATATATAGTGATTTTTCATGCATGAAAACAAATGAAAGATTAGATAAAGGTCATCAATTAGGCCAAATTTCCAGTCAAGTCATAAGTGTCCTCTCAAAACAACTGTGTGTTTGTGTTTGTTTACAGACTGTATATTCTTTATAATCACTGGTCGCTAAAGGTGGCCGTCTACTTCTTCATCTTGGTCAACCTGTGTCTTGCCATCTTTGAGGAACCAGCTGTGTTCCCATTACCTATTTGGGTATGGTGGTTTTCTCTGAATAACACATAACAGATGCAGTCATCAAAACAGTTGTGGGGGCTTCTTGAGGATAATAGAGACTGGAGTGCTTCTGGGGAAACAATGTATACTAATTTCTTTAAAAGCGCTTGCAGATTGTTCCACTCATACTGGGTTTTCTGAATTAGAAGCTCAGAACATAGATTTTTAAGGGAGTTCTAAGATTTCTGATTGTCTTCAACTCTTTGAATTGTTGCTCAGCAGTTATCAAAGCATTTAAATAAGTCAGACACTTCAAAAGCACCTTAACTTCCCAAATTTTTGGTGCCTTTGCGGGCAATAATAAGATTTATGACCTGAAATCTTCTTCCAACTCTTAAAACTGCTCATGAATCTAAATGCTAATGTAAATGTGACAAGTACTCAGCAGTGAACTCAAAATATGTAATCTTACTATGTCACCTCCAGCATGAGGATACAGGCTGAGCATGACGTACAACTCCAATTAAATAAAAAGAAATAGGTTCCGCATTTAAATAGTAAAATGCTTTTCACAATCCCACATGTGTTTTGTAACTATTTGAAAAATATCGACTAACAACAGGCTTAGAAATCCCTTGGTCTTATAATTTTTGTAGCTGTAAAAGTATTTTTTTCTGGTGTTTGATATGGCTTTGACCGAACTTTAGGTTTTTGGACAATCTCCCTTATTGATTTAGTACAATGTAGCTGTGTTCCTGACATGATATAATTGCTGCAAGTTCTAGTTTCCAATTAAAAGAGTAGATGTCCATGTCAGTCCTCAAAAGCAACCAAAAAGTACTGCATCTTTACACCACTCGATTGATTTGAAAGAAAAACCCAACTAAAACTGCATTTAAAAAAAAAAAGAGTCTAGCTAACAGAACAGTTTTAGCTCTCAAACACAGATTTACTTAAGAGTTGGATTTTCAGCCTTTCAAATAACATTTTTTATTTAGTTTGTTTGATAAAGTTGGATTGAGTACACAGCCTCAAACAAATGTCACCAGGATGCAGAAGTTTGACTGCATATAACTTTCCTGTGACCAATTAGTTTATGCGGGGGCTCGTAAATTCTACCCAAACAGAAGCGTAGCCGAGATACCAAAACATTTTTTATTTCAGCCAAAAAATACAAAAGCAATAGAGCTAAAGTTATTTGATGTTTTTTGGTTCTGAAGATGGATATTACCTGGAAGAGCTGTTTACAAATGATCGTTTTAACAAGAAACAGATTTCTTTCTGATAAAGCCAGAGCACATTTAGTAGTTGGACTGGACTATATCATGTGTGCTGTGCTGTTTTCAGGCCACCATGCTGGTTGAGCTGCTCTGTCTGCTGGTTTTCACTTGTCGCCTTGTTCACTACGCCAAGGTGATTCCTCAAGACAAATTCTGGAAGGACCTGAAAAATATCTGCATCATCGTTATTCTCTTGGTATGAGGATTCATGTACTTCGACACTGTAGTAGGAGCGAGGGGGATGCACTTATCTGTATTTTGTATTTCAAAAGCATCTTAAAGTGCTTCTTTAATGATTTAATTGGTTTCATGAGATCACATCAGACGTTATATCATACTTTATGGACGTGTTTGTTGTTATCAGTATTTTGGGCTTTTCAGGCAAAACATTTTTACAGCCAAATAAAATAGGAACCACAATAGTCATTTTGGTGGATTGTAGTTTCTTAAAGGTTTCTTAAACTACATGTCAGTTAATGTTAAAGCTTGGATTTTTCTTTCCTGTTGGCAGTGAATAAGTTGTAAACTCTGGATATTTTTTTTCTGGTGTGGAAGCTGAAATGCAGTGTGCTGACCTGACTTCCTGTCTGTTGCAGGGCTAGAATCTGCTGAGAATACTGTTGCTCTTAAGCAACCTTTAGCGAAAGATAGTGCTTTCTCAGCACCTTTTAAAAACAGGGTTTTATATTTACACACACACACACACACACACACACACACACATAGACACACACACACACACATATGTGTGTGTGTGTGTTTGTACTGTATGTATGTATATGTGTGTGTTTAAATATATATAACAGCAAGTCAAAAGGCTAATTATACCACTTAATACTTTTTTATAAACTGTTAGATATTTAGAAAAATAGCAATATATGACTCTGTACCTCTGTGTGTTGACTAGCTCACTCTGATTGATATGATCATCTATGGAGCACTAAATGCTGCAAACTGTTACAGTGTCCGTTGGTCAAGAGTGTTGCGCCCACTACTTTTGGTCAACATCACAGAAGGACGGCAGGTAAGGACATCTTAACCCACAGTCATGGTTTCATGCTCACATCAAATTCAAATTTAAAAGTTGTCGAAGTACCTGCTCTCATGGCAAACTAACCACTGTTTATACACACTGTGCAACGGTTTACTTTATATTTCTCTTTAAGATGTACTCCATTGTTAATTCTCTTTTTAAACACATATACCTGAGGTAAAACAACTGTTGTAGGGTTTTAGATTAAGTGTTTTAATCCCCCCAAAGAAAAGTTTTTATCATGGGAAACTGTTTTTATTTTTCCTTTTTCCTTTTTTCTGTTCCTTTCGAGCATGCCTATGAGAAAATTAAAAAAAGATACAACATAGGATTGTAAATGCAACTAAGTTGATAGCACACCTAGACTGGCACATAAAGTATAAGAGGGGGAAACTCCCTTCTACCAAACATTATAAAGTTTCAGTTAATGAGCTGACAGTGCCCAAATGCATAGTTGGCCTCTCGTTGTCTGGTTGGAAATCAGATATTTTGTGTCCTTTGAGAGAAAAGGCATAAACTTTGCCAGTGTGTGTGTGTTTGTTTGTGTTCAGCTCCGCAGAGCGTTCAGAAGCATCCGGAATGCTTTGCCTCAGATCTGCTATGTCTTCCTGCTGTTCATGTTCAGTGTTCTTATCTTCTCCCTCATGGCCCTCAAACTCCTTGGCAAACGGTGAGATAGTTGCCATTCCTATTACCATTTAATGTGTACGAGTGTGTGCGTAGAACCTTCACAAAAAATTAATATCATTGACAAGTTGTTTAATTTCCATAATTCAATTAAAAAGGGTAAACCTTCATAGATTATAGATTCAGGGCCCACAATTAAAATGATTTCAAGTATTTATTTCTACATTGTTACATAATTTGGGCTTCCAGCTCGTATGTGTGCGTGCGCTTGTTATCATTGTATATTATTATGATTATGTTTGAGAATTAATGATTTTTGGGGTTTTTGTCCACAGAGGTCTGACAACCACAAATGGAGGTCCATACTTTACCAGTTACCTGGACATTGTCTTTGACCTGTATGTGCTCGTCACCACAGCCAACAGCCCTGATGTCATGTAAGGAAACATTGTAGTTACTTTATGTAAATTCTTACAAAATTTTACTGATTAAAAATACACTGCCAAACTGAAAGTCTTAAAAATCCAACAGTACTTGCAGAATATTTTCAGTGAATTTGCTAAGAGATTAAAGACTTTCAAATTGAGTTGATTTCAACATTTCCAAATATATGCGACTCATATGGACCCTCCAGTGTAAATTGCAAGCAAACCTGAAAGTGTCCCACGTGCACAGTAGAGGATGCAATAGCTTCACATGTAGCGAGTGTGCTCAGTGTTTTCGGTCCAGCATTCCTGGCTCCAATGCCAAAGAAAAATAAAGAGCTCCCTGCACATGTCACCTGTCCATTTTATGAAGAGCTGGACCACAAACACTGAGCATGCTCCCCAGATGTGATTATAATGCAGAATATTTTTCTAAACAAGTGATTATCTTTTTTAATTCTTTTTTAAAAATTATACTCATGTTTTGTATTCATTTCAGCACCTCTATCTGTCACCATGTTTATTGTGAGTGCACCTCATTGAAGAGCAGTTTTCATTGTCTCTTGTTGCGTTTATTTCGTAATTTAGGGGAACAGTTTTCAGGCTGTTTCCAACCAAATCAACTCTTTTGCTCCTTGGGTAGAAAGGGAACCAAATGAGCTGCTCAGAAAAGAAGAAGGAAGTGACCCCTCCCCACACATTTCTGCATTGACTCTGTATCTTATTATTTATTAGGCCTTTACATTGTATTATCTACTTCTCAATTGCAGGATGCCTGCATACAACGCCAGCTTTCTTTTCAGCATATTCTTCATCTTGTACATCCTCATCAACACGTACATTTTCATGTCTGTCTTCTTGGCTGTCGTGTACAACAATTACAAGAAATATTTGAAGGTACCTAACAGAGTTTTTTTCAGGTCAGGTTGTTTAGCACTGCTAATATGACTGTTTTTTTTAAAGAAATGTGCATCATCCAAACATGGTCTCAACAGAAGCTCCAAATTAGAAGTGCTTCTTGGGTAACAATTTTCTAGAACCCAGATCCAGATTTTTATTTACAATACATACAATTCTGAATCCATATTTTACACAGAGCAAAACAAAATTGAATAAAATGATGATGTAACAGAAAGAAATTATAAGAATGTAAATCAATGTTACCATCTTGTTTGCTGCTATTGATTGTTAGTGTTCATTATTTCTGTCTGTGTAGAATGCAGTGACAGTGATTTTTTTAGTGTAAATCAAGGAAGACGTATTAACCAACAGCAAAAATGCAACAGTTGTCACTTTCAAATGTGACCTTGGTGCTTAGTGTCAACCCTCTATTATTTTTTTTTAAATAGCAGGAAGTACAGCAGCTGGTGAGGGCCAAACGACACAAGATGGCGAGAGCATTTGCCATTCTGCAGGAGCACAAAGAAGAGGGTGGTCAGCCCGTTGTGACACAGCCCAACTGGAATAAGCTTGTTCAACAGGTCCGGCCTAACATGAATAACGCTCACCGAGAGCTTCTATGGAGCGTCTCAGATAACAAGAATCAAGGCTTCATCGGTGAGTTAACACAAACCAATATTCTTTTGTTACATACATATTTATAGATGTATCTTTTCAAATTGCTTTCATCTATTTGTGGTGTTATAAACTTGAATTTTATTAGAATACAATAGATTTGAAAAGAAAAATACTCAATTCGTCGACCATAGAGGGAAATTCAAATCATATACAGGGGTTGGACAATGAAACTGAAACACCTGGTTTTGGACCACAATACTTTATTAGTATGGTGTAGGGCCTCCTTTTGCGGCCAATACAGCGTCAATTCGTCTTGGGAATGACATATACAAGTCCTGCACAGTGGTCAGGGAGATTTTAAGCCATTGTTCTTGCAGGATAGTGGCCAGGTCACGACGTGATGCTGGTGGAGGAAAATGTTTCCTGACTCGCTCCTCCAAAACAATCCAAAGTGGCTCAATAATATTTAGATCTGGTGACTTTGCAGGCCATGGGAGATGTTCAACATCACTTTCATGTTCATCAAACCAATCTTTCACCAGTCTTGCTGTGTGTATTGGTGCATTGTCATCCTGATACACAACACCTCCTTCAGGATACAATGTTTGAACAGTTGGATGCACATGGTCCTCCAGAATGGTTCGGTAGTCCTTGGCAGTGACGCGCCCATCTAGCACAAGTATGGGGCCAAGGGAATGCCATGCTACGGCAGCCCAAACCATCACTGATCCACCACCATGCTTCACTCTGGGCATGCAACAGTCTGGGTGGTATGCTTCTTTGGGGCTTCTCCACACCGTAACTCTCCCGGAAGTGGGGAAAACAGTAAAGGCGGACTCATCAGAGAACAATACATGTTTCACACTGTCCACATCCCAAGATTTGCGCTCCTTGTACCATTGAAGCCGACGTTTGGCATTCGCACGACTGACCGAAGGTTTGGCTATAGCAACCCGGCCGTGTACATTGACCCTGTGGAGCTCCCGATGGACAGTTTTGGTGGAAACAGGAGAGCTGAGGTGCACATTTAATTCTGCCGTGATTTGGGCAGCCGTGGTTTTCCGTTTTTTGGATACAATCCGGGTTAGCACCCGAACATCCCTTTCAGACAGATTCCTCTTGCGTCCACAGTTAATCCTGTTGGATGTGGTTCGTCCTTCTTGGTGGTATGCTGACATTACCCAGGATACCGTGGCTCTTGATACATCACAAAGACTTGCTGTCTTGGTCACAGATGCGCCAGCAAGACGCGCACCAAAAATTGGTCCGTTTTTTAACTCTGTTATGTCACCCATAATTTTGTGTGCGTTGCAATATTTTGAGCAAAAATGTGCTCTTACCCTGCTAAATGGACCTTCACAGTCTGCTCTTATTGGTTCAATGTGCAATTAATGAAGATTGGTCACCAGGCTGGTCTAATTTAGCCATGAAACCTCCCACACTAAAATGAGAGGTGTTTCAGTTTTTTTGTCCAACCCCTGTAGTTCTGAAATGCAATATTGGGTCTTTGTCACCTAAATGCTTTTTTGATCAGGCTTTTCCTGGTGTTACTATATTAAATGGCTGTCAGTGTAGTTACACATTGACAGACAGTCCAGCTTAGTTATTACAGTTAGAGTTAAAACATTATACAAAAAAAAGAAAAGAAAAAGGAAGAGCATGTGCAGAGTGCCAAGGCCTATTTGAGTCTAGTTAAACAAATATCCACAAAAGGAAATGAAGTTCTAGGTCTATGTCCAGTTTGGAGAATTTAGTATGATTCTGGCCAGGTTACATATGTAGTGATGGATGTGTCTTTTTCTTTTTTTGTTTGACACTCAGGTAAGGTGGCATTCACCCAGCTGGCAGACCTCCTGAACATAGAAGTTATCACCCTAAAGTCAAGGCCACATCCTTTTCAAAGTTTATTCCCCACACTCTACCAGTCAGCTCCCAGCCGTCTCCTCTTCAGAATCGTCAGACACCGGTAAGATGAGCAGTATTACGAAACCCAAAATGTTGTGCGGCCATTTGTTTGGTGTTTTCAGCGTCAAAGAGAATACAGGAATAAAACTATGGTCAGTGGTTCAGTCACAGATTTTTATAACTGGCTTTTTTTCCCCTCTCTTTCTAGGGGTTTTGTGATCGCTTATGACATAATCATCCTAGTGAATGCCGTGTTTATTGGTCTGGATGAGGACAATCCGATGATCTCTAACTCGGAATGGGCTTTTCTGGCTCTTTATCTGCTGGAGATCATGTTGAAACTCTATGTGTTTGAACCCAGAGCTTTCTTCTCCAAACATAACTTCTGGAACTGGTGAGGATGAACTGATGTGCATCAACCTTCAACTAAAAATACTTTGTGAAATGTAACTTCTATTTCCATTTTAAACAACTAATATTCTAAATGCTTCGAGGACCTTTATGAAATCAAATCAATACCTGTTTTCTTTCAAATATGTAGGTTTGGCACAAAATAACATATTGTCATGTGATAGCTTATTAATAGGTATTACCTTGCAGAATTGAAATAAGGAATGCATGGTGGTTAGCACTGTTACCTCACAGCTAGAGGATTCCAGATTGAAATCCACATGCATAAGTGGGCATGGTAGGTAAATTAGAGATTCTAAATTGACCCCAACAAAAGTAATGACGGCCATGTTTCTGTGTGGCCCTGTTATAGACTAAGAATGTATCTAGGATGTACACTGATCCTTGCCTAATGACAGCTGGAATGTTAGGTGGGAATAGACTGGATTAAGCGGGAATGGAAAATGAATTATTTGTATTTATCTGCAAAAGAAGCTAGATCATAGGTTAAAAGAAAATCCCAATGTATATTTGTGCACTCAAGGGTATATTTTTGTTTAATATTCATTCAAATACAAAATGTGCACTTCAAAAATGTAAAATCAGTAAGATGTGTCACATCTATTTCACACAGTTTATCAGCATCCCACATTCTTAATTCAGCTGCTTCCATTATTTTGAGTCAAATACCAAGAAGCGCTTGGACCAGCTCATTGATGCTTTTTGCTTTTGCTTAATTCCTGGTTTCTGGCTTTCTTTTCTTATCATTCCCTTCCTTTCTACTGAATAGTGAAACTCTTGTTGCAGCCAATTGTGGATTTTTTTTATGGATTTCCATAGCAATTTTTTTGTTTTGCAATCGTGTGTCCCCTAAGCTAAACTATGCAGTTATAATGACAACTGCCAAAAATATTTGCACCTTTTTATTTCCATGTTTAACTGATTAATTACCAGACCTATTTTCTTCATAAAGCTGTAAGAATTGTTAAGGATAACAAGCCACTGTGATGTTTTGCCTCTGGGTTTTACTCTACACAGTCAATAGTTTTTATTTTGGTCCACAAATGACACTCATTTAAAGTAATATATTAGAAAATAATAATATGGTTTTGCATTCATCAATTCATTTATAATTTCTGTGCTGCCAGTGGTTTTAGTCACAAATACAGTTTTGGTTGCAGACACACATTTGGGACATCCAGCTCTCTCAATAAATATGTTCAATGTTCCTGTAGTTAAGCACGTTGATGATAGATTGACATTATGTGACAACAAATAAGCTAAGCAACGGTGTATTTACTTTTAACATCAACATGGCGGAAAAGTAGTGAAGCATTTAATGTAAGATTTATATTTTCTAACGCAAGTTGATATTGTCCAGGTTTGACACCATCATTGTCGTCTCTGCTCTGGCTGCCACTGTCATCAATTCCTCCTTGAAGTCAAGTAAGCACTATTTACCTCCTATATAAAAGCAAAAAACGGTTGTGCTTCAACACTGGGAAACCAAACAGCTACCATAATAACATTTTAGAATTATATATGTGAAAAAAGCTTTCTGGATTTACCTGATTTTCATATGACCTGCGTTTTTGACCGATGCCCTATAACTGTAAACACTTTTTTGTCCATTAAGATTTGTCCATCTATCTTAATAATTATTCTGTTCCTTATGTAGTGGAAGAATACACAAGTCGACAAATCCTGGACATCGTCTTCATCCTTCGAGTCCTCAGACTTATCCGAGTGGTGGACAGTATTGAAAGGTTTAGCTCTTCAAAAGAAATCTGATGCTTTTTATAGACAGCTTTATAGCCTCTGTGTTGTCATGTTTTAATGAAATAATAATATCTTGTCTTGATTGGAACCTGTTCATGCATGGTGTTTTGTGTCTGAACATGAGCTTTACTCATACAGATTATATTTTCTGTCAGATTTCGTACAATTTTCAACACTTTGATCAGGATTGGACCAGCCATCCTCACATTTGGGCAGCTCATCATTGTAAGTGACTTTTTAAAAGCATATTTGCATATATCTAAAAGTCTTCAAATTTCCCCCAAAAAGCAAACGACCAGAACTGTAGTATACTAACAATTATCTCTCAGAAAAAATCCTGCAAAGCTCTAATGTCAATGTGCTAGAATATTCAATATGCAGACATATTTTACTGTTTATATTCAGGATTTTTTGCTGATTTAGTGTTGTAACTATTTCTATTTAACATGGAAAAACAAAGTTCTGTATGAATTTCCCACAGTTCTACAAATATTTTTTCATAAACTAACGTAATAATCTGGTGTTTCAGATGCCACAATACAGAAAAAACAGATGATCACCACAATTATTACGTAATCACGATGGGAGCATGAATTAATCAGTTTTCAAAGAAACTTTTGTCAAAACTGAAAAGGTTGATAGCAAAAACCACTATCATTAGACTTTGTTACTGTCCTCCTTCGCAGGTTGTATACTACATCTTTGCCATGGTGGGAATGGAACTATTTAAAGATAAAGTGAAATTTTATGAGGACACTACCAACCCGGCTAAGGCCTACTGTGGAAACCCACTGCTGAAAGGAACAGCCTTTGCACAGTTCAACTACTGTAAGAACAACTTCAACAATGTGGTGTCTTCCTTTATACTACTGGTGGAGCTCACTGTAGTCAACCAGTGGCATGATATCCTTCTTTTAATGAACATGTGATTCTGGTGGTGATGTTGCTGCATTTATTTGGGTTTTGTAACTTAGAATGGTCAGCAGAACTTGTGTACATAATTGTTACAATTTAGTTTGAACTACTACTAAGCATACTACTTAAACTGCATGGAGGACCTTTCTTTTAGAAAACGCACCTTAACCAGATTCACTGCTCAGCAGCGGCTTTGCCACCGTGACCCATGTATCAGCCAGGATCTATTTTGTCGTCTTCCACATTGTTGTTGTCATCATCATTATTAAGTAAGTTAAGCTGATTATCTGATGATCGATCTTTTTCCCTATGATCATTCACAAAATCACTCAAAATATGTAGTCTACATAGTCTGGGCTGTTAATTTGGCCCACAGTAGCTTTCAAGTTTCTGTTCTGTTTTTCCAGGCTTTATGTGCAGATACAAAAATCATATAACAAGTCTTTTTTTCCATCTTGAGTTTAAGATTTATTTGTTGATGATTTAGCTGACTGATTGATAGTTCTCTATAAAGGTGAACAGAATATGCTAATGTATAATTTAATTTAGTTTTCATAATTTATTGTCTGCTTGCTTTTAGACATGAGAGGCTCCAGAATTCAGAGACTAGAGACTATCTTAAATTTAAATTCATTCCATTGATAAGACATTTCTGCGCATCCTTTTGTGCCCTTTACCTATTCTTGCTTCATACATGTTTTCCCCTTGTGTCTTCTCCTTTAGTATTTTTGTGGCGTTTGTCCTTGAAGCATTCCTTGTGGAATACTCTGTGGATAAGAGTGGCCTGCAGTCATCTCTGGAAAAGAAGATTGAGGAACTGGAGCTAGCTGTGGAACAGTATGTTAACATCTCAGCCAGTGACACAATGCAAACATTTACCCTACCAGTCATAGGTTATGACACATCCATTCTTTAAAGAATTAATACATGTGAAAACTTTTGACTGCTACTCTATATTCATTTTAATTGTTATTTACACTTTATGCAGACATCACAATAAAAAAAGAATAGCACCACAAATGGCTGCACATTATAGTTTTTAAATTATATATTGAAAGTGCTACCACTTTGACTTAATTTGTGTGATCTTAAACATTTATTACAACTTGCCTAATTTATGCAAAGGTCTTTGTTTTAAATTTAAATTTAAATTTCTAAAGATGAAGATTTGGATTTTTCCCAAACCATTGAAATAATTGTTTTAATAGTTTAATAATAACAGAGATCATACTTATACTAATAGGATATTTTGAAAAAGAATTAAAGTAAACGGTATACAATTTAAAAACCAAAGCACTGACTTTGGATTGTTTGGCATTGATCTCCAAAATGAGATGCAAATCAAAAGTGCTACAGCTCTGAATACCTAGAACCAATTGAACACATTGAACAAATGATAGAACACTGAAGTTTAACTTTTATTTGCATCTTCAGACGCTCACTAAAGGGTATGTTTCAGATGTTCATCTATTGGACTTTTCATTTAGATTTTTGTTTCAGAAAAGTGCTCTGTCATCAGCAACTAAACAGTGGCTAAAAAGAATACATCTCTCAGACTCAACACACTAAGTGACAGATCCTTTCAATATCTCTGCATAGCTTTAGTTACACTTGATGCTTTGTTCTCTATACCTTAGAAGTGCGACGTTTAAAACGCCTTTACTGTTACTCTTTGCGTACGTGTCAATATCAGATGTCATCATTTCTGGTAGTCAACATCATCAGACCTATTTGTATGACCAGAATTTTTTTAATTTAAAGATGCCGTTTTTAATTCTTTATCTTTTATTTACTTTTTTTTTCTTTTGTGGTAATTTTGCATTGCACAGTTTGTTTGTTTTTCCATTTATACTCATCTTTAGAGGGGTCGTTTTAGTTTTCATTAAATTGTCGTAACTTTGCTGCATCACTTCGTTTAGCATTTATCTCCATTTGCTAAATAACCACCAAATGACACAAAAGATCCTCTCTACGTGGCTTTTTTGTGTCATTTAGTTATTTTTGTGTCAATGAAGTCATGTAATATGTCTGGAGATTTTGCCCATCCTTTAGTTGTATTTCATCGCTCTGTGGTTATTTTTACGCCCCTGTATATGTTTTCATTATTTACTGTGTTTTCTTTTGGGATTCTCTGTTGTGCTGTTATGTCTGGATGTTTTTTTCTTCGGTATTTTCTATTATGTGTCTTTTGACAAAACTCTTAGGAGTTCTGTTATGCCTTTTATAAGTGCTGCATGTCTGGTTTATTTAAATCTTTTTGAGATTATTTTTATTTCAACTGCACTTTTGAATTAGTTTTCCGCAGGCACTGATGTGGACAGTTACACTGATGCTCATTAAGTAACCAGTTAACAGGTTGAAAATCATCAATGTTTTTTTGTTTACCAGGGAGAAGTTGGAGGACAACTTGGTGAATGCCATGGAAACAATTGATAATGACTTGGGAACCGGACAGTCAGCTAAAACTAATACACCGGCCCTAATGTTTAAAATTGCATCAAAACGTAAGTAATAACTGGTCGAATAGAAGTAAAAAGGAAAAAAAAAAGAAAATACGATTTTAGATTTTATATTGTTTTTATTATTATTATTATTATTATTATTATTATTATTATTATTATTATT
>CAJRST010017779.1:3976735-4006062 GCA_907169785.1 Menidia menidia | reverse complement strand
ATTATTATTATTATTATTATTATTATTATTATTATTATTATTATTATCAGATGGCTAAAATTTTAAAGATCCCAAAGAGACGGGAATGACTCACCATTATTTTTTTTCTGTCAGATTGAAACATTCATTGATCACTGATTAGGAATGTTTTTGTTATTCTGTATCAGGATATAGGACAGTGGATGCATTGTTGCAGCGAATGTTTGAGGCCGATATCGACCCTGAAGACTTTTCTGAGGAAGATGACACTGGGAATTTTGCAAACCCAACATTCCTTTCTGCATAGACATTAATCTACAAATATATATGGACAGAAATAGACTATATAACTCATGTATACATTTACAAATCATGATCTGTAATTTCCAGTGTTATGTTTTTTTTTATTTCTGTCCATCTCTACTCCATGTAGAGACACAAAAAGTTAACATACAGTTATATTTACACTGTTGGTATCATGTTAGTGGAAGGATTTAAAAGCTCAGCTGAAACTTGTTTGTGGAAGTATATTTTATAACTTTATAAGCTCTGTCATTAAAATGTTTCTGTATATTTGTACAATGCTTTAATAGTGCATTTGAAAAGGGCATGATTAGAAAGTATACATTTGAACAATGGGATAATAGGTATTTTGAAATACAAAAAAGAGTTAAGAATTGAACAAGTACAGATTTCATATCCAGATTTATGAAGTATTTTGAAAATATATATATCAGTCATCCGAATTATGCCATTTTCAAGAGGCTCAATAAAGGCAGTTTGACTACACTTTCTAAAGGCTTTCTCAGTTGTAAATAATTTTGGGGAGTGTTGCAGGTTTTCAGCAGTCAAGTGGCCGTTATGCCGTTGACCGCCGGCTCCTGTCCGGCAGGGGGCACTGTGGAGTGAAACTTTAACATTGAAACACAGAGGTACAGTACACTCTGTGCGCGCGCGTGTGCGTGTGATGCTGATGCTGTAGAGATGGAGCAGAGGGAGTGCACCCTATTCGGCTCCATGTCGCGCGGACGGAGACAAACATTCAGGTAAGAAAAACCGACGAATCCCAAATAAACGGTCGCACCAGACAACAATGAACCAGCGGCTATTGAAATTGTTTGAAATCAAAACGATGCTACACCTAAAGATACAAAGAGTCTTCGTTTGTGTATCTGTCTGTCTGACTGGTTATCTGGTCTGTATAATTCCCCGAAAAACAAACGAATTATTTAGTTTAATTATATAACAGACCCAGACGCTGCTATTCTTTCGGGTGCATTTTATTGAAGTGAGTCAAATTGACAACTGAAGGACATTGGCATAACAGCAGGCCTAAGGTAAATAATATGGAGATGAGGCGTTCAGGAGTTGCTGAAAGGGTGGGACTAAGGACTTCAAGTTATACGCAGCTTCAATGGAAATCATTTACCGAAGTTACAGAACAGAAATACTTTAGTGACAAATAAAGAAAATAGGTGAACCATGTACTTACTGTAAAATAGTTTCAATTTGTAACACTTAGCTAGTTAAAAGTAGAACAGGTCTAAGAAAATTCATTATAATAGTGATGTCCGAATTTTTAACGGTTAAAAAAGGATGCTGATCAGTTATTGCTCATAGCACATGCCAAATGCTGATATGCCAAGACGGTAATATTCTTGGTTTTGCTTTTGTGGTGTTTAACCGTTTGTTGTGTAATATAGTTTTTAAGCTTTTTTTTGGTCTTACCTTTCTATGTTTATGTTGAGAGCAGTGGTATTTGCAAAGTGGTAACACTAGCGATTAAATAGTTATTTATCAGACACTGCAGTATTAGAAAATGAAAACTTACATTTGAAAACAACTCAAATAACTACAAGCAAAAAGCCGAATTTGAAAACAGGCCTGTCACAAATGGTTTTATGTTTATTGCGTTTTAGGTTAATTGGGCACTCCAAATTGCCCCTAGGAGTGAATTTTAATGTGAGAGTGTGTGGTTGTGTGTCTTTTTGTGGGCCTGCGATGGACTGGTGACCTGTAGAGGATCTACCCCTCCTCTTTCCTGTTGTCAACTTGGATAGGCTCCAGCCCCCCCGTGACCCCGTTGGGAATAAGCGGTATAGAAAACAGATGGAGGGATGTTTGTATCAGTTAATTGGTAATTTTTCATGTAAGATATCATTTTTATAACCCAGTGTACTACAAATTTCTCCAGTCTACATTTCGATCTTTATATAAAATGTCATTAGCATGCCATAAGTTACACTCATGTTAAACCGTAAGTTGACCGTGTTTCCATTGTTAAGTTTTAGGCCAAGGAACATGAGAGCACAGAAATCATCTGACAGGTCTTAAAATGTTATAAATACAACCCCGGGTCTACAACAAGACATTTCAGAATACAGTAAGAATTTATTCAATAAGAAAATGGGCCAAAATGCAGTATTATTAGCATTAAAATGTAAGTTAGTGGCATTGATTTGAACTACCCTCTGCTACAGTCACTTGAAGTGACTACTTTTTTCGTCATGTATCATTGTCAAAGGATTTTGACTGAATTATCTTTCAAATATTGTTTTAGTTTGCTAAGCTTTACATCCATGTGTTTATGGCCATGTCTTTTAATCTATCCTATTTTTCATATTTAAGTTGAGGAGAATCATTTTTGTACTAGAGCTATGTTCAGTGATCTATTTTGCTTTGGAACTTAGCATGGAAATTACCCATATGTGTGTCAATCAGGTCTAAACGCTGAATAGCCATATTAGTGTCTTTCTAATCTCCTGTAGCATAGAAAACACTGGACTATCTACATTGAAAACAATGCATTTTTTTTTCTCAGAATATTCAAAAGTATGCTAGTATTTCCATGTGGGAATACTTAAACTGAGTGCAGGAAAGTGAATGAGGACAATTTATGATAAAAAGTTTTAACTGTTGTGCCTTTATCCTTCCTACATAATATTTATTTGCTTGTATCCAGAGTAATGTAGAGGAATGTAGTTGCTCACGAAATTCATGTCAGCAATTTTGTGACTGAAGATAATAATAAAAAAATAATAATACACAAAAATAATGATAATAAGGACATTGGATTTTTGAAGGTGTTGGCTCAAGTTGGAATCATGAGAACAGACCAGAGAAATTATGAGTTTACAAATTGTAATTTGTTCAAATTTAAGGTAAACTACAGCGCTGGAGCAAGAGAGCACCTGCTGGAACTCAGTTACAAAAAAAATAACTCCCACAGGTGGATTTTTACCCATATCTTCTTGGTTTGACAATCACATCGGGCAGTTACCTCTGACATAAGTCAGCGTCTATTCACTTGTTCACGTTAAATTTTATTATTAAACGTGAATGCAACATACTCAACCGACAGATTTATGAGAGGCAGTGATACCTGGTTCCGGCTTTTCTGAGAGAGCTCAGTGACCAATGGAAATCAGATGTGATCAAAATAAAAGGCCTTTTGACATAATTATTACGGCAGTAAAATCGACTTGGGAGTGTTATACATGAATCATGTCCCAACAATGAGCAGTAGCCAGGTCAACAAAACTCCCAAACTGGGAGTGACTCTGCAATGAGCTGCTATACAACCAGGTAGGAGATTTTTCTCTACCCCTTTTTGATATAATTCTACTTATGAACACAAATTTGAATCATGCAATGATTTAGTGAAGCTGTTCTTCATTGTAATTGCCAGTAGCAAGCAGTTCTTCATGTCATATTCATGTGAAAATAGTAAACGGTGCAATGTTGATAAAATAACATATATATATTATCACATAATATAACGTTTTTAAATCAGGAGAAGCCATCAGTAGAACCTTTTTAAGTGGTCGTAACCAAACACCATGAGTCTTACGGCTCATGTGTGTAATGCTATATATGAATATGTAGAAAGTTAGCATATGTGTGACTAAAGGGGTTCAAGAGTGCAAACTTAAACACCATCCTTGTAATTTTAAGTTTCATCCCTTCCAGTCTCAGGGACGAAGACCATGAAAATCTGCTTGTCATGATTTGTGGAAGGTGGTGGTGGTAAGGAACACAGTACAAAAGACGATTGGAAAACTTCTAACATGGCAACCAATCTAGGAAATGCCTAATCAGTTAAAATAAATATAAAGAGAAAGCAACTATCGCTTCTATCATAGTATTATCAGGGTCTGTCACCCATGATACTGATGTAATCAACAATGTTTTCATAAATTTATACAAAGCGAACAAATTTGTCAGATAATAAAGCCCGAAGACCAGATGATTTCCCAGCTGAGTTCTACGAGGAAGTTTAGACCATACTAGCAGCTACATTCTATATCAGATATTAAGGAGAAAACAAACTGCCCTCAAACATGAACACTGCTCATATTATTTGGCTTCAGAAACTATATTATCATCTGGATGAGAATAATGTATAGTTCTTCCAATGCATGTGTTAAGACTAAAGATCAAACTTCTCCAACTCCTTCACTCTTTGCATGTTTTTTTTTAACCTCTAGCAGCTGCCATCAGACAAAGCACAGATAACAAAAGCATTCAATCCTAAAATGTTGAACACAAGATCAGCCTTTACGCTAATTCCATATTACTTATCCTCCACAATCCACGGGTATCTCTCATTTACACAATTACAGAAACGTTGTAATCACACTGGCAGTGGCCCCCCAATAAGTTCTTAGCACTTTCTGATTACTCCATTAACTGGTCAGTAGTCCACCTACTGTGTACCTACTACTGGTCCGTTTTTTAAATGCATTTGTTTTATACGTCTCTGTTTATTTTCTCTCTTTCTTTCTTTATTGTATTAGTTTTTTTCTCTTATTACATTAAATCTTTTTTTTCTTATTAGGACATTTTCTTTCTGCCCTCGTCCATGTGAGTGACTGAGCGAGTGAATGATTAAAAAATGAGTGAGTGAATGTGCATGGATGATTTGTGGATGGGGCTAGGTCTTGGACCAGGTTTGCTCTGGCTGGGTTTTTTTTTTTTTTTGGGAGCAGAAGGTGGGGGGGGGGGGGTTCAACCTCCTCTTGCTGCTCACTTGTCTGCTTCCAGATTGGCCTCCGGGGCACTTTGGGATGCGTGCCCCTCTGGTTGGCTGATTGGGGTAACCACTTCCTCTTGGGTATTGGGCAGGCCCTCTGCTGAGGGTGTTAAGGGACTCTGGGCTTTAAGTCCCACACCTGGCCTATAGACTTGGGTGGCTTGGGGTTTGCGGAGCTGGTTGATTGTGGATCCTGATTTCCATGGCTGCTGGGCTCTGTCCCGGGCCTCCTCTGCTTTCCTCTGGTTGGATGTGTGGCATCCCTGTGGTGGGGCGCCGGACTTCTGTGCCTGGGTCTTGTAGACCTCTCTGCTTGCTCCTAGTCCCTGGAAAGGGTGGCCAATTGCTGCAAATTCATGTAAGACCTACATCACATTTTGTGCTGCTGGATTAGAGCTCATAATATATTAGCTGTGCTTATCGGTAGCTTTGTGCATTAGTGTCAACACGTTTGTTCCGTGTTCTTGCTGCTGGTTTCGTCACTGTTGCTGTTGCTGTTTTGTTTTTTCATTTCTTTTCTGTTAGTTTTGTGTCTTTGTAGGTATTTGGGATCAGATTGTATTTATGAGTACAAAACCTCCCTTGAAAAAAATTTTTTGGGGGCATGTTGGGCACCATGGCAGTCAATTGATCTCTTTAATAGTTCTTATAAAACCTTTTGCAGACCAAATAAAACCACTCAGTCATCAGCTAACATTCAGTTTTATTCAAATGATGATATCCGGGCCAGAGACATGATAAGGGAGAGCATACAATTTAAAGATGACGGATTTCAATTATGGAAAATAAAGATTTAATGCGTGCTTGACAGATAATGGTATTTTCCACATTTTGCTGTTTCACGGCCTTGCTTCATTTCATTATCAGTTCATCATTATCATCATCATTTTTGCATGACAACATAAATGCGACATTAAATAAAAAACGTCTTCATAGGACAGGCTGCGTTATTAAGGCGTAAATGGGAAGGGGGACTTATTATGAAAGCTCACACCGGATGTTATGGCTGCGGTTTGTGACGATCATCTGACGCTGGAAGAGGCAGAGCTGCAGTGCGGACAAATAGGCTGGATCAGGAGATCCTCTCGTTCCCAGACAGCCCCTGACAGCAAACCCGGGTCACCCTCACCTGGGCCTCTACATTCGGCTTCATCATCAGTTCCACGAAACCGGGAGGCTATACAACAGGAGAGAGGCTGGATCGGTCCATAACCCCCCCCCCCCCCTCTCTCTCTCTCTCTCCTCCTCCATCCCTCCCTCCCCTTCCCTCCTCCTGCTCAAATGCAGCATCGGGGAACTGGAGGAGGACCTGTGCAGCAGAGAGCCTGAAAGGAGTGTTTCCTGAGCTCTGAGGGAGGATTCAGAACAATTTTATTTTTATTTCCTCTATTTCTGGGCTCGATGCATCCCCGACGCGCGGCTGGTCTGCGTGGAACGGAGCCGCTGGCTTAAAGGGGCCAATCCGGTCCGGGTTTTTTTTGACAGAGGAAGGGAATTAAATGGTTATTTAGTCCCGTGGGGAGTGTGAGGCCTGAACCCCGGCCCCCCCCACCTTCAGAGGTACAGTGGGTTTTCTGGACCAGAACGTATTGTGCCAAAGTAAAATCCCAGATGAAGATTCCCAAAAGGCGGAAAAGGAACGGACGGTGCGCCAGGTAGGCCTGATCCGCACCTCCCTGTCTCGGACTACGGTGTGCGTCTCAGTGGGTGTGTGTTTGCGCGTGTACCGCAGCGATGCATTTCAGTGAAGGTGAATTTATCAATCCCTCTAAGACGCGTGGGTTTGACAATGGCAGCTATGTTTTTTTTTTTAAAGACTTATGTGCAGGTTGTGTTAGATAAATTATCCTCATTTCACAACTTGGGTCAGTCCGGGCCGTATTGATTGATTAGCAGGATATGATGTAGCGCATGCGCACAAAGGAAACATGACTGTGCATTGCAGAGGAACAATTCAATAAGAGTGATGCAGAGGATGCTAAGGATGCTGGTGGGTTTAAACTTGAACTATCGCGAAAGTATGTTATACAAGCTCTCATTCAGCCGTTTATGAATTCATTTCGACACTTAATTAGATTTTATTAGATCCAAATTAAACGTTTTGAAAAGGTATAGATATTATAGGATTTCCCATATTTGTTTGTTTTGCTTGGCTGTCACTTAAAATTAAATTATTATCATATATTATACTATATGCTTATTAAACATACATGTTAAATTAATTTCATCAAGAAAATATTCCCCCTTGGTCTTTTTTTCTGGATTAACCGTTTTTACCAGTTTTTGCAAAGGATCAATAATTTATTTTTAAAAAAAGTTTTTTCCTAAAATTGCCGCTGTCATTATTAGAAAATTACAAGATTTTGATCTTTTTACTTGTCATTGCATTGTCAATGAAATAGCAAATCTGACTAACATGCTACAATCCAATTTAGCGAATACAACATAACCATGTTAAAAAGGCATATGTAACAGTCCAATTAAGTATCCACTCTTATAATTGCCATTTTGTTGCAATATTATGCATTTATATGTAAGTGTCTCATGAAGTTTCACATGACTCTTTAGGCCAGAGTCATGGGCCTTGAGGGCCACATTTCTACAGGTTCTAGAGGTTTCCCTGCTTCAACACACCTGATCAGATTAAATGGGTCTCTTCTAAACATTCTTAGGAGCCACTTATGTTGTGTTGATTTAAATCAGGAGTGCGGAAGCAGGGACAGTGGCCCTGGAGGCCTTTGTGTTGCCCACACCTGATTTCAGCTCTGCTCATAATTCTGCTGTGTCCACTCAGGGAAACCCTAATCTGATCGGTATTCATGCCGATTAAAAATATATAATTCTCTGCCGTCACTTTGGTTTTACCATTTGATGTCACATTAATCATAGTATTGCTAATGTGGTTGAAATATTTCGAGTGAGTAGACCGTTCCTCGCGCCTCAGAGTGTCGATTCGACTCAGACCTGTTTCTTAAATCACATATGCTTTAAGGTGGAAAATAACTGATATTGTTTTCATGAAACTCTAGCTGTCATGCAAAACTTGGCTCTTATGCAATCACAAACTTACTACTTTCACCACTTGACCTCAAATCATATCTCAATTGCTTAAGTGTCTGAAGCCAAAAATCTGACATGCAACGTCAGATATTTTCACAGCATCTTGTCCAAATAATTTCTGGGTTCAACAAATAACTTGTAAAATCTTAACTATTAAAGTAAATAGATATGAAATGGTAGATTTGATATTCAGGAAGCAGTGTATGTATAACTGTGGTCAATAGCCCTATTAATCTCTCTTTATGATACCTATAAATAGAACCATCAATTTAGTCTAATAATATTTAAACTACATGCATTAGATATTCGTTATTTTGTTAATTTTTTCTAAATTCACGTTAAATAATAAGTTTATTTCTGAGAGCTCAATTTAAAGATGTTAATCACAAATGGCACAAGAATGTAGAATAATGTACCAATATTTAAATCTAACGCATAAATAGCCAAAACAGATCATGACAACTTTAATATATATGCTAATTACAAGAATTCCCCCTGTTGAATAATACATATTCTTACACCTTTGAAATCTACACTTAGAAAAAGGACAGGAAAATATTTATTTTAATTGTTTTTATTTCTTTCAAACAATATCAACCAGAATCATTCCTATCTATACAGAGAGTTGGGATGACAATTTACAGTAAGAGTGTGACATTTCAAAAAAGAAATATTTGATTTAGGAATAACATCTAAATATAATTTTATAGCAAGTTTAGCTAATTTCACTTCCCCTAATATATCCTATGACAGAGTATAATTAGTAAAAATGTGTCAGGAATATAATTTTTTTTTTATTAAGCTCAGTTGTTTCAGTGACCAAAAGGTTTATTTAAGCGTTTTGATTAGTTTTACATCACATGGAATCGAGTTTTCTTCTTGTTTGATGATTACTGTACATTGTGTTTGATGAATGAGGCTCTAAAGGTATGAATATGGTGCATAAAGTGCTGTTCCTCCATGTTCCACGCCTTTGGTGATTTCAGGACAGCAGAACTGCAGCGGTCAGTGGTCGCTGCCCTTCTCTTCTTCCACTGCTGGTTAATTGTGCCCTCTGTTTTGGCTTGTAGGCTAACAAAGGAAAAGGAAGGATTTTGTCTCGGTCAGGATTTGTTGTAAGCCGTCAGGTTTTCCAGGAGCTCAGAACTATGGTGAGCTCTGACTGACTTCATCAGATCAAATCTGGAATGATGCAAATCCAGCTACTGGCAGAGCACCCCTTCCCCTCCCACTCAGTAATAAACTTGTAATTTATGTATAAGAAGAGCAGAAGAAGGTGAGGTTTGATAGAACAGTGGCTGAGGATGTTTCTCTCTAATCTACTGCTGAGACCCTGTCACAAACTACAAAGGTTTTCTGATGGACCACAGAGTTTCCTCTGCTTTTATACACTAAAACAATAGAGAGATGCAAAATGCTGACCCATCCACATAAGGAATAAATAAGGCTTAATTTATATATTATTTAAGACATGCTACTGCTATTGTGCTTGTTTTAATCTTGCAGTTAATGGATATTTGTACTTGCGGATATGACAGTACTTCCTTAATTATACTAAAAGGAATTATAATGCTTTATGATTAAATTAAAACTTTCAAGTACGCTTTATATCTAGACAGTTTTAATGTATTATAAGAGTAATCTATCAGCATACATTCAAAACCTGCATCAGAACATTGCTGAAATATAGATTAACTGTTTTATTGTAATAAAATAGTACACTATTTAATTCCAAATTTAAGTAACTATTTAATTATAGCAGTTCTCATTGGCCTGTGAGGCCCTTGTGTGTAAGACTGGTGCCGTGTCCTCAGGGAAACTGTGTGGTCCCACCCTATCCTGGGACTGGTGTCTCAGCAGTGCGTTGAGGTTTGCTGCAGGTATCACTACATCTCCAGTGTTACAGTGACTCTCAGCTCCCTGTAACTGCCCTATTCAAGTCGACGACGACGACGATGATGACGATCATGCTGCTGTCAAACTGAGCTGTATCACTGAAGGTGCAGAGAAGCCTCCTGCCTTACTTTGCAGTCTGTCCAGTTCTCTACCGGGGCTGGTCTCACTGAAAATACAGCGGACACCCCATTGTTATGTGCAGTCCGCCTGAGCTCTGCATGCACCGATGACGGCCCGTGGCATTGCATGCGGAACAGCATGGTTTGGGGACTGACATGCATCACTTTGAACTTAAGATTCCCCCCACAAATTCACCAAAAGCTAATAATCATTCATGGCAGATGTGTTGTATCTAAGAAGAGTAAATCCCAGAGTTCAGTTCGACACACTGGTGAATACTAAAGTGGTTGCAAGAGAAAGGAGTTTTAGACTGCGGCTGTGAGGTGATTGATATTATGTCAGTGTGAGTGAAATGATTAAGTTTTGAACAGCCCGGGCCTTTTTGGCCACGTCTCGCGGGTTTTCCCTGCCTCTACACTTCACTCACATAAAATGGATCTCGTCTAAAGATTGTTAAGATCTGCAAAGGACAGTTGATGCTGTGTTGATGTGAATCAGGTGTGTGGAGGCAGGGAAACCTCTAAAACATGCAAGACCGCGGCCCTCGAGGCCTGGAGTTGCCCACCCCTATATGGTCAGGTCAATTGTAAATTGTAGACCATTCATGTATTTCAACAAAGCCAACTTGTGAGGATTTTAAGGACCTTGTTTGCCCATGAGATAATCTTCCTAGGCATAGCTCACCCCACACTGTTGGATTTGTCATTCTCCAACACCTATCATAAAACTCCTCTAAGCTTTCAATGAAACTCACCCAGCACATAGCCAGAGGTTTTAGTCTAACCACTTTATTACTGGAGATGGTTGGGAACAGTACACAGCTGTGGCGTGTCCGGGGATATACATGACAAGCTGAATTTCTGTTTTTGGACAGAACTTCGTGGTTGCCTCCTTTGATGAAACAAGCCATTATGCCTAAATGAAATAAAATTGCATTGCTTCAGTAGTTTAGGTATTTTTGCAAATGTGTTCCTATCCTTTACAAGCAAAAATTGTATTTTCAGAAGATTAACAACAATACAAATCTATTCTGGGAGTATTTAGGTTTAATATTAGACCTTTACTTGAACATTGTTTTTAATTATTTTTCGATTGGATTATTGAAAACAAAATCTAATCAGTTGTGGTTAAAACTTGCTCCCCTCTTTTGCTGACATTAATATATGCATATTGATACCATACCCACCTCATGCTTATTATGTAAGCGGGGAAAAAAGGGATAGTTCATGCTGGAACATGGAAGAAAATACATCTCCAAAGCTCATAAATTAAAGAAGATCACGTCAAATAATTTGTCATCGTCTCTTTCTTTAATGATGTCAGCAACTTCCTGCCTTTGGGGATTTATTTTTATGGAGTACAGCTTATAACCTAAAAAATTACTGGTATTTAATTATAAGTAAAAACTTATAATTGTAGTTTAGCTTGTTTTAATGGATGCAGATGTAGACTAGGTGCATTCCCTGTTTCTAGGGAAAGTTTTATGTCAAGTTAATGGGCTTTAGGTGGAAATTGTATGTAAAGAAGTACCACATGGCATATTCCTCTGAATTGCAGGCTATTTTAAACTTTGATGGGATCATATTGAGGGATGTCCATGTGGCAAGCTCATATAAGTTATTTCATACATTGGACTAATACCAATTTTATTCTGATCTCCAATAATCCACTCAAGTGAATGGCTTTCGAGCCATTGCAGCATTAAACCTGCAATTGCAATCAAGATGCTGACTGAGCATCCAGCTGCTTCCTCTGCAAATATGATATTTGCTCCGGATACTGCAAATACCATCACACACCCTTCCCCCCACCTTAACGCCAACTGCAACTGTAACCCCTCCCCTGCCTCTTACCCTCTCCATCCTGTAGCCTGATCTAGCTGAAGTATGGCTTTTGATAGCGGTCGGCCATTTTCAATGCCTGTTGTTATATTGGACTACTGTGACTGCCCAGCTTTGGACTGTAGTTTGACCTTCAGTCTCCCACTATCATGATGATGAACTACTCTGTTTTGCATTTTCGGTCTCTACACTCTTGCAACCCCACCTAACCTCCTCTCTCCTTCTCACAGATAAATGGCTCTTTTAAGTCGGGAGCTGCTCGTGTTCTGTCTAGCTGGCAGATGCATTGCCTAGTCCCTGGCCTTCAGGAGAACGCCAACATGAACGGGACTTCTGAGCAGGCTGACATCCTGCCGCCAAACTGCATGGTCAAAGACCGATGGAAAGTGGTGAGTCAGGAAACTGCAGTTCCTGTTTTGCCAGTCTGGTCGCATAGTGTACTGTGTAGGTTGCTTGCTCATCGCGGTTCATGCTGCTGTCCTCACCGAACTGATGAAATCAAACACATCACAAACTCAAAGGCTGGGTAAAGGCTAAAGGATGAGGAGATGTAAATATAAGGAAAAAGTAAGGGAAAAAAAAAAGATGGAATATTGGAATTAAGCATCATATAATGTTTAATCAGTAATTTTTTTAATATCATGTCTTAGATGTTTCTTTTCATCAGAATGACAGAAAAAGATCACTAAAAATGAATGAAACCCCTTGGTTGTTCATGTTTTCTTTAGATGGAAACAACCACCAGCCGCCCTAAATAAAACCAAGTAATTTATTTTATTTTGGGCAACCAGACAAATAAGATGAAAACATGCATTGAGAGGTTCTGTGTGATCTTTGTGTTATTCCCTGATGTCAATCATCTGACTGAGAAAAATGCGGTCATCTCGAACACTCTGTCTTGCATCTTATGTCTTAGCTGAAGAAGATTGGTGGGGGTGGGTTCGGAGAGATCTATGAGGCCTTGGACCTGCTGACAAGGGAGAATGTGGCACTGAAGGTAGAGTCGGCCCAGCAGCCCAAGCAGGTGCTAAAGATGGAGGTGGCTGTACTTAAGAAGCTGCAGGGTGAGAGCTACAACAAATATCACTCTTTCTCACATTTAACCCTACCCCTTAATATCTACACTTAATAAAGAGTGGGATCAAATTTCTTTGCATTTTTTTTATTTCTGGGGAGCAACTGGGGAGAACCACAATCAATGTTCTTTTCACAGTGAGATCTGGCAGTAGTTAATGTTAAAAGTGGGAAACTTAATTTTAGAGCTTGTAAGTGCATTTCCTCTAGTATAACCTATGACAAGGTATAATCTCTCTCTACCAAAAGGTTGAGCAGGATGCTGAAGGGGTTAAACATGAGCTATCGGGTTTAACATTCAGAAAGACACCATTTCTCTTTTAAATTATCAGATATCACGATTTATTCACTCTTTGCCAATTTGTCTTGCCCAGGTAAGTCCACTTAAGTTCAAATATTACAGTTAGACATGGTTCTGATTCTTATACACATTACTGGTGCCAATAATGAAAACAAATACCCAACACTCATACGCTGAATTTAATGCTAAGTTGAACAGTAATAGATTTTGTATAGTAGCATTATGTCAATGTTAAGCGGAAGCAGTGATTGTGTCACATATGTCCATCATGTCAGGCACATGATTAGTATACATGAATGGTTGGTTGGAAAATATTTGGAGCTACTTCAACTTAGCCACTTAGGTACTTAGTTTTGAGCTGCTGAACAAACACAGTTGGTAGTCTTACAGTTGCTACTCCACCTAGTCAGACTTAAAGGTTTTGTCTCCTGATTATTTCTGAAAATAACATTTCTGCCACACATGATTAATTTACGGTCATGTGACTAAATATGCTATAGCTTTTTGGTTTCCATTTCCATCAAGCACTGTTAATGATGCCGACTGGACAAAAATATTTATTAAAAGTAACCATTTGAAAACCAGTGGCTTTTAAAATTCTTTTCACTTATGGTTTTCCCAGTTTTCATCCAATCATTCTGATAGTTCTGATAATAAATCGTGACCTGCCAAAACATACTGATCAAGTCTAATGTGGGGTTACTTTTTTCACTTTGGGGAATCTCCTTGACCAATTAGGGAAGCTCCAATGGCATCACCTCTGTCAGTGATAAGCTGGTTGCACTGCGCTCAGGGCCCCGTCCTTTCATATTGATGCAGCCAACCTACTTCTCCCTGCTCATTCTAGACAAATTTCAGTGCCTATGCAAGGAGGGATGTGTTGGTGAAACAAGTCACTCTGTTATCAAAGTTCATTTTCTAACTTGGCTCGGTGTTTCACTATGGGTGATTCGGACCACTCCTGAACTACAGGATCTCAGAAGCTGTGAGCAGCAGTATCAGGGAAGGGCCTCAAGTAGGACCAGATTTTCCCTCTACTAGCAGCCAGGGATGGCTTAGACACATCCACCTTATAAAAGTTCCCATTATGTGTCCATTACCCTAGTTGAATGAGCTCAGCACCCCCACTGGGGATGAGTGCCTCTACACCTACACCAGTGAGATAAGCTCTGGCCGGACGCTGGCTTTCCCTTATAATAAGTGATCCAAGACACAAACAGCTGTTTCCTGATGCTAGTTATTCTGTCCACATAAACCTTTAGGGATTGCACCAGACACAAAGTGTTTAGCATCTGCTCCTCCATCAACGGAAATGGAGGAGGGTGAAACAGTAAGTGCTCCACTGAGGAGCTTCTGTATGATGACTACAGACGCAAAAGCCGGATAGGGCTGCAAACACACCTTAATGAAACCCAGGGTGCATTGCAAACACAAGGAGTGAATTGAAAAGGCATGAAAATCACTCACTCGCTTGGCTGTAGTAAAAGCCAAAAGCTGTGCTGCCTTAAGTGAAATAAACTTCATTCCCACTGCCTTAGTGGGCTCAAACGAATGTGGTTCAATGGCATCAAAGACCACTGATAGATCCCACAATGGTCTGTAGACATGGAATTTACATCCTGCACCCCTTATGAAACGACATATCAGTTGGTCCTGTCCCACAGGGTTGTCCCTAAACCCCAGACGACAAGCTGGAATAGCTGCTAGATAAACCCAAATTGTGAAAAAGGCTTTCCCTTTTTCCAGTAAATTCCGCAGAAAACAGAGCACGTCCACGACTGTGCATCAAAAAGATATGGACTGCTTTTGTGCACACCAATTACTACTACAAAGTAACAGCATCAAGGATGCTGTTGCGTTCTGAATAGTGTCAATGACCTGTGGTTGAAGGCCAGTGGCCTCTACCTCTCCGGGGCCAAAAACCAACCACCATGTGATCTCGATAGAGGTGGTTAACATCTCCCTGTGCCTGAGACAGAAAGTATCTGCGAATGGGACGGGGCCATGGTTCCCCTAACAGCATCTGGATTATCTCTCCCAGATAGTGCTTGGATGGCCACCAAGGGCCTGTGATTAGGCTGAGAAGGGGGAAAGCATAAAACAGGACCTTTGGCCATAAATGAACCAGGGCGTCCACTTCCAAAGCCGCGTCTACGCACGAACAGCGAACAATAGGCCTTTTCCCACGAGGCAAAGATCTACAGCGACTCGTAGCTCTGCTACATTTGTTCCACTTCTTGCAGATTAAGTTTTCTTTCACCACCACCAATGGGTTCCCCTGGACAACAAATCTGCTTACCTGTTTAGAGTCCTTTGCATGCGAGTCGCTCGTACAGACAGAAGCCTTGTGCTTTGGCCAGCCTGTGCTGCCGAAGGGAATGGTTGACCGTTGACATAGGCTACTACTCTAGAAATGTCTGTCTCCACAAGGACGTGGCGTCCTTTTATTTAATGGAAAAAATGTCTCTGGGCTAGAAATACTGCTTGGAGTTCCAGTATGTTTATGTGAGCCCAAGCCATCCTCTGTGATGCCATTTATTAATCTACCCGCCATGGTCGCACCCCATCCTTTTAAGAAAGCATCTGCCGTCAGAGTGACTCTCAATGTTACCGCCTCCAGCAATAGCATTGAGTGACAAACGTCACTGACTGTCTCATGGCCGAATCGCTGCGATTCATGTTGGTGAGATCGTCACTCTGCAACTGAGGTGACGGCAGGGTCACAGTCTCAACAAGACATTGACCATTAAAAATCTCTCATCATCAGAAGTCCGAGCTGTACAACGGAAAGCCATGAGACAGAGGAGGCGCAGACACGGGTGGATCGCCATAACTTTCCCGGTTGAAATTGCGCAATGCATTGAGTGAAGAAAGAATTCCCCCTTCTGACACCATGATACGATATCTGAAGGAGTTTATTCCAAGTTCCAAATACAGTGCACGGGAATAAGACAGCTCTATCCAACATTTTTGTCTGACCAGAGATTGATAAGGTGACCACCATACCTGAATGCCTAAATGCCTTCTCACCCTATTGGGAACATGCTACATAGTATGTATGCAAATATTCTGATGACACTGTTTTCCGGGGAGAGTAGAGCTGCTCCCATGCACTTTCTGAACATTCTTGGGAGCAGTGACAGCCCGAATGGCATCCTCTAAAACTCATAGCTGTGCCACGGTATGCAAACCTCAGAAATGCTTGCTTCTTTACCTCTTTACTGGATACCTGAGAACAATTAAGCAGTTAACCAAGCTAGCCTACCAAAGAGGAGGTAATTAAGAGGTTTACCAACATGAACCTCACCCCTGCAACTGACAGTACCATAACACGGCCACTAGCCCTGGACTGCTCTCTTCAAGGAGCGCAGGATGAGATCAGTTTTTCAGGTTTTCAGTGACCATTCTGCAGACATCATACAGATTGTTATTTGCTGAAGAGGCAACTTCAGCCCTAGCTGCTCTTGAGTGCTAGCCCATCACTCGAGACAGAGGACAAAGCTGGCATCACCTTCCACTTCCTCTGTCTCAAGTCTCTACTCCCGCAGATTTCACGTGGGCATTGTGAGGGACACTTTGTCCTTCATATCCACCCAGTTTGCGGTGGATCGCGGCTGGACGTTGCATGAAGCCGAATCAGAGGCTCCAGAAAGGAAAGGGTCCCGGCTTTTGGCCACTGCCACTCTCAACCTCCTTTCCAAATTTTTTGGGGCGTGGAGGTGCACTGCAAACATGCGGTTTAGCTGGCGAGGCTTGGGCGTGTTTAGCACTCATGCATGCCACGAGGGTCCCTGCCTTAGATGGAAAACCCAACATGACCCCAGGTGTGGGCGGTAGCCTGCGTCTCTGACTTTTGGTTTTAACCCTTTGGAGCGGGTAATGGTCGGAGCCATAGCTGAATATATATGCAACACATACCTGAGTCAATTCTAAGCTAACTCCATTTGCCAGGGTTTGGTCGTCGCTACACTTTAGCTGTACCCTGTTAATTTTCCTAGCAAGCTTCCTGACACAATAGCCTGAGTGCACAGGAGTCAACCACCCACAATACAGCTGTCAACTAAGCTAGCCTGAACAAGCCGTGGGGGCTCGATGTAGTTTCTTACGGGGAGAAAGCGAGAATAAACAGGGAGGGGTAGGTTGGCTGTACCAGTATGAAGGGGCAGACCTCTGAGTGTGGCATAACCAGTCTGTTTCTGATGTCATTGGAGCTTACATTGAATTAAATGATATACAGTATTTAATGTCAAAGTTAACTGTATGGTCTCAACCTATGCATCTCTGAAAAGTCCTGGGTGTTTAAATGCTTAGCGCACACGTTCATTGACTACTTTCTTTTACTGTCTTTTGCTTTCTGTTGAGCAGATCATTAGCACAACTAACAAAGTAAAGTAAAACTTACCTGTAACCGAAACATAGAAAAAGGCAGAACCCGTCTCAATCAAACATTCAATATTATGAATTTGATACTCAGGATGCTTTTATTAAACATTTATTGTGTTTTGTAGAAGCGTTTCTGCTTTAACAGAGTTTGAAATAACCTTAATTCTCTCTGTGTTGTCTAGGTAAAAATCATGTTTGCAAGTTTATAGGCTGTGGGAGAAATGACAAATTCAACTATGTGGTGATGCAGCTTCAGGTGAGTCAAAATGTGGGTGATTACAGACAGACGTAAGGCTTTTTCCCAAACACGTTGAATGCTTTTTATTTGTTCACAATTCAACACATTGATTTCTAAAGAATTTTTGGCACTGAGAAAAAGGTTGGGACTCACAGGAATAACAGCAGTTTAATTGGAAAATATGTCAGTTTTTTTATATACCTGAATTATTCTTTAATGTCATCAGAATTTTAATTTACTCCTTGCTTGTCTGAAAAGCAGATGTCTCTAATGGCCTTTTTAAGCTAGTATCTCAGCGCGGCATGGTACTATTTTTGCATTTCCACTAGGAATTGACCCCTCTAAACGGTTAAAACTCCAGAACCTACTTAGTCGGGCTTCCTACTTAGTTAGGGTTCCCACTTAGTCGGCAAAATATTAGACGGCATTTTAAAAATGGGACAACGAGCTGTCTGATTTAATTATCTCTGTCATCATACACATTGTAAATGTTTCATACACAAGCCAACACGAGTCCAATGACAAGGTTTAGTTGGGTCATTAAATGGGTAATTAAAAACCACCTAAACCATGTAGAGCTTTTGCCAGGCCGAGCCATGTAGGGCTAAGTAGGCACTATTGGGAAAACACCATACCCTCACGTTTCAACTGCATGGTATAATGCACTGGTCCTCCCTTCTGTTCAAAGACATTTGATTTGGCCAATCAGTCACAGGCGTTGAAATAGCAGTTTTATATTGGATTTTTTTTGCAGAACACCTATACAGTAACCAGAAAGTAAGCGTAAATTGCATGTTTTAGTATGTTATAAATGTATCCAAATAGAACCAGCTTTGAAGGGCGGGAGGGGATGAGATGAAAATAATTACATTTTCACAAACATTTTGCCCCACTTTACAAAAACTTTCATTCTGGTGATGGTGGCATGTTTACTTGTTTTCGGTAATTATGTTGTTTCCTCTGCCTATCACCCTATAACAGCTGAGATGGTGTAGAAAATGGATGGATATTGTGGTCTATGTGGTGTTACAGGGTCGAAACCTGGCCGACCTACGGAGGAGTCAGCCAAGAGGAACATTCACCATGAGCACCACCCTACGACTTGGGAAACAGATCCTAGAGTCTATTGAAGCCATCCACTCAGTGGGTTTCTTGCACCGTGATATAAAACCGGTACGTTAACAAATAAGAAAAAGAGTCCAAAGGTTCTGCTAAAATGCTGCTCTGTAGTTTGTATTTCTGTATGAGTGTTGTCAAGGATGGATAACGTTTTACAGAGCTCAGTAACATTTTGTCTTTGACCTGATTGGTTCTGTGTGGATATGATATTCTTATTGTGACAAATTATACTGGTAATTTTTGTGACTTAGTTGTTCTGTGATCAGTCAAGCATCCTTCCATTCATCGATCAATGACAGGATTAGCATTTAAAAAAAGAGATATTAATAATATTTGAGCAAGAAGTTTAATAATTACAACAGAGTAATATGGGCCACATTTTGAAAAAAACTTTTTGGGGAATTAATCACGAGATTAAAGTCTTTATATACACTATATTGCCAAAAGTATTTGCTCACCTGCCTTGACTCACATATGAGCTTAAGTGACATCCCGTTCCTAATCCATAGGGTTCAATATGACGTCGGTCCACCCTTTGCAGCTAGAACAGCTTCAACTCTTCTGGGAAGGCTGTCCACAAGGTTTAGGAGTGTGTTTATGGGAATTTTTGACCATTCTTCCAGAAGCGCATTTGTGAGGTTGCACACTGATGTTGGACGAGAAGGCCTGGCTCTCAGTCTCCGCTCTAATTCATCCCAAAGGTGTTCTATCGGGTTGAGGTCAGGACTCTGTGCAGGCCAGTCAAGTTCATCCACACCAGACTCTGTCATCCATGTCTTTATGGACCTTGCTTTGTGCACTGGTGCACAGTCATGTTGGAAGAGGAAGGGGCCAGCTCCAAACTGTTCCCACAAAGTTGGGAGCATGGAATTGTCCAAAATGTCTTGGTATGCTGAAGCATTCAGAGTTCCTTTCACTGGAACTAAGGGGCCAAGCCCAGCTCCTGAAAAACAACCCCACACCATAATCCCCCCTCCACCAAACTTTACACTTGGCACAATGCAGTCAGACAAGTACCGTTCTCCTGGCAACCGCCAAACCCAGACCCGTCCATCAGATTGCCAGATGGAGAAGCGCGATTCGTCACTCCAGAGAACGCGTCTCCACTGCTCTAGAGTCCAGTGGCGGCGTGCTTTACACCACCGCATCCGACGCTTTGCATTGCACTTGGTGATGTATGGCTTGGATGCAGCTGCTCGACCATGGAAACCCATTCCATGAAGCTCTCTGCGCACTGTTCTTGAGCTAATCTGAAGGCCACATGAAGTTTGGAGGTCTGTAGTGATTGACTCTGCAGAAAGTTGGCGACCTCTTCGCACTATGCGCGTCAGCATCCGCTGACCCCGCTCCGTCAGTTTACGTGGCCTACCACTTCGTGGCTGAGTTGCTGTCGTTCCCAAACACTTCCATTTACTTATAATACAGCTGACAGTTGACTGTGGAATATTTAGGAGCGAGGAAATTTCACGACTGGATTTGTTGCACAGGTGGCATCCTATCACAGTTCCACGCTGGAATTCACTGAGCTCCTGAGAGCGACCCATTCTTTCACAAATGTTTGTAAAAACAGTCTGCATGCCTAGGTGCTTGAATTTATACACCTGTGGCCATGGAAGTGATTGGAACACCTGATTCCGATAATTTGGATGGGTGAGCAAATACTTTTGGCAATATAGTGTATGTCTTTATAATATGGCGAGAATAAACCCCCTCTTAATTAACCGCATCCACCGATAACCCTGCAGAGGACAACTTCTGGCCATTTCCCCTCCACAAAAGTAGCGATATCCTACCAGTCCGCCTGCATCTTTCTGTGGAAAAGAGGCATTTTCATGCACGTTCTTTTTAACATCCTGATACTTATGACAATCTGATTCTGATGTGCCAAAAGATTAAGTATCTCCTTGTTTGTGAAATTTATTCTAAAGTACATTTCCACGTATTCCATGCTTCATGATCCTCATTTTATCAACTCGTCTTCTAAAACAGGATAGAATATCTTCGACTGTATTCAGGGTTTTTTTCCACCAAAGTGTGCCTGTGGGGTGTATAGCCCTTAGTATGTGAGGGGTAAAAAGCCAAGTGTTTTGGAGAAAGAAGGCTCAATGTCATTATTTTCTAAGTCATAAAATAAAGAAGCTAGATGTTTCCAATTTTGCCTTTCATCATTTATACACTGTTCTCATGACAAGTCATCTGTCCTTGCAGTCAAACTTTGCGATGGGCCGACTTCCCTCCACCTACAGAAAGTGTTACATGCTGGACTTTGGTTTGGCACGGCAGTACACCAACACCACAGGAGAGGTCCGACCGGTAAGAAACTGTTGGTCTGTTTCACAGAAACTAGACTGCAGGCTGAAAAACAACACAAAATCAATGCAACACAAGGCCAGACACTACATATCTCCAATGTCAATGATATGTGTGAATAGTTTTACCGGCAGAAAATATATAATATATATTACAAACATATAATATAGAATTATGAGATTGAAATGAAGTATTATCACCGTGCATAAAGAATACAATTAATATTACATTGTGCTACTTGATTATTTTGGCATTGTAAGCCATTAATAATTGACCTAACTGGTTTTCCAAAGTCACTGATGTTCAATTAAAATAAACAATAAAATGATAAGTACTGTGCTGTACTATTATTGTGTACTCATATTGACTCATATCATTGATAGTGATTATTACCAAAACAACAAACTCAAGGTAGCAATATTAAATCAAACATCTATTTGTAACTTGAAACCAATTCAATGATTCACCAGACACACGGATACTTGAATTATCATATTCATCAGAAACAGACCCTGTGTCCTCTGCCTTGAAAAAAATAATCTGACGGGATGCCAAATGGGTGTGTTTGCTGCACTGCTGCAGATTGTGTTGTGTTTCATCAGTTGTGTGTATTCTGTTTGTTAGGAATTTACTGAAACCAATACACGTATCTCTTCACATTTTATAGAAGTTGACAGAAGTTTAATATTAGAGGGTCAAAATCAGTTACGCCTAAATACAGGACATTTACATATACATATAAAAGCCTAAGGTACTATAGGTACTATAACAGGCCTGTTTTAAGTTTGTAGTTTCAGACAGATTAAGCCAAGATGCTTCTGTTTGTCGCTTTTCTGTTTCACAAATCTTATTCATTTCTGTGTCTCTCAATCAGACTAAACTCTCAGCTATGTTTAAATCTGAATACGTTAGCAACTTTCATTTACCTTATCCTGCGCTACTCATCTTCCTCTCTACCTCTGCTTTTATTCCTTCATTTATTTCGCACCCAAATTTGAATTTAATTTCTCCTCCTCCTTCTTTTTTCTCAGCTCTCCTGTCTTTCCCTCTTCTTTTCTCCCCCTTTCTCTGCTCTTCACCCACCACCACCCCTCCCTCCGCTGCTGCAGTCAGTGCTTCTGTTGCAGCAATGAGATGAATTTTTAATGCACTCACCATGCGTCACTGGGCAAGAGTCCTAAAGGTGCTTGTTTCTCTCAGTTCCCTTCCACCCACCCAAATTGTCCCCTTCTCCTTCCAGTTCTGCAGCTGTGGCAGCTTCGATCCAATAATCTGTGTGAAATTGTCCATTTCTTGTTACACCCCTCCCCCTCTGTTCAGCCTGTTCTGTCCCTTCCTCCTGTCTATCCTCATTTGCTCTATCTCATCTCTCCACCATCTCTCCCTTCAAGGGGTATCAACTATGATCCAACATGCAGCTTCTGCGGGATCGTCTTCTTAAAGTCAATAGTTTTCTTGCTTAAAAAAGTATTCATTTTCATCACCTTGATTAATTTAAAGGCAATGGTATAAACCAGTATCAACCCAGTAAAACACATTCAGGTTTACCTCTGGAAAGTTACACTGTTACACATTGCCATGGTTTGTGGCATAGTCTATAGGAAACACACAAGACACAGGTGAATCGGGGAAAAAAATACAAGGCACAGACTAGAAGAATGCTTCAAAAATAAAAATTTGAAACATTAGAAGTTGCCAAAAAGTAAACCCAACATCCAGCACAGCAATATATCTTTATGGAATTGATATGACATACAGGTCTTTGTTAAGATTCTGCTTTTTCCAATTCAATTCTAGGATATCTTGTTTTCAAATTTGCATTAATTACATATGTATTTATCCTTTACATATTTACAGGCAGCTTTTATCCAAAGTCACTTTCAAATAAAAAAGGAGAATGAACATTTGAATATATCACCTGGTCTCCTCAAACATTCTACATTCTTGTTACCTGTTCCAGATGAATCCCCGCTCATCGGGCTCAATAAAACTTACTTCTCACTAGTTTTGAGATATTCATGCCGTAAAGTGATACAGTGATCAGTTTACTAATACGATCAAAACAGATTAATATATAATCAAATTTGAACCAGTTGGTGAACAGAACCTTTCATGCCTTACTTAGTTTTCACAGCATTAGGCTGTCCTTTCTAAACAGTTAAAACTCTTCACTTCCCTGAGTACATGCTTATTTGAACATACATATTTGTTCTCCAACGTTTTGTACAGTTAATATGATTTACAGCACATTAATTGCCAGTCATTTATTGTTTGTGTTTTATTTTTTACAATTTGTTCATGTTCTGTGAAATGCTTTTATTTGTGTAGTTATTTTTCCAACCCAGTGTTAATTGTGTTTTATTTAAGTCTTCTTATGTTTCAGTGTTGTTTTTGTTTTTCTTACAGTTCCTTTGGACTTATGATTTTGAAGTGCATGCCATCCGTTTCTCCATCACCTCCATGAGTTCCCAGGGATGTGAGTGGTTTCTATAGCTATAAAGGGGTAATGGCCCCATTATCAGCTGACCACTGAAGTAAAAGCTGAATTAGTTGAAAAAGTTAAACAAAAAAGGTGCTGGCAATGTCTAAACGCATTACTGTATAACTATATAACTACTATATTTCTATATATAACTAACAATTTTCTATTTACATTAAATAATTCAGGAAATGTAAGATTAAAGCAAGAATAACAAATTCAGTTTAATTTCCTCGGGACAGTACCAGTCATAAAATGTTTAAATAGTTGATGAGTATATACATATATATGTGTATATCTATATATGTAAATACATTATATATGTGTATAAACACACAACACACTGACAACTGAATTACAACTGCTTTTGAATGTACACATATGTAAACACATTTGTACATGCACACACACACACATTTATATATATGTATATATATACATACAGTTCAAATTCTAAGTATTCATAAGTGGTTGTTATTGTCTGTAAAAGTACCATTCCATGTTCAGATCTGAAGTGCATTGTGTATGTGGCAAACATACAAGGGTTACACGTTGTTGGAGAGTAGCCATTTTTCCATAAATCAATTAGTGAAACAGTTTTGGAAATGTAAGACTATTTCGACCACAAGAGACACCCGTTGCGCTTGTACATGATATACTAGCATGAGCTGCAGGCCTGAGTTATTTATGTCAAAGCTTGTGAATGTGAGCGCTGACTATCTTTGCGTTATTGTATGTGCAGCCCAGGACTGTTGCTGGTTTCAGAGGAACGGTCCGCTACGCTTCAGTTAATGCCCACAAAAACAAGGTTAGTGCTCTTTTTAATGGCTAATCAATTTAGCTGCCCTTTTGATCAACACAAAATGGGACAGTGCAGCAAAAGAAAATGGAATGAATAACAGATGTAAATGTTTTTTACTCTCATCTTGTTAAAATCATGACATGAAAAAACATGAATAGTGTTTTGCTGTTGAGATGTGACTAATACTTTGTAAGAGATATCATCTAGTGGTCTTCTTTTGAAATGATTTACCCACTAAATAAAAAGCTCTCAATGTTTATTTTGATATATCAACACATAACAGTGTTAATCGAATCAGAAATTACGTTCAAGGACTATATGTGTTATCAAAAATCGCACGCATAGATAGGATTAAATCTAACAACGTTTTTTCTGGTGCTTTTCTAGGAAATGGGTCGCCATGATGACCTTTGGTCATTGTTTTACATGTTGGTGGAGTTTGCTGTTGGGCAACTGCCATGGCGGAAGATCAAAGACAAGGTCCGGCAGTTTTACCTGAATGTGAACTAAATCATAAGGCACAACTACAACAGGTCTTAAAGATGTTAGTTTTTTAAACGATACATAACAAAAGCAATACAAGAATATTTTTGGTTTTGGCTAGAAATCAAACAGCCCAAAATATGAACAGAGATACCCGCTTTGTCCAAAAGGAAAGTACTAATATAGGACCAAAGATAATACCTGTTCATTTTTTTTAAAGATGGAGGGATATAGCTAAGAGAAGAACTGACTAACAATGACTTTGTAAAAAAAAAAAAGGAAAAAAAGAAAGAAAAAACGTATTTTGAGCAAAATGCTTCAAAACTAATTGATACTCAGATAATGTACATGGGGTTTTGATGCAGGACTATACCAGGATTTAGGTTCCGAATCCCAAAAAACATACATACACTCACTAGACATGAAATTGCCTACATAGTAAATGTGTATGTGTATAGATTGACAGAACCAAAGAAAGATGTTTTACTTTAAATGGCTCTCTATTTAATTTCTATGAGGGCCAAACACTTTAGAAATTGTGACTAAATAATACTGTCACATAGAAAACCTTTGTTTTCAGTAAAACAGTTCAATTTGAAAAAGACATTCAAATCTTAAAAAGGGTTTTCTTATGACCCACAATTACAAATACACCAAATCAATATGCCCAAAGATTCAATTAATGGTCTTCCTTAGGGCTTACAACATACTATACACCATTAAGTAAAGGCACGGTTAGAAATTTCCGAGATCTCAAGGATAAATCTGGTTTACAGAACCAGGACTTCTACAGAATATCTACAAATGAGAGAGACCACGTCAGGAAAAACATTGAACAAAATTAGGAATCTGGAAACAAAATTCTACAGCTATTTGTAAAATCTTACAAATATTAACCTTTTAAGAAGATCATTTAAAAAATATACACCAGTCTTCAGTGTCTTAAAGAAAATACATCTATTGTAAAATCAAGATGGGAAACCGAAGGCAACATCACAATCTAACAGGAGAACTGGAAGGAAACAACATTGGAAAAGAACAAATGATGAATGGATTCATAGTGTGTACAGCATTTTTGTAAGGGAAGGAATTACTTTCAATCTAAGAACACAAAAATAAGCATTTATTCAAAAGTGGCAAGTAGTGTCAGATCTGGTACTCGAGGCAGGACTCAGGCACAGAGAGGTGGTACAAAAAGGTTTTATTGAACACAAAACGCACTCAAAAGGAGTGGAAACAAAGTACCAAATTAATTAAACAAGACTATGAACAAAGTATGAAATCAAAATCCCTCTTACGAGGCAAAAACAGTATCAAAATATAATCACAAGGAAAAACGAAGGCTATGTAAACAAAGTAGCAAAACAATACCCACTAGGGTCAGATACCACTAGGGGAAAAGAACAAAAAATCACTCTTAAGGTAGGATACAAGGATCGAGGCAAGGCAAGGTACGAGGACAGGGGTAATGCTCAGTAAGGTCATGAATACAAAGACTAATGACGAAAACATACTGGCGCAAGACAAGGGAAACAAGGACTATTTAAACACATGAGGGAAGGGAACCCCAGGTGTACACAATAGGTGATCAAGGAAGACAAGCAGACATGTGACACACAGGGGAGTGCCAGTGGCCTGACACAAGGGGATGAACCTTTCAAAATAAACTAGGATGTGACAAGACAACATGGAGACAGGACAAAAAAACAAAAATTCCCCCAGACACGACAAGTAGATTAGATTTTTCTCTATCCATAAGGCCGGACTTCAAGTAACCTCACTTTGGATTATCAGAATATTTTTGTTTTCTCATATCGCTGTACCTTAGAACCTTTGTTCGTTTCAGAATAAAAAATGAATAAAAAAGAAAATGATTTTAAAAAGTCTGGAACATAAAGCATTTTCCTCTCCAACAAAATCTTGATTTTATAACTGCAGCATCCCTTCTTACAAAGTCACAATTCAGGATACAGAAAGACCGTGTCTGTAATAAATTTGGCGATACTTAAGAATATGATCCCTCATAAAACATTTTAAAAAACAGCAGAATTAAACATTGTCAGGCCTAGACAAGCTGTAGCCCAGCTCTGACGTACATTTAGGCGTGCTTATTGTTCATGTTGGGTATACATCCAAACCCAAGCTGTTTTGATAAATATGTCCTTCACAGTTATCCAGTAACTGACATGTACACATTGTGCCAAAGGTAGAACAACTACATGTTTCAATTGCAAATATTTTTCCCCAAGAGATGCCCAAGACAAAGAGTTATTCGTAATTGTGGTTTATTTGTCTATTTGGAACTGTCCCTTTTCTTCTATGAGATGGTAGAAGTTTTTTAAACCTTAATCCTTTTCAGATTTAATCAATTTTCAATGGTTATTTTGGTCTTTCTAGGAACAAGTTGGTCAGATTAAAGAGCGTTATGACCACCGGTTGCTGCTCAAACACATGCCTTCCGAGTTTAGTACCTTCCTGGAACATGTCCTGGCCCTGGACTATTATACCAAACCAGATTACCAGGTAAATAATGCAAGACCTAGGACAAGAAGTCCCTGGTTCAGGACCAACATTAGCAATTGTGACTGAGATTTTTCTTTCTTTTCTTTGGTCAAGCTGCTGATGTCAGTGTTTGAGAACAGCATGAAGGAGCGGATCATTACTGAGAATGAGCCCTTTGATTGGGAGAAAGGGGGAGGTGATGTCACGTTGTCGACGACTGCCTCCACCCAACCTCAGCACAACACGCGACCCACTGCAGCCATCGTAGGGTGAGAAACTGAACTAAGCGAGAGACTAGATTAATTTCTGATCCTAATTATTTTGGGTTTTGCATTTTTGTGTGGTTTTGTGTCTTTGCCAAATTAAGCACGTTGTGAACATCCTCTTATTTTAAAAAAAGCTGAAGAATGAGAAGCATTTAATAGTTTCTGAAATATTTTATTTATGAGGATATTTTTGGGGTCTGCAGTGCCATTGTGACGCCGATTCCTGGAGACCCGCAAAGGGAAAATACGGACGATGTTCTGCAGGACGAACACCTTAGCGATCAGGAGAACGCTCCTCCTCCACCACCCAGTCGACCGCCCGGTGAGGCGGTCATCCAGCATGCTGGAGAGTCAGGAGAAGCCTGGGAGGACACAGACTTCAACCGTAACAGACTCAGGATAAGCCTTAACAAAGTATGTGCTGAAAATGAGATATCTAACAAGTGCTAATGCAGTGATATTTTTTTGGAAAATGGGATAGGCTCCAGTCCTCCCACGACCCATTTGGGAATAAGCGGTTCATAAAATGGATGGAAACATGGATGCTTTGCCAACACAACAGATTAAACTATTAGCTAACAAACATTTTGACATCCAGCTAATGTGGTTTAGAGCGGGGTGTCTTATTTCTCTTAATATTACAAATGGTCTCACATTGTTTTCTCTCTCTAATGTAAGTGCTACATCGAAGTATTATTTTATCATGAAGTGTTTAGGTTTCCTTCTTCGGAAATATTCAATCACTGATACAGTAAATGTGATTGAAGCTCTCTGTGACTTTAATTTATATGACTGTTTGCAATTGTAGTGCCTGTGAAAGGCTGATCCACCTAAATGTTAAACAAAAATAACAAGTTTTCCAGAGTGTTTGAATTCATCCTCTCTCGCTGGCTGCCTTCAGGGAGCTCAGGAAGAAGAGGCAAGTCGAGGGGCATGTCTAGTGTCGCCAGCTCGAGGCGGAGCCCCAGAGTCACCAACAGGTCAGGGTCGGTCGTTACGATACCGCCGGGTGAACAGCCCAGAATCTGAACGGATGTCCGCTGGTGAGGGACGTGCGGACGCCTATGGACAGAGGTGACAACAAACAAAAAGTACTGGGGTGGTTTGGAAAGGGAATAGCTTTATATTTTGGAGTGTTACATTCACACTTTAAATAAGTCAATTACAAAAATCTTTTCAGATGATGTAGAGATTGAAATTGATTTTTTATTAAATTGTTATCAACGGATTCCTGTATTTGTACACTTGTAACTCATAGAGTGGCAGACACTTTTCCATCATAAAGACTTAAAACTCAAATTGAAATGAAACATTCTCAAGCTTATATGTTCCAGAAATTCACCCCATTTATTTTTTATATGTATACAGTATATATACATATAAGATAGAGATATAAGATAGATAGATAGATAGATAGATAGATAGATAGATAGATAGATAGA
>CAJRST010017779.1:3806969-3976725 GCA_907169785.1 Menidia menidia | reverse complement strand
ATAGATAGATAGATAGATAGATAGATAGATAGATAGATAGATAGATATTAATCAAATGGGCCTAAATGGAGACACAATAACTTTTAATCTCCAATTGTCACATCTATTTTATTTAATAAACACTATGGTATTGGGCATTTATTTCCCTTTAACATGATCTGTTGGTTCTGAATCCTCCCACTGGTGCCTTTCAGTGAAATTATGCTAACTTCTCAGGTGATGAGTGTGAAGAAAATATTTTGACCGTCCAGCTTAAATCTGTCCTGGACTTGCTTCAACTAACTTGAAAGTGGACTTGAAATTCACCCCATTTATTTTGTAGACAATACAGTACAGTACTATACAGTAAAGATTATATATTTTATTTTATCTAAACTTGTGTTTGGATATGACTGTGAAATAGATAGCTAAGTACTTAAAGCTTGAATATACCCTCATTGACTTGTCAATGGATGTCTATTGGTCCTTACTGGATTTAGAAATAAATTAAACAATACTTATCTAGCTTTACTTAATCAATGCTTCTTTTTTTTAAGATGCAAATGATCATATTTTCTTCTATCTCTTTTTAACGTGTGTGTCTTCCAGATCTAGGATGGACATCCTGGGATCTCCCTCCCGCCACGCCTACTCCTCTCAGCCAGCTCAAATGCTGTCCGTTGATCCTGGTTGCCGTGGAGATCGTCAGGTCAGCGGGCGCCAAGAGATGTCAGTGGCATCTGTTGACCAAGAGGCACACAGCAATGCTTTCATCCGCTCGGTCCCTCTGGCTGAGGAGGAGGACTTTGACAGCAAAGAGTGGGTGATCATTGACAAAGAGGCAGAGTTGAGGGATTTCCATCCAACCACATCGGGAACTACTGACGAGGAGCCAGAGGAGCTCCGCCCACTGGAGGAACAAGAGGAAAGAAGAAGGCTCCGGGCTGGAGGTAGGAACTTTTGATGGAAAGTGGGTGAGACAATTCAAGTCAAATGCTGAAGGGAAGTCAATTTTCCAGCAAGGCTTCAAACTTTGAAAATACTACTTTGAACATCATACTATTTATTCAGTATATGTTTCAAATTGACAATCTTTTATTTTGATACATGTGCATAGTATTTTGGTTGAAAGATGCATTATTTTTTAGGGACCAAAGAATTCATTATTACATCCCTATGAAAAATTGACAAGTACTGCAAAGTCCACATTCCTGTTTTAAATGTATTACAGATGTAATGGAAAAATGATACATGCATCATTTTAGCTCAATACAAGTTTTTTAAAATAAGATTTGCATATGGAAAGGAGGCGGTGTGGTTAGCACTGTCGCCTCACAGCAAGTGGGTTCCTAGTTCGAGTCCCCAGGTCGACCAGGACCTTTCTGTGTAAATTTGCAAGTTCTCCCTGTGTCTGCGTGGATTCTCTCCAGGTACTCTGGCTTCCTCCCACCAACTAAAAACATGCATGTTAGTTTAACTGGGCACCTCGAGTTGCCCCTAAGAGTAAATGTAAGTGTGTGCGGTTGGTTGTATCTGTGTGGGCCTGCAATGGATTGGCGACCTGTCCAGCGTGTAGCCCGTCTCCATTGTCAGCCGGGATTGGCCGCAGCCCCTCCTCAGCCCCGTTGGGAATAAGTGGTACAGAGGCTGAATGCATATAGAACCTTATACACACACACCTGCGCGTAGGCACAAATGCAATCTTCTTTCCCTAACAGGAAAACAGAAAAATAATTGAGATTGTTTTTCTAAAAGTTATCATATGAGCCTTTGTTTAAGTGTCGTCCATTAGAGCTTGCGTAATGTTTAACAGCTGTATTTTCCGCAGGTGGGGAGTTGGTGGTCCGTCCAAAGTCTCACACTAGAGAAAGCAGCCGAGGGATGCTAACCTTAACTGAGGAAGAAACATCAAGGAGGAGTGGCGGGAGCCCTGCACAGTCGCCTTGTCACTCCCTGCCGTCGGGACGGCCTCGTCGGAGAGAGTCGGAGCCAACTGGACCTCAAAGACCGGTAAGGCCCAGCTATTCAAACAGACGAGAGGTCGGCTCTCTGATTCCTTATGTTGGTGGACAGATTAGCGGAGTGGAGCTGCTGCCTTACAAATTCACTCTGATAATTGGATGGTAGTACAGCATGCTGTAATAGTAAGGTGTAGCAGGACCGCTACATCATTTTTATACCAGGAAAGGACAAATCCAGCTTGATCAGACATCTTGTTAACTCGTGATTTTTTTCCCCCTCAATTTCTATAAATGTGTCAGTAGTTTTCAGTAGATGTTTCAGGTTTTATTCCGTCATCAAGTGGCTGTAGTTGAGAGTTTAGGTCAGCAGTAAAGGGTTAAGGCTGATGACATAACCATACCTCGGCACACTAACATGCGTGAAGTTGTTTATTCAATTGAATTCAATTATTCAATTGAATTCAATTTTATGCAGTTAACTGGTCTCTCAAATTCTCTCAGATTGACTCGGGCTGGATTTTGTCTGTAGCTTTGTGGCAGCATTGCTCTGTAATGGAAACGTAGTCAAATACAACTAGCTAAACACTCAGTCGCCCAAAAATAAGTTTTGTCTAGTGTGTCTTCTTTTGCAAATGTGTTCAGTGGCAAAAAAGTATGTATGTATATATATATATACAAATATATATATATATGTGTGTGTGTGTGTGTGTGTGTGTTGTTTGTATATGTGTATATGTATATCTATGTGTATGTATAATGGGCCAAATGGATACACAGTAACCTTTAATCTCAAATTGTCGCATCAATTTTTTTGATAAAGATGGTCTTGGGTTTGCATGCACTTTTATTGTCAAACCAATGCAAAGTGACAGTCCACTCGGTCAAATGGGTTCAGTGTCTTTATGATCTACTAACTATTGTCACCTCAGCATTATTGTAATCCTAAATAATGCTGAATGTTTCTATGTGAAAAGAAAGCTATTTCTACAGCTCAGCTTCCAAAACAGTGCTGTTATCTTGTCCTTGTTGTTGGTCGGAGCTTCAAATTTTTTTCCATCCATTTGCTTTTTCCATAAGTGTTATTTTGGACCATTGTTTTATTCTGGAATGAATGTGAAACAGGAGGACTATAACATGTCCTGTTTGATCCAGTCTGCAGCTATTTTGTTTGCCACATCAGAATATTGATGATGTTTTAATACATACGAATCAAAGTGGCATGGCTTGATAATCTGGTGGGGATAATGGGGAAATAACAACGAGCAATTACTTTCATTTTTGTTTGTTTGTTCATTCTTTTGCGTAACATATCTTCTAATAAATTGTTGGTGTCTAACTCAAAATCCTCAAAAATGATTTTGAGGGAATGCTATTCTGTGGATTCTTAACATTGTTGCCTCATTGTTGTATAGTTGTGTCAGGTTTAGATATTGAAACCGCATAAGAACGGTTCAAATTTCAGGTGAAAATGGAAATGACTGAACTTTTCCTCAAGGAAACAGTTGTATCACAATGAAGGTATGATGGCTTTAGTTTTAAAATAGCTGGTTTTCGTCTTTACATAAATATTCTTCATACTTGGACTGGGAGCAACTCTGAGATATTAGTTAAAAAAGGGAAAATGCTTTTACTGGTCACTGAACATTTCAGAACAGCTTGATCTTACTGCTTACTGTATTTGCACAAACCACAAAAAGATGGATGTGATGGAGGGTCCAAAAAAATAGTATCAAAGTATGGTAATTGTCATTCTGTCTCTGCCACTCTGAAATGTGTTCCCATAAAGAATTGGCACCAGTGAGTGAATGACCAGCAATTTCCTGTCTGGTTATTTTGACTTTGAGGTGTTGATAAAAATGGACTTGATGGTCTTTGTTGTTGAAATATTTCCTCAGTGTGCTTAATTTAGTATTGGGTATTGATTTTTTGCAGATATTATGTATTATCTTTTACTACTTATACTTGTTCGTTGTTACTAATATTCCCTTGAAATTGCTACTGGATATGCGCTTTGGTAAACTTAACAGTTGGACTTGCTTAGAATATCAGACGGAGATAAAGTGAGATCATTTGACATTCAAGTTCTTTGAAACTGCTTCGACTTAGTAGAGCATCGTTCAGGATTTTGTAGACAAACACAGTTTTCTAATATCACCAACAAATTTAATTTCTAAATGTCCATTGTTGATATATATGCGCTCATTAAAATGTAGGCAAAGTTTTGTCATTGTGTACTGACATGTTTTTTTGGGAGAAGCCTAGTACTTTTGGGTCAATTACCATTGTTTACGATCAAAAATACTTGACGTCTGTTGTTTTGTTTAGGAATCCAACTCAAAAGGAATATCAGAGGTTTCTCATTTTTTGTTGACAAGTGCCAATGAGATTCTCTAGCAATTGTAGATTGGTTGCATCAGTTCATCAGAATGAAATATACACTCTTCATGGTTTGGTGTTTAATGGAAAATACATTAAACACCTGCCATGACGACTTGGTAAAAGATGACTCAACTTAATACAAAAAAAATATTTTAATAATTCCTAAAAGTGAGAAGCCTTAAGTCCATCTAAGAAGCATAAACCAGATTTTATTTGTTACAAATACTCAACAACACTGAGATTCATGTGAAACATAATTATTTGTTTCAGATGAACATGTTCTATTACAAGTGCCTAACAAAACACGATAACATTTCACGGAACCATAAATAAACTAAGGTGTATCATCTGGACATAGTATGAAGTGACGGCAAGGTTTAACTGAAACCATTACATATTTATGTTTATTTCACACTACACTGGATGTAGGGAAAAATCCTGACAGATGATGATGTTTTGTTTTCAGGAGAAAAAAAGACTCAGAATTTCTGGATCTCATTACATAAAAGAAATTTAGCATGACAAAATAAATCAAATAAATGAAAAAAGACAATTAAAAAAAAGAACCTCTTCACATTACTTGTTTGTAATGGAGGACTAAACCTGACTAGGCAGGGATCGAACAGGAAAATTAAACAAATAAAATGCAAAGTCTTAAGTCTTTGAGAGACTTCACAAAATCGAAAGGATTTATTTCATCAGCAGAAACATAGTACTTTTTTATTTCTTGTGAAATTTCATGTGGAAATTTTGTCCACAAAGAAAAGAGAAAGGGAATATCAGTAGACCTATCAAGAGTATATCTCTTGGGAAATTAATGTGGAACCCTTTAATTTCACTTTGTTTTTACATTGTATTCCCATTTAATTTTCCTTCAGAAGGATTTGCTTCATGGATGTGGTGATATAATTTTTTCCTTATCCATTTTTTCCTTTAAGTTTTAGATTTATGTGACCATTTTATTTATTCAGGAACTTTTTTTTTAACAATCAGGTTTTGTCCTCCATAATTGGTGGCTTCTGTTTAAAGGCTGGATATTTTAGCACCATCACTGATTTCCCACTTGCGTACTTAGAGTAAATTTCAACGTCTAAAGCCTCATTTTTGCAAAAAACCTCTGCACAAATCCATTTTAGTGACATTTTAGCACGCTCTGCTTTGATTTGCTTTGATTTTTGCACCAGTTCTCACACTAGCCCCAGAACAAGCTTGTGCGCTGCCAACCATTGAGGACTGCCATCTTTATTTTTTATTCCTCTCCAATTCTTTTTCCACTTCCACATAACTACTGATGCCTTTGCCCCAATCTATCGCTTTAAAAGTACACAGTATGTCAAGTTTGACTCACCTGAGGAGACAGAGAAAAGAGCGAGGGTGCCATTGGGACAACACAAGAAGAAATAAAGTGATGTTTCGGGGTAAGCACAGTTTAGGAATAGTCCTTTACCTCTGTTCTCTCACTTAGTTTCTGTTCCTCCCTTTGCTTTTCCTTCTGTTTAGACATGATTTCTTCCCTTTTCCCTTCCGTTGTGTGTCTGTGTTTTGTGTGCTTGCTGACTCCATCTCTATTTTAAGTTCTCTTGATTCTTTTTGCATCTCCAGTGGTAAATTTTCCTTCAGAAATGAAAAGCTCAATTTGCTCAAGGCTCAGACTGTTATTAACTAGTAATATAGAATGTTTGCACTGCTCATGCTGGTCACTTTGTATTCTTTTAACAAGGTGCTTTAGGGGGGAAATATTTTCATCGTCATTTTCCAGATAAAGGGATGCTAGTCTGACTAATCTGGCACCCCACACAGCTAATATGTTTATCAGCTCTGCTGACCTTTTAGGATTTATATTTTTGTAGCCTCTAACTAGAATTTTATAGCTGTAACTAGTGAATGCCAGATTATCAACACCCCTTCGGCTTCTCTTCCCAGGCTCCTCCCTTTGTGAACATTGACCAATCAGCTGAAGGCTTTAGATGTGTGAGCACTAATCAGTTCTCTCATCTCTAATGTCTATCAGCGAGAGAGAGATTGGAGACAAGGGCAGGAAGCCAAATCAGAGTGTTGGGATTAGCTGTAAGGAAAACTTTGTATTTTTATGTAAAGTAAGCTTCCAATCCGTAACCTCCCTCCTTTTCTCTGATTGGACTGTTTGCAGTTGGAGGACGACAGGCACCAAACGCGTCCAAATCAGCTGAGGAGGCTGGCCTCCTACGTCTTTTCCTCCTCCACCTTGGAGACAGAGCACTATCCTCACGCGGGAGGTAGCTTCATCCAGAGGAGCCGCTCCGCCGAAAGCAGCCCTGCCCACATGACTCCCGGCACATCGTCGGCCCGACGACGACACGCGGGCACTTTGCCGACACCAGGCAGCCCTCGAAGCAGACAGTCCATTCTAAATGCATCAAGAGTGCAACAGATGCTAGCTAAGCTCATGAACAAGAACAGCAGTTGAGAAGACTAAGAAAAATGGACTTGGAATACACACATACATGTACATGTAACACATGTTCGGATACAAAACACAGACGTGTACAGCCATAGATACATAGTCAGATAAATATGACACGCAGACACTCTATCTGTAAAAACACAAACAACTTGATGCAGGGTTAGTCAGACACTTTTCAAGACCTGTTTTCACCCACTCCCCATCTTACTCTGGTGCTCCATTATATAACCTGTACCGATACAGTGTAGTTCACTGAACGTGCAGTTATATTTTTGAAGGGCAGTTGTTCTGAAAGGTAGTTGTTTTATTATTGATTCTTCAACAAATCTTTGACATTTAAATGATTATTAGTTAAAGAAAGGCCAAGAACTATAGTGGAGTTAAAGTCCTCCCAAAGCAGACAGTGATTTAATTGTATTTTGCTTCAGAGCATTGCCAGTGAACTTCGACATTTAGGAATACACAGGTATTGAGTCAGAAATGAGGAGCATACCTAGAAGAAGTTCAGTCGGAATTAAGAAATTTAGTTTTGCATGTTCCTCTGTCCAGCTTTGCATTTACATGTGCATAAAAAGCAAAAACAAACACAGCACACAGAAAGCCAGATCACAAAACAAGCCATATCACTCGCACAGAACGGCACTGCTGTGCTGGTACCCACGTATTGTCACATTTTCACACTTCAGTGTCTCTACAAACTTCTTTTCAAGCAGAAGGATCAGAGGAGGATGAGAATGTGCGAAATATTGGAAATATTTTTCATGCAATAAACTCAAAGAAGCCTCACCGCAAAGCTGATGTTGCACATGCCACAGACTGGGCTGTCGGAAAATGTTTTAGATAATGTGAAGAAGAGTATGAAAACTGGGTGGAGCTGCTAATAGACTGTTAAGCTTTTTTCAATTTTTGCACCATTTTTTTCATCTTTTTCAGCTAAAATCATGGAGAAATCGTCGAGGAATGCGGGCCGTCCCAACGATCCAGTTTTTTGCAACTAGACTCCTGAGTCTATTTATCACGCTCATTACACAATATGACATTGCCTTTTCACAACATGCCTCCACCTGCACAGTACCAGAGATCAGAGACCATTGTTCCCTGTTTCTCACTTTGTTGACGGTTATGTATGAAGAGATTCATGTTTGAAAAGATGTCCCTTAGTTTTAATAAAGTTTGGAACATTTATCTCTAATCACGCCTTTTAGGATAAAAAATTGTTTCTAACTTTAGTAGTTGTACACTTTAGATGCCTACATATTTATTTCTAAGAAAATACACAGAAATCATAACAGTCTTTATAAAAAATAATTGGGAAGAATGAATACATAAAAGACATTTCATAAAATGGAATAAAAATATTTCGCACATTTCATGTCATATTTATTACTGTAAAAATGTCACCATTATATCCTAAAATCATGAAATGTATCTAAAGGTAAAGGGAAACATGTGGGCTAAAACATTCATTTTAACAAGCCAAATTAATTTACACACACACAACCACACACACACACATATATATATATATATATATATATATATATATATATATATATATATATATATATATATATATGCTCAACCAATAAGTCAAAGTAATAGAATTTTTTTTATGCGAATGTAGCAATTACTGATTTTTCACAATAATTCCTATGATTAGAAGGAAACAGCTCTAAGCATGTAGAAAGCATTTGGCGATCTATAGCTTATTAGAATAGGAAATCTCACAGTGTTCTTTGCCTTTTTTCTGGTTTTTAAATCAGTTTGTCAGGTGATCACTGTATCACTTGTTTGAGTCTTGAAATTTTTTTTAGCACTTTTGGTGACTGTTTCTTTGTTTTGTTATGGCTTACAAATAGTGATGGGATGCAAGCACTTCATTGTAGAGAATTTAACATCTAAGAACCTTGTTCTATGTCATTGTACTCCAACATCTTCTGAGAAATGCAATGCACACTTCAAACCAGCCTGATAAAATGGACCCAAAAAGAAAGTGAAGCGCTTCTACTTTTGGTTCAACTTCAAATCGTGCTGGTCAGTTGCACAGATCAGAACTGTGGAGCCTGTCCACGGGCAAATAGAAGGTTGCATATTGCAACTGCAAGGTTTTGTTTCATGCCTGTTTATTTCTACCAAACACATCTTAACTCTTTAAACATTTGATGGACTTGATAAATCCCTGAAGGGTAACTCCTCTTAGCAGTATATCAGTACTTGAAAGCCATATCATTGTACAAGAATGCAAGAAACGCAAGGGAGTAACCTCAAGTCTGTTGGCTAGGGGATCAATTTTGTGTACACAAGTACTCTACCCAACATGTATTTCCAAAATCAGTCAGTGGATCCAGCGGTTTGAGTTCTCTGACGTATGATGGCATCTACCGACCTGTCATCAAATTAGTTGGTAGAGGTTCCCAGAATATGAGTTCAAGTTATCAAAATTAGCAATTGCGCTTCTGAATTAAACATCTGAGTGGAATGGTATTTGGTATTGATGTTTTGTGTGTGTATCTTAATCATTTAAATCAGCCTCCAATCTTGGTGATCCCAGTCATTGACTCAAAAGTAATTTGTTCTCATAGCAATCAGATGCACTTGTGTTATGGGTGGTAACATTAAGCGTTTTTCAAGCTGCTCCAATGGTTTTGGGCCCGGATTGCAAACTGCTTTTGTACCTTTATACAGACTAGGCTTGGTCATAAAAGAGTAATGTGAATATTTTGAAATGACTGCTCAGTGTGAAGTCAGCCTGAAAATTGCAGAGACTGGATATGTGAGCATTCTCTGGTTACATTAATCAAATTAATCACATTGTCATTTGATTCTGCTAGTGCCCCCAAGTAATGGCTGCTTATATCATTATGCACTGACACAAAAAAACATTAATTCTTGGGACAGTTGCTGGACTGAGGATGCACGTTATGTTATATAGGAGAGTTTTAGCCAGAGGAAGACATTATTAAATGGCTTTACTTCCAAGCCACATTATTCTTAATGACCATAGGACGTATAGGGGAACCTGTTCTATTTATAATATCAGTAGCAATCTGTTATCTTATAACTTCTCTGAATTCATAGGAACACTGTTATGTGAATGTTACAGTATGGGGAGGAGACAATGATGCACCAGCAGGTTTATGTATAAGTGTATTCGTCTGAAGTGATAGGTGTCCAGAGGAACAGGCAATAGATTGCAGAGATAGTTGGCTGTTTGGTGAGACTATGTGATATTTTGTCATTGTTGTTTGTTTTTTTGGCAAATTTTTTACAGTTTTTCACTTCAGTGGGGTTCATGCTGATTTGATGGGACTGATTACTAAAAGAGAAACTATGCTTGAGTTGCAGTTCATTTACAGGCTCCTGATTATAACCTGGTTCTCTAGTTTGCACGTCACCCACAGAACTAGATATGTCTTACAGACAAGATATTTGTATGAGACTTTGAACTTGCAACCACACCAATATGCCATGTCATGTAAAAATGGGCAATATACTAATGTTTCTTTGCATGTTGTTTTAGGTGGTAACAGGATTATATAGATAGATAGGTGTCTATCTATATATGTATTTGTTTTTTTGTTTTTTTTTAAGAATTCCAGTTGACTGTGAAGCTATTCAAATAGACTTTGTAACGGTTGTATGTGAGATTCTCCTTGCTCTTATAGCAGTGGTCAAACCATGTCTTATGTTCATAGTGCTTCCTTTTCCATCACTGATTTCTAATTGCTGAAATTTACTTTTGCACTTTACTACTGAGTAGGCTGGCCCAGGGAGCAGGTTAGGGCTGAGGCTAATATGAATGCAAAATGTTGTTGCAATAATCAACACGAAAAGGGAATTGCTTTAAAGAAATGCTTGTGAGGTGATCGACATTTTCTTTAAACATATATCTAAATCATACAGTCAGTTTTTAGATGGATTTTCTTTTTTTTTCTTTTCTTTTTTTTGTTGCTTTCAAAAATGAATTTACACACAGCTGCAGCTTATCTGACAACAGTCCAAGGAGAGGACAAGCCAGATTTTTCAGAAAAATTACATGAAACATGACCAATAACATTGTGGAACAAAGAATACTTATCTTGATGGAAGATTTTAGAATTTAAATGCAGTAGTAACAATTAAGGGGTTGTAATTAAACAATGTAAAAGGCCTTTTTGTCTTTTTCGATTATAATGTGACATAAAAACTACTGTTTGGAACAGTTATGTCTCCCTAGGGCTTGGACAGTTGCTTAAATCTAAAGCAATGTTTTGCTGACCCGTGGAAAACAATCAGAAACTTGTTGTGTTTATTCTTGCATAATTTATTTTAGCATTTCATCCAGATATTATATATTATAATCATAATAGCTACATCTAATCTGTTAGGAGACTCCTGATGAAATATATATACTGAGTATGACTTTCCACAAATACCCTGCTCTTCAGCAGAATCTTAAAAAGGCCTTTCAAATACTTTTTTTGTAGACAGTATTTTCTTGTTTGATTAGTTTTCTTTAGTTTTTTTACTCATTTATTCATTAAGCTTTCCCCCAGCTTATGTATGCACCATCTAGAAAAAGAACATTTCTATTAAAACAATTCCATCAGTTATTTGACGCAGAAGTTTATTGTAAAGCATAGTTATGATTCACTGTGACACTCCCCAGAGCCACAATCTTCTGTAATGGAAGAAGTGGGTATGGACGGACTGGTCAAAACCTTGGCCTTTTATTAAACATAACCAGCTGTTTAATGTGCCAAGACCCAAACAGAGAAGAGTTTGAATGTTTCTGTACCCTTGGCTTCAGAAAAACTATCACGGTTGTTGAAGTTGGAGGATCTTTTTGAGAAAAACTTCTCATAACTGATTGTGAGAAATGATTTGGTTCATCTATTTTACTGAAAAGACATGCGATCATTCCATTCCAGGTGATGATTCATCTGATGACTTTTGGGTGAAGTTGTAGATAGGAAAGAGGCGAAGGGTGAGCCAAACCAAAGAACCCAGAATAAGAGATGATGAGCATTTGAGTGTGTGATCTTTACAAGATCTACTGATGGTTATAATAATGATAATTTGATGTTCCACTGAATGGCACATTACGTAATTAAGCATCTCTATGTCCGTTCAATCGTTGAATTCAGTTGGAGGAAGAAATTGAGAAGAAAGTGAGGATAGTGGTGAAATTTTTAATAATATGTGAAAATTGCTTACCCCAAAGCAACAGTGTGTCTGTGCGTACATACATATATATGTATATATGTATATATATATATATATATATATATATATATAGTTTAATCCATTGTGTTCCATTTTTGTGCACTGAAGTCCAAACTGTTGCTTTCTCAGTGTGTTAAAGGGCTACACTACCTAAATATGCACCACTTGCTTAATCATGTATTTGTACATTAAGCATTTTTTTTAAGCTCTTATTGCTTCTGTGTGATGAGTAGACAGCCTCAGTTTGCTTTTCCTGCTGCCTCCCTCTGAGTTCAGGTTGCCTCAGTCCTTTTATATTTTGCGTAGTGTTATGATCCAACCACTTCAATAATCAAGTGGACGAGCTGCTATCTTTGAACTTTATTTTTTGCTTGCTAGCAAAACGATTCACCTACCACACAAGACTGTCACTTATACACACGTTTTGTCCAGCGTTGCCTTGAAGGCAGTGCCACATTCAGTCACTAACGGGTGGCAGAACGCTCCCAGTCGGCTCAGTCTGCTGAGGATACAAAGATTTAGAGAGTGATCTGCGGCTTTTATGATATTATGTCATCAAAATACTAAAACACTGACTGCTGACTGTCTCCACTTTGCATGAGATCTGCTGTTTGTATCACACACCTTTTACTGTATAATGGCTCAAATCGGCACTGTTCTGTAACACAACTACACAGTGAATATAAACCTCAAACTGAAAGAGGTCTGTGATTTATGTTAATTTCTTTGTCCATTATTCATAGTGGTCTTAATGAGATACTCACGGATCAGAACTGCTCACAGCTTTGCTTATTTACACCCAGTGTTTGGTTAATTAGTGGATGAGCCTGACATAACAATTTTTGTTGTTATAACAAATGTTCCTACTGGTTAGATGTTACTAATACAGTATAGGGATTAAGTGTAGCAATCAGTAAATTGTATGATCTTTTTTTAATCATAATTTTATTCTATATTACTATAACCATTTGGCAATGTTTCTTTGAAATTGTGTTTAACTCAAAGCTGTTTTGTTGGTCAGTAGCCCCTAAAAGTAAATTCTGTGTATGTTAAACTTTGTAATCCATTTATTCTAGTCAACGGATTTTTATTTTGGCCAAGAATTACAAAGACATCATATACAGAATATTGAAAATACATGGTGAACGGGCAGTACACTCTAAACAAAATTAGGTGTCCGAGGCTTTTAGACTACTCATGAATGTCATAATGTGAGCAGATTCTTGTAGAGTAAGTCAAATTACTAAAATATACTTAAAACAAAATGGCCAATCAATGAACATATTTCCAAACTTGCACAAATTAAATCTTTCATTGTGGAAATATGACGAAAAAGCCTTCTTGGTTGTATCTCTCACATTTTCTTTTGTTTGGAGTGTTGAGCTAGTCTAATTTGTATTACCTGAGTTGCACAGGCAAAAAAATACATATTAATTACTGATTCAATTTAACCTGTTTAAATTTGAAACACCCATTATCTTGCTCATATAGAAAATGGATGGATGCATTTCAATTCGATTTATTGAATTATTTGTAAAAAGTCAGTATTTAGATGTATCGGTTCTTCTCTGTGGTTATAGTACACATTTTTTAGGCTTCTAAAATTTTTTAATTTTTGTGACAGATGGAACTGTTTTCACAGTCTGCATCTAAACATTTATAACTTGTCAATCACATGTCAAGTGTCGTAAATATGTACCGTGCTTCTTCCAGAAAAACATTATTATTGCTTATTCGATACGTCTGTCTTTAAGGAGTAACAGGGTGATATTGTACAGAAAATGTGTCTTTAGAAAGATAGAGAGAACAGAATGTCTTGTCTCCATAGGTTAAGACCTCGTCCGTGCTAGTTTTGTTTAGACCTGTATGCTTACATTAACGGTTCGGTAACCACATCAGTCGCAGAAAATCCCTCCACAAAATTGTTGTCTTTGTGCTAATTAAACCACAAGGCAAACCGCTCTCAACTGACCTCTGCAGACAATAAAAGGCAAAAGTTGGAACATAAAAAAAAAAAACTGAGGAGCTCACAGTGGTACTTTAGTGTCATGATCCGTGAGTGTCTTTCACTTCTGTAAAAACATGTAATTATTTTTTTTTACCACATTAAGTCTGTACAGTACTGCTTGTATAATTTACAGGTAAAGCATGTATTTAGATTTTTTTTTGTAAATCTAAATGGATACTGTGTACATATATACAGAAATGTAGAAAGTGATTCAATTTGCAATTAATCTCCAATAGCATGATAATTAGCAGAATTTAGTATGTATGTACAGGCTGTATGTTAAATCTTTATGACGGGAAACACTTGAAAATTGGCTGATATCAGACTGTGCTGTCTGAGGACAAACTGCAATGCATTTTTTTGTGCCTTTTATATTGATGTATGTAATCAAGACAATCTTGAAAAGCTTGTGTACAACCAAAATTACAATAAAATGGTTCTGGGGGCAAATATATCAGCTGCAGACTATCTCTCATCGTAAGAAGGTCAGTCCGAAAAAGCACTGTGGAGTGCTACAGCTTACCCTCTAACATCAATGTACACCGTTTTTTATGCGAAAACCTGAAAGATATCGTCCCTCTATTTAAAAAAACTGTTGAGCCCGCAATAAGCAACAAAAAAAATCCACTCATTAAATAGGTATTAGTGATTGCCGGCATTCAAAAAACCTGATGATTCTAAATATTGATTTATTCATTCTGAGCTGATCATCAGATCTTTAGTTAGAATTGTCCAAAAAACTCCTTCAACCCTTAGATTGTATTTTTATATGTTTATGATAGTAGTTTACAAGTATTTGTTGTTTCAAAGCCGTGGTGGCTTCATCAGCAAAAAATCTTGTCATTGATTTGATTCAGAGTTGCATGGATGAAGTGGACTTAGTTGTTTAAAAAGTGTTTTTTTCTGTTCTTTCCAGATGTTGTCGCCTACTGAGTCAAGTGGCCCGTCACCACCCTCTCCAGACTATCGAACGAAGGGCCAGAGCGATGACAAGGAGCATTTCCATATCCTTCCCCAGCTGCAGGCCAAAAGAGCCGACTTCCTCACCGTCATGTTGACTGGGACGCTGCCTCAGCGTCGGGCCTTTGCCGCGCCGGATGAGGAAGTCCCCGAACCCCCGGGGCCAAGAGACGACGATGTGACGAAGAGCGAGTCCAACAGCGAAGCCAGTCAGAAAAGCACCGAACGTAGTCAGGACGCTGCGCCTTCCACGCTGATGGCCGAGGACCAGAGGGGCCAGAGGGAGCACGCCTCGGCTGCCGACGCAGACCCCGACTTAGAGGATGCATCCAAAACCTTGGTTCTTTTCTCACCAGGAGACACTCGCAAGTCTCCCTCCGGTGGGGATCACGTTCTCGAGGGCGAGTTGGCCACGCCGTGCGCGCTGAATTCTCGTACCGACCGCCTCTTGGTCGGAGAGGCGATTCAGCCCGAGTCATCGGAAACTGGCCGCTTATCCCCGGCCCTCAGGTCGGATCTGAGGCCCTCCACCCCCATCGCTCCCGCATCGCCTCCTTTCACCAAAGTTGAGCGCACTTTCGTCCATATTGCAGAGACATCCCACCTCAACGTCATGTCTTCAAACGGTCACTCTGTGAAGGAGAGTGACCGGGAAGCCTTTTCTATCGCAGTGGACTTACCTGTAGAGTACCATGAACAGGATCAAGCACCGGTGACAAAAGAGGCTCCCAAAGAAAAGGAGACGGTCGTAACTACGACAGTTGATAAACACCCTAAAACTGAAACCTTTGTCCCCGTTGTCTCGGCCCAGTCTGGAGAGTCGGAGTCTGTCCTTGAAGCGAGCGCACCAGCTAAGGAACCGAAAGACCCGGTGAAAGACTCTGAGAAACCGCTTTCATCCAGTGAGAAAACCATGAAGGCTGAATCACAGCAGCCACCAGCCGTTGTCGTCAAGCCCAGAATCCGCAGTCGGATCCCGGTGCTCATCTCCGAGGAAGACACGGGCTCAGAGCAGTCTTCCTCCCTCTCCGCTCAGGCTCGTCTCCAGCAGCGGGCCCGGCAGCTGGACTTGGCGCGCATGCTGGTGCAGAAGCAACAGGGTCGCTGGATGAGGAGGAGAATGCTGTCCGGGACCTCCTCGTCGTTGTCCTCCGGGGACGATGAGCGCCGGAGGGCTTCGGAAACCTTATCCACTGCGGGCTCAGAAGAGGACACGCACACCTCAGACGAATCCAAGAGGAGTTTCCGCCTGAAACCAACTGAAGAGCAAGGCTCCAAAGAGTGCAGGAGCAAGATCCCCAGACCTGTCACCCCCATAAGAAGGTCTTCAAAGGGACTTGCGCCTGCTGCTCCCTCTCCGCTCTCCCTACCAGACTCCATCAATACTAAAGGGAAATCCTCCATTATTAATGGGTACGATATCACTTTCACCTTTTATTGTTCTTTTAAAGTTAAGTTGATTGTTTTGTTTAAAGGGGACATATTATGCAAAACCAAGTTTTTAATAATTTTATTATGTACATTTGGGACTGTGGAGGGCCTATCAGCAGGCAAAGTGTGAAAAAAAATGATGCCTCAGTCTCAATACAGGAGATAAATCAGGCGGTTTCAGAAATCGGTAGTTTCTGACGTCATTTGCTCTAGATCATTATAATATTACAGCCTTTCAACTGCATGTTGCCACCCACCTCAGCTTATTCCGCCTATCTGTGGCAGACGTCGTGGTAGCGTGAGTGTCAGCGTTATCATGGTAGCGTTAGCGTGCCGACTCCGGCACACCTCCCGTAAGAAGTGGGTGGATCGCCTTTGTCTCATTTGCATTTAAAGAGACAGGCACTCAAAACCGAGCGCTCTGAACGGGGCTGTTTTTGCAGGGTGATTAAACTACTATTGTGCTTCATCCTTATGGTATTTTGACCAAAGCTTGTCACAGACATTACATTAGGACACCAGGGAACTAGTTTCACTAGTTGAAATAGGGTATAATATGTCTCCTTTAAGGATATGTCAACATTAATGTGCTCTTGTTTTCATAGAATTCCGAAAACTGCACTAAGTACTCTCAGCTCCCAGCAGAAATCAAAGCCGTCCAGGTCCTCCTCCTCATGTCCTCGTCCGTCAGCTGCCTCCGCCGCCCCCGGCAGCCCCCGAATGCCCCTCCATGTCCTGTTCGGAACCCGACGCAGCCTTAGCTCCAACCACTGCAGGACTGACAGCCCCTCTCCTCAGAGAGCATGTCCTTCCCGGCAGCCCCTTAGCGTCCGAGCCCCGACCGTCCCCATGCTACCGCCTAGGACTACAACAACCATGCGGCGCAGCGCCTCACAGGAAGCCACCACCACCGCCGCCGCCACCGCCAGGACCCGGCCAAAACCAGTGAGCGTGGCTAAGGGGAAGTCAGCTAACACGGAAAAGGTGGCGCCCGCTAGATAATACAAAGAGACATATCCGAGATGTGTTTGTGTATAGCCAATCTTTGAACAAGCTACACCTCAAAGGTTTTCAACGTATCCCTTGATAGACCTCCTTTAATTCATTAAATGTATACAGACAAGTTATATTTTCCAAGGATAGTTAATTGATCCTTTCTTTATGGGCTTCCAATAATCCCCACTGACTGTACTAAAAAAGCGTCGCTGCCATGGTGCTATGGATATGTCTGCTGCTGACTGGAGGATCTATAATTTAATTATATTTGAGCTAAGAGTCATGGCTTCCAAAAAGTCAATTTTCAAATACTCTCACTTAACAAAATACTCCCAGCTTTCCACAACTATATAGCTCTTTCTATCAACAATACTCTGCTTGGTTCACATTGCATGATAACATACATCACCGATATGTTTAATCTGTTGAGGGAAATCGATCAAGTCTTTACTATAGCTCTCCCCTCCATACTGGCGATGAACAACTCAAATTGGACTGGACTGAATGATAAGAGATTCCTAAGCATATCCTGTACTCGTTCTGAACTTTGATCACAAGCTATGTGTGCTCAGCCACTCATCTTTTCCTCATGCTATGACAATGGGCATGCTTTAATCATTCTATTTTCTGACAGTTTTATTTATACTCTGAATTGTACATAATAGAATCAGTTCCCATAAAGACGTCTTTATTTTTATCTTGCCAAGTACAATGTAACTTTAATAATGTAACCTTCTGTTCAGATGTGTTGGCACTATGCTTGTTTTTTACGCATGAGAAAAACAGGGTTCACCACGAGAGGACATTATACCTGCTTAGATTCAATGCAAAAGTGTGCTGGTTGTTGAAGCCTATATTGTTTGTGCGAAGTCGAAAGGCACTGAGCTGTGAAGTAAAGTCTTGGTCCTGTGAAAGTGTCTCATGTTTCTTTTATTTTGTTTATGTTTCTTTTCTTTTTTTTAGCAAACTCAAAAGACCTAAACTTTTTTAGGTCTCCTACCCTACCCATATCCTACCCCTACTTGCCATACTTGCTGTTGATCAAACCTCACCACCTGTTTTTTCCACTCAAACCATTCCTGTTGTCTCCGGCTCATAGAAGGTTTTGGACCGCACCACCGCCTTAATGAACCTGACTCTATAAAACGCACTACCCTCTGTGACACCCCCTGGTCTGCGGGGTCGTGGAACTGCCAATCTGTAGGGAACAAAGCAGCATTCATAACTGCTGATGCCAGAGGCCTGTCACTTGACGTCCTGGCTCTGACTGAGACCTGAGGAAAGCCTGGAAACTCACTGCTACACCCAGAGGCTATTTTTGACCAACCACACGCTCGCCCAAAGCTCTCGTGCGTCTGGGTTGGGTGGTGGAATGGGCCTGCGAATTTCCAACAACTGGATAAACAACCAACTGTTACCTAAAGCCAAATACAACACCTTTGAATACCATGGTAAGAGCATCGGTCACAGTCTGGATGATTGTAGCATATTGCCCTCTTCAATCCCTGAATTATTTAAAACATTTAAATAATAGCCTCACAGATGTAAAGCTACTATGGTTCTTCACAATCTTCCAAATTATTTTCAACAAAACAGCAATCAAGTGAACACAAGAGTAACACAATATCACATGTGTTTTAACAATACAAATGGACATTTCTTACTGGCTAGCTAATCAGCCCCACATCCTTTAATGAGATGTAGCTGTGACTTTATTTATACTTCTATCTCTATCTATTTATTTATATATTTATTTAGTATTTATCCACTTTGATTGAGCCCAGCCAACTTTCAAAGAAAGCTCATATAGGCTTTTTGTATCTATGATCTCATTATTTAGTTTTTCTCTCAATGTTTAAAACCGGAATTTTGACAGTATGGGTGACCTGATGATGATGGCTCATTTGCTTGAGCCCCCTTCTATGTCTTGATATTCAGTTTCCAAGGAGACTACATCGCAGCTGCAACATCGCCTCACTGCAAGGGATCTCCCCAGGTTCTGCAGAATGAATATATTATACCTCCATTTGATTTTGGTCTATCCACGTGTAGATATATATAGTATGTTTCTGTAATGCCTAATACACCTCATGTATAAACTATTTTTTCCAAAAGGTATATTTTACACTTAAATGGGATTGTTATCAGTGCATTTTCAAGTTTTACAAAAGGACAAAATAATTCAATCAAATCACACGATGTAGTTGCATTCTAAGGAGAAAAAAAAAATCATTAGAGGTTTGAATGCTGTGCTTGATGTATTCCTGGCCCTGCAGAGAAGCCCATTGAGTTGGCCGAAATGTGTTATTCGGTTTTAAATCCAAATTAGTTCAAAAGGATTAAATATTGAGAGTTCAATTTACATAAAAGATTCTGAGGAAGAGCCTTTCATGATATCAGATTGTCTCTAAGGCCAAGGGAAAGACCTAAGTCTCAGTGTTCTCAGTTATAATTTACCAACAGGCTCTGGAGATGATGATGCAAAGAGGGATTTTGCATAAAATTAAGAACATTATGGACAACGCTGACCACCCTCTATAAGAGACTGCAATTGGAAAAACAGTCTCTCTTCGGTCAGAAGCTTCTTCGGATTAGTTGTAAAACGGACCACCACAGAAGAACGTTCCTGCCTACAGCCATAACAATTTATAACAAATTCTTGACTAAATGAGTTACACCAACATGTATTATCCCTGTGGGATAAATAAAGTCCATTTTGAATTTGAATGTAACCACTACTTTGAGGTAGGAGAGAGGGAAGGAAGACCACCGAGGATTTTCTGACAGATTGTTTCTAACGTTGCGTTTCACCTGTGTCCACTAAGCGGCAGTAAAGAGAGACGGTTTGGAGGAAGACAAACTAAGAAGCCACGAAGAAGACATCAAAACATGGCACTTCTAGTAGAAGTAAGTTGCCTGGAACGTTTCCCCCCACAGTTTAACCCCCTGGAGGTGTTGGTATTGAAGTCCCACCTGCAGTCCGTTTTCCAAACTGAAACAGACCCGCCAGCGGTTCTCCTCTTCCCGGAGCAGCCTCGGCTCTCAGAGCAGAGAGGGATTTTACTTCGCCTTCATCCGACCACTGAGGCGGAGATAGCCGGTTGCGGCGGGGGAAACTTTTCCACGGCAAACGGGGAGTGCCCGCACCGCGTCCCCTTTTTCACGAGCGAGTCCTTTTTTCGCCACCACCGGCTTAGTTTGCCAAAATGCTCCGGGACTGCCAGGCCCTTCGAGCCGGTCGGCCTGGACCGAGTGGTGCTGGGTGGCCGCAGCATCGAAAGCCTTCACTGGGCTCGAGGGGAGCGGTTCACCGGGGAGCTTCTGGAGCTCTGCCGCTCGGGACAGAGGCTGCTGGCGAGGGAGGGAGACCCGCTTCTGCTGCCAAAACAGCCGCTGGACGGAGGGGACCAGGGACAGGTGAGACACAGGATCTCCTATTAGCCTGTTAATCAGCACAGCTGATTAACCCTCGCGCAAATGTGACGTCAAAAGCTACAGCGATATGCTTTTGTTTGATGTTTTTGATGTCTCGCCCTGTTTCGGTGTGGTCAGGTTCTGGGCTCTGTGTCGGAGTTTGTAGTTTTGGAATGCAGTCCGGCAACTCAGGGGAGGATAACGGCGGACACCTCGCTGGTTCTAACGGAATGCTGGGACTCGGCGGACCACTTCGCGCCTCCGCTCTCCTACAGGCTCCCCAGGCTGTGCGTGTCGGACTTTGCCCACTACGCGTGTGGCCTGGGCGGCGGACAACCGCTTCTCGACAACGGCAGGCTGCTGGCCTCGGGCTTCTCCAACGTGCTCGGAGCGTTGGAGTGTCGTCCTGACGTCCGTGTGGTGGACACACGGCAATGGCGTCGCGTCCGAGACGGACAGGGAGCCACCGTCGACGGGGACAACTGCGTGTTCGTGAGCAAGCAGCTGCTTCTAAAGCTGGGGCTCTTTAACCACGAGTGGGTCCGGTTGTCGAAGCTGGACGGGTCGACCAGAGCACACGCAGAGAGGACCGATGGCCAGTTGGCCGTGTCCAGAAAGAGGCTGACACGCGTGGTGGTCGTGGATCCATCCCTCTCTGCACAGCTGCAGGACCACGAGGACGTGGGTTTCATATCGGCAACGCTGTGGTTCAACATGACAGAGGGAGAGATGATTCCTGTCCAGAGCTGCACCTTAAGGATGAAGGTGCCCCAACCCTACACACCTGGCCAGTATCAGCAGGTTCTAGTATTCAACATTAGAGCCTGACAGAAAGTAGTAGGGCTGTAAAGTCATATTCAACCTGTCGACCAATTTGCGTGTTAATTTAATCCATCCATCCATTTTCTGAATCGTGGGTGGACTGGAACCTATCTCAGTATTCAATTGGTCAGAGGCGGGGTACACCCTGGACGGTCAATCCATCACAGGGCCACACAAAGACACACAGCCACACACACTCACTCCCAAGGGCAATTTGGTATGTCCATCTAACCTAACATGCAGGTTTTTGGGATGGTGGGAGGAAGCCAGAGAACCAGAAAAGAACCCACACTCACACAGACACACATGCAAACTCCACACTGAAAGGTCCGGGTTCCCTTGGGGGAATTGAACCCAGAACCCTCTTGCTGTTGGCGCAATACAAATTAATCCAATCCAAACAACTATTGAAGTACTGGATATTCTTTCTGGGAACATTGTTCAAGTTTACATTGGTTTAAATATTTAACAGCTGTGGTACTGATTAGAAAATATTACAAATGATGGGGTAGAATATCTGCCGTCCATCCTACAAGTCCCTGTTGGCCATTTGTTTGTGCAACGCCACCCCTTCCTTCACTTTACGATACATCTCACCGTCTGTTGTGTGTCGCCATGCACACTCCTGTATGTCCTTGCTCCACCACTAGGTCTATTTATCAACTTTACTTTCAGGTGACATACCGAGTTCTCCCATATCTGTTTCTCTGACAGCTAATGCTGGGAGGGGGGGAGAACTGGGTTTTTCTAAACTAAACTTTCACATCCAGATAACGCAGTTGAAATTAAAACCGCTCAAACATGTGTACTATTCATTAGACCACACCATTTAGTTCTTTTAACTGCTAACCTCCTTTGATATCTCGCTGCCTTGTCTCAGAGATGGAAGCCGTCTCCTCCAGATCCTCATCACCAAGGCTCTGAAAGCTTCTGTCGCACAGTAGCTCCACCCTTTGCCGGCCAGCTTCACATCCAGCCAGTGGTCTCTCCGCAGTACAACCACCTCGGCTGCTATGACACCCTGCTGGTTGAACACTTCAGCCATCCCAGGTTAGCTGATGCTCTCTGAGCCATATGGGGCTTTTCCACTTGTTGGCTGTCTCAACTCGACTCAATTATTATTAGTTTTTGCATTTTTATTAGGGGTTAGATTCTCCTACCATTTACTATTTCAACACATAACTGTCTGGAAGATGAGAAAGTCACATGACTGGAGCAGTAATGAGCTTGACTCCTTCACAAGAAGCCCATCTATTTAAAAAAAAAAAAAACGTGGTAACAGTAAACATCCCATTTAATCAAAAGTCTTATCCTTAACGTTCTAAATGCTTAATCTGTGAACCAGTACCGAGGTCCAACCCCGAGGTTCACCAAGTATATCATTGTTGCAATGTCCTTCATTGTCTCATTTTTGTGTTGCAATAAAATTACCGGTCATTATCGGTCAGTCAGCTCATCTTTTTATTAAGACCTCATTTGTGCTAAAAAAAAAATGTAAAGCCGCTGTGAGGCGAGTAAAGCCTGTTTAGGACAGAGTAGGTGTTCATGGAAAAGCCCCTTTAAATGGTGTCAGGATAAACCCTCGTTAACATTTTCACTGTTGGCAAAAGGTTTAGCTCTCATACATTGTTTGCGTTTGTTCTGTTTGTGTCTGATAACCTCTTAATCTTAAAATAGGCAGATTTTTTATTTATTCTTTACTTTTTACACATGTCAGTACAATAACTCTTAATTATCCATTAGAAACGGTTAACTTAAAGGTAAAACAATAATTTCTTATCATACATAAGTTTTTTTGGGGAGACTTTAGCTTCAGGAACAGTTTCTTTTTCAGCGCTCCATTTTTAACCAGTACGACCTGACCTTTCACAGAGTGGTTTCACTGGGAGACATTTTGACGGTTCCAACTGAAAACCATCCGGACCTTCTCGAAAACAGTTCTGAGGGACTCCACAGGTAGCACACATCAGTCCACACGAATACAGCTTTTAACACTTAGCTAACTGGAGTATTATCCAAAGGTTGACCTGTATTTAAGGCAACCATGTTTAAGTTTAAGGTTAAGTTAATTTTGAATTGCTTCCATTTAGACGTTTGGTATTTTCTGTAGTTATTGTCTGTTCATTTTTATTTTGTTTATTTTTTTACTGACCAGTGAAATATTTTAGCCTCTTAATTTCAGCTGCTGTGGTTTACAGTTTTGAGTCTATAAACTTTCAGGTGTCCAGTGCTGTACTTCAGAGTGAACAAGGTGTGTTTATCTGCAAAGACTGAGGAGCAAGCAGACGGAGGGGCTTATCTGGCTGACAGAGTCCACACAACCCTCTACATGGTGAATATTAGCCTTTACTTCATATTCATACAGATTAAGGACAGAAAAAAACGTATGGTTCCCACTCCTTATTTCTCCAAAATCCCTCTAAAAATCCCAAGAAATAATAAAAGTCTATAGTTGCAAAGTTCTGACTGCCTTATTAGCTTAACTCTGCAATTAATGTTGTAGGAGAGGCAAGCTTTGGGGCTTGATGGCTTTTTGATTATATTTTTTTAATTCTGTTTTGTCATAATTTTTTGTCAATGGTTTGCACTTCACATTGTGTTTCACCCTCTTGTTGTGATCTAGTATTTTTCATGTCAGCGGCATTAATTAGGGGCAATTCCCTTGATATTCATCTGGCAAATACAACAGAACAGTCATCTCTATAGAATAAGATTAATTACGATTTTGACTGGTCATTGTGCCCTTAGTATAACTTTTCCTATAAAGTCTTACTGTAATTGAGAAGAATGGATGATTGCTCTTGTCTTGTCAGGAATCCTCCACGAAAAGCCCGGTCCCCTGCCACTCTTCAGAGGGAGTGTCTCTGTGGAGCAGCCTGTCTCCTCCAGGCCTCCACAAAACCGTGGACCGCATCACCAGCATCCTACTGCCTCACATACAGCACAGGTAACTCACCAGTCTGATGAGATCTACAACAACAAGAAGCTAAATCTACATACCAGTTAGCCACAAAATGCTCTAAAAATCATGGGTTCACTTAAATAAGTTATTCTTTTTTTGTTTTTACACACCGAGTAAGAATGTATCTAGCTATTATTTATCATGGAGACTAATTGAAGTGTTATCTGGATTCAGCAGCTCTCTGTCTGGTTGCACCATCCTCCTCTACGGTCCTGCAGGCAGTGGAAAGAGAACTGTGGCCAGAGCAGCAAGTCACCGACTGAATCTCCACCTGCTGAAGGTGCGACTGTAAATATGATATTAGTTAATGGATATAATTAACATTATAACCTGTGTTTGTGTTTGAGCTTGTCACAGTCATATTTCCCTGTTCTCTTGTGTTTTAGGTGGACTGTGTGACTTTGTGCGCTGACACGCCTGCAGCCTGTGAGGTGAAGTTAATGTCAGTGTTTCAACGAGCTGAAACCTTCAAACCCTGCATCCTGCTGCTCAGGAACCTGCAGCTACTGCTCAGAGCTCGAGCAGCTGCCGAGGACGACGGCAGAGTCCAGGCAGTTATGTGCCAGCAGCTCAGGAGCATCCCACATAGGTTAGCGGCTGCCTCCCACCCCCCAGTAGGAATTGCCTACACAATTGAAAACACCTCATCATATACAAGACATTTAGTAAGTTTACACAAAATCATCAGTCAAATCAAAGTATAAAGCTGAAATCTTTATTTAAAGAATTGCTTATATTCAATTAAATGTGTTATTTATCAAGCACTTTTCATACAGAAAATAGCATTAAGTGCTTTACAAAGTAAAAGCACATTAAAAAAAACAGGTCTTCACATAGTTGACTAACCAACCTAAGAAAAGTTTAAATACTTGCCCAATCATAGCCGCACAGATACACACGAAGGCTCAAAATTTAAAAGCAGGTCAGATCAATAAGATGGCCCAAGACCATTAAGACATTTATTAACTACTGACCTAACCTTAAAAAAATGTGTGTATATATATAAAAAATAAGCAGATGTTTATTTGTGTGTGCTAAATGTCAAATGTCATTTTAAATCATATGTTGCTTTCCTGTGTGTGTGTTTCACAGTGTGTTGGTGATAGCAACAGTCTGCAGACCACAGGAGTTATCTGCTGGTGTCACGGGGGTCTTTGTCCACCAAGTGGAGTTAGAGAACCCGACAGAGGAGCAGCGACATTCCATGTTGGTCAGCCTGAGCCGAGAACTTCCCCTCGGGAGAGACGTTAACCTGGAGAGAATCTCCAAACTCAGTTCAGTACGTAATGATTTTGCTCAGACTTGCAACCATCGCATTGGCATTATTCAAACACAATTCTTTCCCAGTTATGCAAAATCCTTTGGATTTGAAATAGGATTAATTTGTGAGCTTAATACCAGAATGCTATAAAGATCCAGAGATTTAAAGAAAATATTTATCATTGCCAATTAATCTACTTTTATATCCCATGAAACATTGAAAGTTATCAAATGAGACATTGCTGAGTGTATAATTTTTATTATTTAACATTATTTAAATGTTCTTGGTTGTCAATTAACAAATACGATTAACAATAAATTTATTGTATTGCAAATAGGATTATTTAAAGCGGCATCATAACAAGAACTGACACGTTTTACAGCTAATTCTTTGATAATCACACTATGCACAGCATTTTCTATGAAAGTTTTGTTCCTCTTGAACTTGTAAAGTTATAGCCCAAAAGTAGTTGAATGAATAATTTGCTGGTTAAAATGTGCTAGACATAGTGACATATACTGGTGCAAATTATGAACTGCATACCGCAGTTTTTTCTTAAAATCACAACTTTCTGCGCTAAAGGTTTGACTGAATTAAATTTGATTTAGTTCTGTCCTGAATGTGTTATTGTTTCACCTCTTTTCTGTCCGGTCTGTCTCAGGGTTCTGTGTTGGGTGATCTTAGTGCACTGGTAGTAGAAACTGGAAGAGCTGCTTGCAGGAGATTGATCCACACCTGGTGAGATACTAAATAATTAAATGCATTTACTACTGTTTTATAAATCTATAGTTATTTATCATATTTATTTTAGAACTGTAATTTATTCTGAATGGCTTTAAATGCCAGCTTCTTGACATGGGGAATATATATGATTGAAATCATCACAATTGTATACATTGTTTATTATTTATTGCGAGAACAAGATTGTCTGAAGTTCTTAAAATATTTGTATTCCAGTTTTGACAAATTCATCTAATGTATTGTATAATAATACTGTGATTATTACGTTTATAATGTTATATTGTATTAGCACATGCCTTTGAAATAAGAAAATCCATAATACAGTTAGATATGCCTATATTTTAAACACACAGTCATATCGTTTCTGCAGTGATGGACGGAGCCAGGAAGATCTGTGTTCCAGCGGTGTGACCATCTTAAACCAAGACTTCAGCTCCGCACTGGAGAACCTACAGAAAGCGCAGGCCAAAGCTATTGGAGCACCAAAGGTGACACGCTGCAAAATTCATGACGCACCTTTAAAAATTTTGAAATAAACAGTTTGATTAAAGGAGAACATGGAACACATATCAGGCAAATGTTTAGTTGGTTAAAAAGCAAAACATCTAATTATAATATTTACTCCCTAAAAAATGGCTAGTCTATTTGAGCTAAAAAGATTTTGAATATTAGTTCAATCTAGCCATCACTATCAAAGCTTCCAACTCTTAATCCGGCAATCAAACAAAAATAACTGAATTGACTCATGACTGTAATAAGGCAAAACCTGCAATAAGGCAAGGCAACTTTATTTGTATAGCACATTTCATGTACAAAACAATTCAAGGTGCTTTAAAAATAAATTAAAAGCAGAAGTCAAAGAAAATAAATTAAAAAGATTAAAAGTGAAGGGTGCCGACAAGTTTCCATATGCACAGTTAAACATGGATGACAAAAGAAGAGTGGAAAGCATCCTCTTGTTGGTCCAGGAGCAGACAGAGATATAAACAGCTGATCGTACTCTCACTGAAAGGATGCTTTCAGCACTGGATAACAAAGCATAAAAGAGACGATCCAAGTCAAATCATGCCGTACCACCGTGGTGTCTTCATTCTGTTTACAGCCAAAACAACAGTGATCTGGCTGCTGTCCATTGTGCTGTGAAAGTATATTATTGGGGAAATAACAAACGTTTTGCTTTGAAAGACGTGTGACATGTTTTGGGATGGCATAGCATGCTTTGATATGAACAATGTCTTAACCTGGATAGAAACATGAACACAATTCATACTCATAATAATATGAGCTATCTGTTTTTAGACGGTTTGTATTAGGTCAGTTTTTATGAGGCTGTGGTAATTTTAAGTTCTGTTGCACATGAAGGGCCCTCATTTCCAAGATTGTTTACATAAATTCTGTTTGTCTTCTGAATGAGGAAACAAAATACATATCTTCCTGGCTGTATGGATATTGTCAAGCTGACCTGCGATTTGAAAACCCCCCAAAAAACATCAAGACATATAATTATATTATAGAAAATATTTCATTTCCCCAATGCCAGATAAATAATGTATTTCTTATATTTTTATTTTATAATTTTACCCTCTCCCATGCTAATACCCTGGATGAGCAGATCCCTAATGTGCATTGGGAGGACGTTGGAGGTCTTCAGCATGTGAAGAAAGAGATCCTGGACACGATTCAGCTTCCTCTGCAGCATCCCGAGCTCTTTACTCTGGGTGTAAACCGGACCGGAGTGCTACTCTATGGGCCACCCGGGACAGGAAAGACTCTGCTAGCAAAAGCTGTGGCCACTGAGTGCTCCATGACCTTTCTGAGGTGGGTTTAGTTCATCTTCATTCTACAATAACTATGTGCACAGACAAGAGGTAGAATGAAAGAAGAGTGGAGATCAAATAAAACTTGTTACATAAGACTTTAACACCATTTCTTTATAGATTGCCGCTTTATTGTGAATGCTTCAGGTTCATTTTCAATACTCCCGTAGCTTAAGAGCTAACCACTTCCCCTATATCTGAGTGTCTTTATTTCTCTACAGTGTACATTTACCCAATATTAGCATCATTCTAGGGATTCCAAATAAGTAAAGTTGTGTTATCAGAACTTTTCCCACACTCATTCATTTTTCCATCATAGCATTAAAGGTCCAGAGCTCATCAACATGTACGTGGGTCAAAGTGAAGAAAACATCAGAGAAGGTAACAGTTTAGCTGCATTTTAGATGAGTCTATTTTATTTTCTAGCTTCATTCCTTTGATGGTAGTCCTCTTCCCACTTTATTTTTTTATTAAACAAGATTTTACAGATTTTACAAATAAACTTTTTAGAAAATACACACCTCGTGTTTGCTCGTGTTTAGCCACTTCTATGGCTACTTTTTAATCTTAAGGTATACCACATCCTGGAAGCAAGAAATGTAGACCACAAAGAAATCAAACATGTCATAAGGAAAGATATTTCCTCCAAAGCATTTTCTGACCAACTTGTATCTTAAAAACTGTTGTTGTTCCAATTTGTGCAATTTTTCCTGCTCTGCTCTAAGATTTCCACATTAACGGCATTATGCACATAGTTATGTTTTATTCAGGACCTGGAATCCACTTTTTTTATTATGAAGATGATTTTTGATTGATGATATTGTAAAGAGTAAATTGTCTTCTAGAGCATCTTTTTTTAAATAAAAACATAAGGAAAGGGTAGTAGAGTTTTACTTACTTTACAGTTTCATAAGATAAACTCAACAACCAACATCATTTCAGCAGCATTGATTTACACACTCTGTACACTTAAAGATTAATAAAAAATGGTGTAGTGAAAACTTTTCTCACCCGCCCCATGATCTCTGGCAGCCACTCCTTTGCATAATCTAAATGAAGTCATGCCTTACCTCCAGTAATTTGTTATAAAATAGTTATTATAGTGGATCGTATTTCTGTAGCTTTAGACTGATACATATGTTGTCCTCAGTGTTCCATAGAGCACGTTCGGCTGCTCCCTGTGTCGTGTTCTTTGACGAGCTGGACTCTTTGGCTCCGAACAGGGGGCGCAGTGGAGACTCTGGAGGAGTGATGGACAGGTGAGAGTGTGTATGCACACATATATATATTTATTTATGAGTGCATACATTATCTGGTATTTTTCACTGCTTTAGTTAAGTTGAACTTTCTCTGATCAGAGTCGTGTCTCAGCTGCTGGCGGAACTTGACACGCTGCATTCCTCTGCCGGTGTTTTCGTGATTGGAGCCACAAATCGGCCGGACCTTCTAGACCAGTCACTGCTCAGGCCCGGCAGGTATGAGGTCGCTTAATAGCACAGACGCACAGTATCGCTTCATGCTTCGACTCATGTTAGAGACATATGGATCAATCAAAAACATGATTGTATTTCCTGTTGTTGAAGTCGCATTTTTTTATAAATATACAAAAAATGTGGGACCTGTTTGTGCTAAGACGAGCTCATGTTCAAATTAAAGCTTAGTGTACTTTATTATCTCTCATATATTGCCTTCTAGTTCTACTACTATGCTGTTTATACTGAACGCATGAAAATATACTGAAAGTTCAAATGTGTTGCATTAAAGAATTGTCTTCAAATGTTACATTTGTCTTAATCTCTCATGGATTTGTGTGTCATGGCAGGTTTGATAAGCTGGTCTACGTTGGAATCAATGAGGATCGACTCACACAGTTGCAGGTTCTCCAGGCCATCCTCAGAAAGTAAGAGCTGCCTTGTCAATGCTTCATGAATATTAGTGTGAAATAAACGGGCAAAAACTTTAACGGTACCAAAATGACGAGGATCCCTAAAATACATTTGTTTTCTTATTGCCCCTTGATTTGGATTGATGCAAACAGAAAAAAAGTAGTTATCCCCATGTTTGATCTTGACCACAGGTTCCACTTGGAGCCGTCCATAAATCTGCAGGAGGTGGTGCATCGCTGCCCAACGCAGATGACCGGCGCGGATCTTTATGCTCTTTGTTCGGACGCTATGACGACTGCCATCAAGAGGAAAATCTCCCTCATCAGCGATAGTAATAATTGTTGAATGTTGTGGAAATTTTCAACCAAAAATTCAGTTTCACAATACAGTGGCCTTGTCTTGCTGTTTACCAAAAAAGTAGTTTTAACAAGTCGTACAGCACATTAGCTGAAAATCACCAAGTGCAGCCAAAACAAACCTATTTGTGATTTTATTCCTCATCAAGTATGCTTGAACAGTTAGAAATAAGCACCATTACTTAGACATGACCTTAATTAAGTGGGAAGATTTGAGGAACAAATTTATATAACATGTACCAAAACCAATTTTTTTAAATAGTATTTTCTCAAACAGTAAATTAAATATTATGCAGTGTAGCCCGTTGGAATAATTTTTGCATGTGAGCTTCATCCAAAGGGAAGTTCCGGCCTCAAAATCAGATGTTTATGAACATGGTTATTTTGGGGGATTTCTTTTTCCTTTAATTTGTAATATTATCATTAATAATTATTTATATTCTAGTTATTATTTTTCTTAAGATTATTCCAAAGATTGAGAAGATTATTGTAAAGCAAATTTAGTTTTACTATACCAACAACATTCTTTATTTAAGATCAAATCTGAATTACCTCAAACAAACACTTGAAGCTTCCCATTTATGTTTCCGATTAGTTTGATTTCTAACACAAGTTCTCCTCAGGTCTGGATTCAGAGGAGTCTCCTGTCCTTCTCTCCATGGACGATTTTTCTACAGCACTGGAAAACTTTAAGCCCTCACTCTCCAACCAGGAGCTGCTTCGATACGAAAACATTCAGCAGAAACTCACTGCAAAGTAGATCGAGCAGTTCTTCAAAAGAGGCAAATAGATGGTCATCTTCCATCAGCCGGGATGTTTGAAGAGGCTGAGGATTTACACGAATGTTGTAAAAAGACTAAAAAATGTTAGTTTATAGATGGCTTAAAATGCCAACTACATATGAAAAAGTATTAAATTATTGCAATGAAATGTAAATAACATGTATATAAATTAATTTCCTAAATTATTCAACTAATAAATCAAAGATTTCATAGACCAAAAACGTTGGCTTTGGGAAAGCATTTTTTCTTGAGGGATAACTAAAATATCATCTGGGGGACTCATCTGAAAAATTATTCAAAACAGTTTCCTTTGATGGAATTTAATCTGAAATTTGTATTAAGTATTGCCTTGAAGTGAGTGTGTGGTGTGACTTGTGTGAGTCTGTCCAGGGTTATGCCTCTGACTATTTAGGCAGTGAGGGGTAGGTTGTCAAAGCAGAAGACACCTGCCAAGAGGACAGTAATGTAGAAGTTGAAACTCAATCGTGGAATTAATTTGAAAAGGTCATAGAGAAAGATTTTCAGTAGGCCATCAAACGGGTCTGGCAAAACTTTTAAGTGCCTGTTGCATTTCAGATCTGAGAAATGCTCCATTTTACATGGAGGAATGGAGAGTGTTACAAATATTGGATGTCCCAAGATCTCCCAAGATTTAACTTGGAAAGGAGGCTCCCTGCATTCTGAGCCATGTCAAGTCTTGGAAAAGGGATGTCAGGCCCCACCTTATTATCACTCTAAGGGGGCAAAAGCTGTCCTATACAACTGCACTGATCTTATTATCCATCTTCCCATGAGGTTTTCTGACAGCTGAGCGATTACATGGAGCCAGTGAACCAAGATCACCATCGTGAAGCCGGTTTGATCTTCTAAAGCAAATGACGTTCATCATCTTAAGTAGCGGATATTTACTGTTTAATTCAATGAGCAGGCGCTTGAAAGGGAGCTGAATGCCATCCAGGTATCTGCCTTTTTTTAAATCGTTGCACATTTCAAATCAGACACATCTGACTGGAGTCTGTGATTACCAGTCCATCATAAGTCCACACAGAGACAGAGAATCATACACTTGCACACTCACTGAAATGGTCAGTGTGGACAGTGGGAGTATCTGAAGAAAGCACACATGTACACAGGAGGAACATGCAAACTCCAGATGGAAAAAAAAAATAGAGGATGAAGGTCTCATTCACAGTCAATGTCAAGCCTTTGGCGCCAAGACATTGTTCAGGTTTTGACATCAGGATGTAATCAAACATCCAGACAGGTGTAAAAGCACTAAAACATCTGAATAAAACCTTTTAAATGTAAAATAGATAAATAAAATATCCCCCTACTGCTATAACTAACCAGCCAGTGAACTCTGAAACATTGATTCTTAGATCTATTACTGAGAATTAGAAAGTTAAACTGTGCTTCCAGTAATATTTAACATTCTTTCCATCAGGAAAAGGAAAGTTGATGCATCTGTCGAGCTGATATCCAACCAACTGAATAGCTTAATTTCCAAAAGTGTGTTCACATTTGGTAAAATCACACCAGCTGGAACTGACAGCTCCATGAGCCACGGCTTCATTCACGTATGTGTCCGGTAGCTTGTTCAGACACAATGGAAACGTGTTCAGAATGAAGGTAAAAAGGTAATCACATTTCAAACCGGTACTACAAATTTAAAGGAATACCTTTAACACTGCAAATGCTGTTGATTAAGGCAAATAAATTGCTTGTTAGTTTAAAAAATGTTAACGTTTTTTTTAATCAATCTCCTTTTTTTCCCTAATGCAGACCATAAATTAGTCTAATCTCACAAAGGCTGTATTTTCTTTTTTCACAGATGAATTTCACTTTTAGTAAGGTTGCTTTGGAACCAAGAAGTTTCTTTTATGTATCACATAAGAACAGATAACCAGTTCCCTGTGAAGTAGTCAATTACAATTGCACAAATTGGCCTATTTGTATAGACTATCATATATATATTACTGTCTTAAATCAATGGTTTAAACAGACAATTTTTCCCTTTTGTTAAAGCATATTTTTTGTTTTTCAAACCATATTTATTCTGCTCTTTTTCCCTTTATTTCCATCAAACATGAAAAAATTATTTTGTAAAGCCATTCTGTTTTTCTCATATGCAATAACTGATAACTTAACTATGACCTCTATTTACTGAACAAACATATTCTAATCATTTCCTATTTGTATACCCTTCCTCTTTTTATGCTGTTTGACGTGCCTCTCTCTGAAACACACATAAAGAAAACTACAGCCTGTGTCATTACGTTGACCGTCAAGGCTGCTGAAGGTTCGATAACGGCTGTAACGGACAGTAATCATGTCAGAGGGACTTCGCACTGAGTCCAGCTTTATCGAGAATGACCACAAGGAAAGCATAGTAGACATCTACGTCAGTGTAGAGAGCCTAAGAGTGTATGATACTCCCTGGGTCGATGACGCATCACAAAAATCGCAAGAGCTTGCCTCACCTAAACCTGCAGGTATGGAAACAAAATAGCGATTTATGATATTTATCTTTTGGTCTATTTACCGTTTCTTTCCTTCTTTCTCAAGTATCTTGTGTCCAAAAGATGTCTGTAAAGAGGAGTTATGTCCGAAGTGATGCACCGTCTCTGCGAGTGCTGTGTCCAGTCCTGCTGATTGTGATTGTCTACCTTGTAGTCAAAAGTAAGTATGTTTTTAAGTTCCCAAAGTATGCCACAAAATATCATTAAACATCAATTTCTGAGTACCTGACATACTGAGATAGCCTCTATTGCGTTACTGTTCTGTTGTCTCTCCTTTTGCGACAGTGGATAAAGACAAAACCACCTGGGGACAAGAGAAAAAAGACTTATTGTCAAATAACACGGAACTCATGAAAGTGACTGCTGAGTTAACAACCAATTACACCGAACTTATGAAAGAGAGAGATTTGGAGAGTCAATTTGGAGGTAGGCCGCAACAGCTTAAGTACTTCATCACCTTTGGCTTCTGAGTAAAGATCATTAGTGCTTCTTGATTACAATGTCAAGTTGTATGCATTAACTTGCACGCCCGAAAAGAAAAAAACAGCTTTGTTGGTTGAATCTTACGCTTGATGGGTTTCTGCCATTTCAGTAAATTTGGGTATAAAAGGGAGAATTCATTTTAAAATCCTAATTAGTTCAAAATGGTGAAAAAGCTCACTGCAAATGAAAGGCTACAAACTGTTCTAATCAAAAGAGTCTGTGGGGAGAGTTAGAAACTTTTTGGATCTTAAATAGTAAGGGGAGCTGCTGTTGAGACCAAAGGAGGTCATACAAAATATGAAGTTTTCAGGTTATTACAAATAAGTCAGTCTGGTTATTTTTGTTGATCATTTACCAAATAAATCACTAACGTTTAAGTTTTAAACATGTTTTTTTTATTACTTTAAAAAAAGTTTGTTTTGTTGTCTAAAGATTTGACAGGTGTGTGTCTTTACAAAGGTCAAATGTCAGATATACTTCCACCTGTGCAGCATAGGGAAGTTTGTTTTTTTCCCTTTTTATCTTAAAATAGACAAGCAAGAATGAGACAATGGTTCATTGTGTGTTGTTCTAACCTGGAAAAACAAACCGTCATGGCTATGGGATAGACAACTCACAAATGTGACTTTTCCATTAGTAACTACTTAATGTGACTCAGCTCAGCTCTATTAATTTTTTGGGGGTTTTTGCATTTCCATTAGGGGCAGGTGCGTCCAAATGTTTACAATTTCTGCACCATTTCTGACTGTAAGCCGCTGATTTGCCAGCAAGTCAGATGACTGTACGGGTCCTGAAAGCAACCCCTTTATGAGAAACTCACCTATTCTCAAATTGCAGCAACAAAACTCATCCAATTTCGTTATGTTTGTGATCATCGTTGTCATACATTCCTAATATATTAACCAACAATCCGGTCCAACAACAAGCTTCAGCCGTCATATTGATCCTTCGTTGCTGTCTTGTTCTTTCGTTACATACAAATGAGGTCAGGAGCCCGTGTTTCTGTTTGGACCTCAAATGTAACAAAAAGCCGCCTAAACAGAGCTGTGACATGGCACATAGAGCCAAGTGGGGCTGAGTAGGTCCTAAAGCCCCCCCAAAGAGACTCAACTCCAGTTTGTCTTAACGGCTACAGTGGGTATTGGGATAATCTGGTGTATATTGGTGCACCTGGACTTGAAATATAAGCCCCCCCCATAACTTAAAAAAACAAACCAAAACAAAAACCAACCATGATTATGACACAAACTCATGTATCTAATATTTACATTATGGTTAGTTTTTGTTGTACCTGTGCGACTAATGGCTCACCTTGTTATATAGATTTCCTTTAGATCTTTTTATTTGGACTATAATTATCGACCAGCCCCTTTAATAGTTTTTCATCTAAATAAATCAGTAAAATAATGCACAATCCAGATCATTTTCAGGGCACAAATCACCAAAATGTGCCTCTTTTAAGAGCTTTAATCAGCTATTTCTCTCTCTGAAACACAGAGGAAACATGCAAGAAATGCAGACGTCCAGCATGTAAAAACGACTAAGAATGTCAGAATATGGATGCTGGAGACTCACATCTGAACAGTATGTATTTAATTTGTATTTTTTAAATCCCTATGTTATTCATGTCATCAATAAGATCAGAAAGATCAGCTGTTTTTTTATCCTTTTGTGTCATCAATTTTTGTGCAATACAGTTTGTTGCATTATTAGGAGCACCAAAAGTCATTGATTACATGCTGTTGCATGTGTATTATTTACCTTTTGGACGTTATTCTCTAAAGCTGTATCTTCATTTTAGTGACGACATTTTTAATTGAAAGGGTAACATTTTTCTAGATTAAATTAAAGTTGATTTATTGATCATAGTGATGGATGTTTTAGATGATCCATTTATATTTTTCAATTTATGTGTGTCTCTTTCTCAGGTGACGGCACATTTTTATCATCCAAACAAAAACTTTGATGAGTAGGTTGTCTAACAGAATATTAATAGCATTGAACGTATACTCTATATTGTTTGTAACAACAACCTTAAGGAACCTGTCCTTGGAAAACTCAATACTTATTCCGCTGTGGCATGTCAGTAGCTTAAATTTCAATGTCAACATTGGCAAAAATGAGAAACAGAACATTGTTTTATTTTAACCAAAAGCAGACTTTTAAAATATATGTGACCAAAGTTGCCTCTTCTTTTGTTTTTATTAATTATAATGATGCTTTTACTTTTATTACCTAGATATGTTATTTCATACATGAACATTTCTAAGGAAGACATTTTGTAAAAGAAAAAAAAGTCAAAGAGTGAGAGCAATGAAAGCATTTTCTTTGTAATTGTATAGTGAATTCATTTAAACTAAAATGTAATGGTTTTAAATTTTGTGGATTTTGCTGGTTTGGTTTTTGTAGTTTTCTATTCTATTTCATTGTATATTTACTTTTTAGTTTCATTGATGGTTTTATTAGGATTTTTGTTTTTTAGTTATTACTTGATTCCTATTCTTAGTAGGTTCCATCCTTCTTTCCTTTATTTTCTATCTTTGTTTCCTCAGTATTGCCGTTCAGGACATCTGCTTATCTATTTGTGTTATACTTAGCCAGCCACTTGTATTCTGACTGTGGTTATCGAGTAAGTTAATTGTTTTTATTATCTTAGTTCCAGTTCCTTTGTTAGTTCTTTTTTTTTCTTTTTACAGTTGGTTGTTTGACCAAAGGCTTGTCCGAGCCTTTTGATTTTTTTTTTCATATATAAATTCTGTTTGATTTCTTTTCATTTGTGCCACACATGTGCTTTTTGGGATGGACAATGGATACATTGATTTTTGATTACTTATATTGCTGCCTAAATAAATATATCCATTAACCCATTTTTATTTTTCACTTCTAAATAGTTATATCTACTATTGTTAGGCAGTGAACAGCACAGACATTTGACTAATACATAGTCTTGCTTGTTAGGTTACACTCTTACCAACTAGATCAAGCCACTTTTAGGCATTTAGTGTTGTCTACATCTGTATACAAACCTTTTTTTTTTTTCAAAAAAAGAAATGTGTAACTTTAAAAAAAAATCAAATCAAATCAAACAAAAGGTTAAATGTCATACTGTCGTCTTACATGCCCCTGATGATGATGATCATAATTAATTTCAGGCTTCCAGTAGGTTCCCCTTTCTGTGTATGAAGCAGAGAAAAGATTACAGAAAGGGACTTTTTTGCACGGGAAGTAAATTACAGGATTAAAAAGTTAAGAACCTAAAAAGGCAGACAAAAATTGAACTGCTGCCAGCCCACTAATATTCTCCCCATTCAAAATGTCATTCCATACAAAATGTGCATTGTTGGTGTCAAACAACATTAATTGTTCTGTGTAACTGAAAGAAGGGGACTGAATTAAAGCATGCATTGCTCTCCAGATGTTTATTTACCTTATTTAGATTAAAATAAAAATTTTAAGGAGCAGGTAGCTGAATATTCAGGTTGTTGCTAAGGGGGAGCCCTAATGGGAAGTAATAACATTAAAGACAACGCTCTAATCAACAGTCAGTGGTCACAGTTTGAAATTTAGTACATTGCACTCTTTTTTTAAAAATAAATTACTGTTACTAATAAAACTTTCATGAAGTGTTAAACACTGCATGTTTATTTCAAACTAATTTATTGACACCGGTGCCACCACCTATAGAGGATCTCTGACATTATTAATACATATAGAAAGATTCAGCAGACACATTTAAACTAAATGATTTAAGTCTGATTTTTCTTACCTGTAATCAGCTAAAGACTCCAAATTAAGTTAAAATGTGTGATGAAGTAGTGCACTCATCTCATTCGGAAAAAAAAATAAAAATAAATAGACAGCCATTCAGTAAGCCATTTCTTAGGAGATCACGTGGGAGATGGGGAGGGAAATAAATGGTAGAATATCTACTGAGAGTAAAATCCAGTTTTGTACCCTGAGCAAGGGTACAAAACTGAGTAAGAGTAAGGGATTTACACAAGTAAATTATTGGATCAATAAATTTGGGCTCTAAATTCGTAGCTGACTGTTCGATACCATCGGGGTCGACCAAAATCTTGACTGGTCAACCAATTAGCCTGTGAATTAGATCCAGTCGGTGGTTCATTTAATCAGAAGGAATGTACCAAGTGCTAACGGGGGTGTTCAAAGCAGCCCTGTTTCACAGGTAAAAGCCTGCCTTCGATGAACACCTTGTTTTCACTTTTTTGGATCCGTCCACCACGCAACAGACAGGTGGATGGTAGCGTGTTCACCTTATTCATGGCTGTTATGAGGCTTTTATTTTTTAGGAATGCACAGTTTTATTTAGTTTTCACTCGTTTAATAAATATTGTGTTTAATGATATTTTATTGATATATTTTCTGTATAAATTGTCGTCCTGCCGTCCCGTCGACAAAGAATTCCTTTGGCTGATTAACCGCCCTAGTAAGTGTATATTACATAAGCGTAAGAAATTGCTTCGCACCAAAATTCCAGAGATATCAACAACGCTGCATACATAAAGTAGTACCACAACCGGCGCTTCGCGGGACGCGTATTCATATGAATGTTATCCGCCTTGTCTGACTTCATTTCCGCCTCTACGGACAGACTTTAGTCAGCCGGCATTTTATTTTCAGAAATTCCTTGCCCGTGTGTGACCTGCGACAAAGATCCTATTGGTTGGCCAACTTGAGGTGTTTTAACTAATTTTATTTTTTCACCAAGTCCTCTACGCAATGCCTGGATTTTCGGACAGGGATCGTGGCAGAGATAGAGGGTAAGTCAAGTGTCGGATTTGTTTATTTGTTTGTTTGTTTTTTGGTCGGGTGTGCCGTTTGATAAGGGCCGACGTTGCGAGTCTATTTAAACGGTTATGCCAACTTCTTAACCCCTTTGACAAGCACGTATTAAAAATTTAAACATTTTTACACGGCTATCCCTCCTGTGTGTGTCTGTTTTGCATTGCGTTTGCGTGTTATTCGGGGATAAAAATGGCAGCAGACGGCGGCCCTGAGTCTGGGTGAGCAGTTGACAGCCTACTTTTTTGTATCTCTTCCTGTGACGCAGTTGTTTCTCACCTTAGGGATTCATATCCACGAAGACTTTATATGATAGCACGAAGAGCTTTCCATTTCCAAGACATGGGAATTCGGCTCCATTTCCCCCCCACCTGTATCTCTGACAGACACACTCGGTTATCTGACAGCTACCGTTGAGCTGCACAGTTCGTCGTAACACAACATTCTGGGATTGTGAGCACCGTCGGGGTTGTTTGCTTATTTTTCGTTTTTCTTTGAGGCACTTATTGCCACCGTTATGTCGAAATTGGTTTGTACATCAGAACTGATTTGGTTTCATACATTGATAAATGCAATGTGGGGGTTTATTGTCGCTTTAGTTTAGATGCTGTCATAACGTTTTTTGCGACGTTGTTAGCTGTAAACATATCATGACACCGTGACACACATATTTGTTAAATCCACTCCCGAAAAAAATCTCACTTAATTTATATACTATGGACAGGCGTTATTGAAAAGACTTTAAAACGGTTGCACAACAATGTTTTGATGATTGCTCTCAGGATCACTGACCTGACCTAGTTTTTTTTTTTTATTACTACACAATATTCTATATTTACAACACAACTGGAAATATATTGACTTTATAAGTAAGCATTAATAGTGGGGGTTTTTTTTATCTTGTCCTCAGAGCACACACTTGTTTGACTAATTTTTGGTTCATATGTGTGTTTACCACGAGATCTGCCTGTGCATGGGCATAAAACAGAATAGATTTTAATATAATATTATAGGCTCCTTCATCATACTGTCTTAGTCATGCTGCATTTAGCATCTTTTTTTAATTTGATATTCTAGAAGCAACAAAATGACCATATCCCATAAATATTATTATTGTTTTAGTTTTTTACTACAATGGTTGTGTAGTTTTGCTACAGTTGTAACTTTTTCTTATTGATAGGCTCAAACTGTGAAACATTAGTTAGAGGACTATGATGCCCCATTTGCACACATTGATTTCTTAGCATAGAGTCAAGACTTCTACCACACTGTCTGGTGACTTGTTGGAAAATACTAAATATGGAACTCAATCTCCCGTTAATAACTGTAACGTGCCTAAAACTGATGTCATACAATGTAATATAAAGGCTCCGGGTTATATATTTATATGTGGAATTGTTCTTATATGGAACTTTCTTTTACATTAGGTATGGTGGTGGGCCCCCTCGTTTTGGTGGTGGTGGAGGAGTAAACAGGGGTGGACCCCCTCCAGGAAAGTTCGGAAACCCTGGTGAGAGGCTCAGAAAGAAGCACTGGAACCTTGATGAGCTTCCAAAATTTCAAAAGGACTTCTACCAGGAGCACCCAGATGTTACACACAGACCAATTGTGAGACATGTTTCAAGTTATGTCCTAATTTACTGTTGTTTTAATTGCATACATTTATAATTCAAAGCTGAATTAAGACTATAAATCATGTTTAGTTTTTTTTAAGAATTTGAGTCAGGGTTGTTTCTTTTCCGTTCCATAATTCCAGCAAGAAGTTGAACAGTACCGCAGAAGCAAAGAAGTTACAGTTAAAGGCCGAGATTGCCCAAAACCAATGATAAAATTCATTGAAGCCGCATTTCCAAGTGAGTCAAAATTCTTTAACATTTGCTACACAGTTTAGCATAGTATTAGAACTTCTGTCTCTTGGCAATTAAACTTGAATGCGTTGTTTCTTCAGGCTATGTCATGGATGTCATTATCAAACAGAGCTGGACTGATCCAACTCCAATCCAAGCTCAGGGGTGGCCTGTTGCACTGAGTGGGAAAGACTTAGTTGGCATTGCTCAAACTGGGTCTGGGAAAACTCTTGCAGTAAGTACTTGCTACATGCCAACTTGGCTTTTAAGATAATCTGTTTTGACTAGAGTTGTGACCAGAAATATTAATTCTATGTTATATGATGTAATATGTAAAAGGTCAATTCTAACTGTCTTATTGGAAACCACACTGTATTGTTCTACTTTCAGAGTTATACAGCCGATTATTTGCACTTTCCCTTGTTTTAGTACCTTCTGCCTGCAATTGTACACATCCAGCATCAACCTTTCCTGGAGCACGGAGATGGACCCATTGTAAGTATGCTCTAGTATGATATAGATAGAGAATATGGTCCTGTGGAAAGGAACCGAGTTGAAAGTCTTTTTGATGCTAGTGAGATAGATCATTTATTTGTAGTCTATCAAAACACTGATATTTTTGCTGTTTAATAGAGGGTGATTAACTTCATCAGAATGTCAAACTACTACTTATTATTTTCTGTATATCTGTTTTTTTCTCAACAAATAAACTGTTGAAGAAAATAACTTTTATAATGTAAAATGTTATGGTAAAAAATCTGAATCCTCGTTTGATTTATTTGTTGGGTGGAAAGCAAGGTACAGATCGGCACTGATTTTAAAAATTCACCAATTCTTTGACATTTTTCTTTCAAGTGCTTGGTTCTGGCACCAACCCGTGAGCTGGCTCAGCAGGTGCAGCAAGTAGCCGCGGAATACGGCAGGGCCTCTCGCCTCAAAAGCACCTGCATCTATGGCGGGGCCCCCAAAGGACCGCAACTCAGGGACCTTGAGAGGGGTATGCTTACTGTTGTATTCCTTTTCATTGTTTGTTTGTTTTTTAGTGAGGATTAATTGTTAATATAAAATCATGTTTGTTTGTTTTTTTTGTTCAATAAGGGGTTGAGATTTGCATAGCTACGCCTGGCCGTCTTATTGACTTCCTGGAGTGTGGTAAAACTAATTTGCGCCGCTGCACATATCTGGTCCTGGATGAAGCTGACCGCATGCTGGACATGGGTTTTGAACCTCAGATCCGCAAGATAGTTGACCAGATTCGGGTAAGTAATGCTGTCGGTTTTTCCGTGGCACAACAATTAACACCCTGAGGATGAATTGTCACACCTGTGACTGCTTAGTGGTCTTATTTGGGGATTTTTTTTTTTTTTTTCTCTTTACAAGATCATAAAATTCAGCTGGAATTGAATTAACACGCTTAGAAGCAGTAACTAACTAAGATTTTAATTCAATCGGGTTTAGTGAAATCAGTGTACGCAATTGTTTGTTTTTGCCAGCCTGACCGTCAGACTCTGATGTGGAGTGCCACTTGGCCAAAGGAAGTTCGTCAGCTGGCTGAAGACTTCCTGAAGGAGTACGTCCAGATCAATATTGGAGCACTGCAGCTCAGTGCCAATCACAACATCTTGCAAATAGTTGATGTTTGCAATGACATGGAGAAGGAGGACAAGTGAGTAGATAACATTTGCCATTTTAAATAAAAGTAAACCCAAGAAACTTGTGATGCAAACAAATGGATCAGACTCAAAATTCAACAATTAAACTTTTAATACTCTGACCGCTATATAGACCAGTGAGTCAATATATACCCAGAGTTTTAGGTTCTGTAGAGTTAGCTGGGACTTTTTTTTTCTTTCCCTGTATCCCTGCTAGTTAGCCTTAGCCACTGCCTTTGTACCCCCTATAACATTTTCCAAATGGAAATTTAAAGCAAACACAAGAAACTCAATAAAACTGACTGACTCAATAAATTTCACTACAAACTTAATTGTTACAATTACATTTTCATCCCTTTTACTCTCATTTCTGTGCCCAGGCTGCTACGTTTGCTGGAGGAAATCATGAGTGAAAAAGAGAACAAAACTATTATTTTTGTGGAAACCAAAAGACGTTGTGACGAGATAACCCGAAGGATGAGAAGAGATGGGTAAAGATCCTTACAGTTTTGTTTGTTTGTTTTTCATACGTTTGTTAGTTAGTTTTTTTTTTTCTCTAAACATAGAGTTGGCTTGATGAAAACTCCACTCATTGACCATTCCACATGTATGCTGCACAATTCTGAATGCTTTATGTTATTTTGTTCAAGGTGGCCAGCAATGGGTATCCATGGGGATAAGAGCCAGCAGGAGAGGGACTGGGTCCTTAATGGTAAGACAATTTTATTTATGTATTTATTTTCATTACATGGCTATAATAATTAGAGAGGGGAGTTCTGCATGTCGGGTAAAAATCCTTCTTTGTTTACAGAGTTTAGATATGGCAAAGCTCCGATTCTCATTGCTACAGATGTGGCCTCCCGTGGATTAGGTCAGTATGCTATGGAGAAGCTCCTCTTTAATATCAGTGTTACACTTATTTTAAAGAAAGTCCTTTGCTTTCTTTAACTTTTTCTATGCATTTTCTGAGTTTTCCCTCACCTTAAGGTGGAGTCTTTGTGGCAGGCGCTAGGCATGACAGTCCCAGGCGTCGTGAGGGAGAAGGATGACATATTGGAAGTGCTCAACTGGCTTGCCACCCAGTGGGCATAGAGAGGTGAAAGCTCTCGTGTGCCAGTGATCTTCAAAAGGCTGAGTGGCTAAGCCTTTGTCCCTGATATGTTGTTGAAACATACACACATCTGTTCTCTGACCATGGATATCATCGGGAAAAAAAAGCCATCCAGCTGTTTCCAACTCAAACACCTTTAAAAGGGGAAAAAAAGATCTGCTTGATGTGACTTTGGCCTTGCATGCAGTTTTGTTAGAGAGTGACAGATCGCAAGTCACTTGTTTGAGATTTGGAACAATTGTTATCATTCGGAGCTTTATCTTCTAGCATGGGTGTCAGCTCGTCTAAGCTTGCGGTTGTGTTCTTTCTCATAAAAGCGCTGGATTTCTCTAAACGGAGAGAGCAGTATCAAATATTTTCTCCATGAAAATTGAGACCTGGCACATGTGTTTAGGGGGTAGTGGAAACATCTAGTGAAAGGAGACAGAAAATGAGACAGCTCAAACCAAAGTTCCTCCCTTGCCTGCATCTTATAGTCATGTCGAGACCTGCCAACGAGAGACATTTTCTCAAGTGAACACTGGCTTCTTGGAAGATCTTGCCTTGATGAAACTGATGAACGGGGGGTTTTTTTGGGGGGTGGGTATTGTTTTTGTTTTTGCTTGGGGCTCTTGAACGGTTTTAATGGTTGGGCCTTTGTTTTTATTGTTTTTCAAAGGGGTCCCCTGTTCAAATTCGCATATGGTCTATTTTGTCTTGGCAAGATGTGCAGTGCGGCCTTAAATATCAAGCTTCTTATGAGTGTCCTGGGAAAAACCTGGGACCCGCAAAAAATGTATTTCTCAGTGGTCCTATATTGGCACATGTGGAGGCCCCAAAGCATACCGTGGCCCAACTGCATAGAAGCTCCTGGATGTCACTTGACAATTTGTGGGGGATTTCGCTGCATTGGGAAAGGACTAGTGAATGCATACTCCTTTATGGTAAGACATGAATCCATCTTTTTCTCCCTTGGTAATAAAAGGGAGAATGATGTCTTTGGAATCTTTATAATTCTGGTAAGCAACTGGAGTGTGCATCGTTTCTCTCTTCCCACAGTAGTATTCCCATGGAGTAGATATTTACACAGTTTTGATGTCTTTAACTCGATTTCTTCCACAGCCTATGACCACTCTTCTTCCCATAGCGCTCACAGTTGCTAACCTTTCCCTTTGGTCTGGCTGTTGTGGTGTGCAAAATCCTGTGTGGCCCCCATGTACTGTTTTGCCACACTGCAACACTTTCACAGATGTGGAGGATGTGAAATTTGTCATCAATTATGACTACCCTAACTCCTCTGAGGATTATATCCACCGCATTGGGCGCACAGCCCGGAGTCAAAAAACGGGCACGGCTTACACATTCTTCACCCCCAACAACATGAAACAAGCCGGTGACCTGATCTCTGTGCTCCGTGAGGCCAACCAGGCCATTAACCCCAAGCTGATCCAGATGGCAGATGACAGAGGAGGTAAGGTTCAGTGCCTGTTTAGGTAAAGATTTAGAAGTACAGTACTAAAAAAATGCTGTGATTTAGTTTGTTCAACTACAGTCTGTAAAAGGGACAGATTAACCAACTTATTACCACAGTGAGTGTTTTTGTGGAGTTGCTGGATATTAATCTTTTTCTTCAAAGTTATTTTCATGTGTAGACCATTTCATATGTCATGGTAAAATGATTTAATGCCACAGTCATGGTGTCAAAATAGTTTGAACTTACCCCTCGGTATCTGTTTGGCCTTCGTCTCACACAGGTCGTGGAGGTCGAGGAGGAAGAGGTGGCTACAAGGATGACCGTCGCGATAGGTATTCTGGGGGAGGGAGGAGTAACTTTGGTGGTAGTGGCTACAGGGACAGGGACAACGATAGGGGGTTTGGCAACGGGCCCAAAACTGCCTTTGGAGGCAATAAGGCCCAAAACGGCAACAATTATGGCGGCAACTGTGGTAACTCCGGTGGCAGCTATAGTAGTAACAATTACAACGGCAATGGACAGGGTAATTTTGGTGGCCCCCTAAGTCAGGGAGGCTTTGGTAGCCAAAGCTTCCAAGGCCCGGCTCAGTTCAACAGCATGCAGAACGGCATGAATCACCCACCGTTCCCATTCAACTCTCAGCCGCCCCCACAAAGCCAACAGCCACCACCCCCACCACCAATGGTGCCCTACCCCATGCCGCCACCGTTCCCATAGTAAATGAGCCATACGCTCAGTATGTGGAACCACCATGACTTCTGTTTAGTGTTGAAAATTTACAGTATGATTATTATCCTTTGTACTATTGAACTTTATTTTGCTTGCAGCAGGGTTGGAATTAAGCTAACCCCAAGCATTAAATGGAGTCCTAGACATGTCTCCTGTTGTGCAACCATGATTTCTGCACTTTTCCTTAACTGTTTTGCTACATTCCTCAGTAATTTATTTTACTAGGTATTTAAGTGTTTTCAGTTTGTGGTATGTTTAAAGTGGCGTTCTAAAGATTGTATAAAAAGGGTGCTTGTGGCCCTTTTTTAAATAAAGACAAGAAAATGGAATTTGTCTCGTCTGAATTCTTCTGGACCTTCACACACAATTTACACAGCACTTAATATACATAAAATACATAATTTCAACAAAATAAACATCATTTCAGGATTGAGATGTATCTTTAAATTGTATTTCCCCTCTTTGTTTGTTTGCCTTTCTCTTTGGGATTGCCCTGAACTAAAATTGGAGGGCATGCTATTTATTTATTTTTTGTTAATTGTTTTTGCACGAGGCTTGAAAAGTAAAATGGGCATTATTTACAAAATGATCACTGAATTACAATCGGGTATTACATGTTTAGTCGACTGACAGCAGAAACCAGGCGCTTTGGTGGACTCCTACCACGTAAATCCAGAAGATGGCAGTGGTGCAACTATCTGGATGCAAACAGCCGCAAAAAAACAAAACGAAGAACAAATCGTGACCGTTTCAATTCCGGAGCACTCAGCTCCACATGCGATACGGCTCATGAGTTAACCTTTGAGAAACACAACATTTCTGTTCAGACTGTTGGAATATCAATTTTTATTGCAACGGACAAAAGCTACATTTTCTAAATTCAGAAACTTGAGTGTTTGCAGTTAACGTTGAATGCTAATTAAGCTAAAAAATAGTTAAACTTTTAAACCTCTACGTTATAAACGTTCGTTGTTTATGTACTGTAAGTGACAACTGCTTTTTAGGATTGTGGTAGGAGCTTCCACTACTAGCTAGGCGCATATTTAATTATGTTTATGGGAAGTTAGTTTAACAAAGCCAGACATGACGTTAGCAAATATCGGAGTCGCGTGCAGCAATTATGATTATCTCCGAGTTCAAGTAGTTTCAGACAGTATTGACGAATGATTAACGGACTCAGTGACGTTTGCATCGATACCTTTGTCATGTGGGGTCATTGTGTCAGGCAACTTTGGCCAAAGCCTGTGTTTACAGCTAGGCAATGCCCCAGAGGACGCTACAGCACAGCGCAAACGGATCCGGATGGGGTCCGGACGGTCCTGCAGGTCTTCGTGGACAGACACTACGTCTCTCCCGGTCAGGTTAACGTGGACCTGTTTCGGAGTGGGTCGCGTTGCAGTTACGGACCTTTGGGCACGGAGCTTCGGCTGAACCTGCTGAATCAGTGGTGGCACTCGGTGACCAGGTCCACCGAACAGGTGTTTGGGATCGACACCCTGAGCAGCGGCCGGAAGCAAGAAGCCGACGGACGTCGGATTGTTGAATCCGGACTTTTGCAACAAATATTTGAACAACGCGGGCCGAGCAAAGAGCAGGTCATCCAAGAGGCAAGCGGTCTGTTGCAGAGCTCCCCCTCTGTGAGAACAAGTTTACTTCAAGGTAAACTACATCCTAACACGTCCCATTTTCCTCCTTTTCCTGGATAATTCGAACTAGTGTAACTTTGGACTGATTTGCTCTGCTTAAGAAACTCATCCAATCAAATATCGGAAGAAGCACATGTGTAAATCTCAAGATTCTAACTTTTGCCAAAGAGGTGTAACACTACATTGCCCTGGACATAACTGTTCTGTTATGTTTTGTGGGTTCTTATAGAGACGAGCATAGCTGTGTTCAAGCTGGGACGGAACCAATCTTTATTCTTCCCCCTGGGAACATATTAACACATTGGTTCCTAGATTGATACCACTACAATAACCAAATGGTCTAGTTTCGACCTCCTGAATGTATATCTTCTTTTTAAGGAAATATAAATTGACTTTAGTCAAATTCAACACAGTTTTCTGTCATGAATATCCACATGAGCCGTGGTTTATTTTAGGTGCTTTGGAGCTGTACGTGCCGTCATTGGAGCTGGTGAACAGAAGGTTACCCTTTGGCCTGGCAGAGATGGGCCTGTGTTTCCAGCCTTCAGGTGATTCTGGTTGGTGAGGCTTCATCCCAAAGTCTGCGACCCTTGTCAAATCTCTTTGCGTAGCGACACATTAATGAAGAGAATGCACCAAAGAAAAAGCTGCCAGTACTGTCTAAACCGCCTTGTTGTCTTTTTCTCTTACAGCTCTGATGAGTTTATGCAGACTTCTCTGATTTGGTTCTGCTCCCCTCGCACGTCTTCACTGTGGCTGGATCACTGGACGAGACAAAGGTTAAAATGGTGGAGAAAAGTGAGTTTTTGACATTCTGCCTCCTAGAATATATATGGATTATCACTGGATAAGTCTATCTGTTCTATATATATCCTGAATTGTTCCTCTTTATCATAAGATTTCAGTTTATGGTGAATTGTCATCTATTATTTTGTTTTGCTGGTCATTAACCCGCATTCGCTCGGATATTAGCAAATAGCAGAAAGATTAATGGTTTGAGTTATTAAGTTGATGAAAGGGTGCAAATATTAAAAGACAAGTTGGGAAGATTAATGGCAACTTTTTGGAACTGTTCTTGGCAATTATTGATGAATCTAAATTGATCACAGCCTGCTCAAATAATTGTGAACTGGTTTGATTTTTTTCTGTTCACCCCGTCTAGTTTGCCCTATCTCCGTCAGACTTCAGCAGCTCTGAGGTTCCAGAGGATGACCTGGAAAGGGTAGCATCGCGCGGTGTGAGGATCATGTACAGTTTCCCGTGGGGGCAGGAGTGTTTGGAGACGCTGTGGAGCCGTGGAAATGAAGAACTACTGCTTACGCACAATAACGCTCACTCCAAACTGCAAGTCAGTCCGCTTCTTTTCCTCCTCAGGCACTGCTACATTTAACTGACATAATCCTCGCAGTATTTTACTAACCAAGTTCTTTAGCTTTGCATATAGATCAACATAGGTCTGATTTAATTATGATTTCTTCCCCAAATAGTTTACACGTGCCCACATTATTACAAAATACAATACAAGATTACCCCCTTTGAGTGTATTGTAGTTCTCATAATGATATAATGCCTCTAATACGGTTCAAAAATAGAAAGACAAACGGATTAAAATATCCATCAATCCATTTGCTACACCTGCTTAAACCTAGTAGGATCACATGGGTGCGGTAGGAGCCTATCCTAGCTGACATTGGGTGAATGGCAGTGTACACCCTAATCTTTTGGCATCAGCATCAGATTGTCATAAGTATCAGGACGTCAAAAAGATTATGCAAGAAAATGCATATTTTCCGCAGAGAGAACCAGGCGAACTCTTCACCATATTTAATAACTACTTTTATCTCGTTCTCGGAATGAATTCTCATCATATTTGATAACTACTTTAATCTCATAATTAATCCCAAAATGTTTTTTTTTTTATGTGGCCCTAATACTTCTTTTAGAAATGATTTACAAGTATAGCTTTTTAGATTTTATTTTATTTTCTTTGTGTAACCACAAATAACTGTTTCTCCTCAGTGTCGAGATGGACAGAAATCCGTTCCTCATGTGGTGTCCATAAGCGGAAACATGGACCGTGGTATGATGGCATTTCTGTTCAACTCTCTCCAGCAGCTCAAGAAAGACGGCAGCAAGCAGAAGCTGCAGCATAGAAAGGTGCTTGGCCCAATGACACATTCAACTTTATTATTTTGTTTTTTATGAAGATAAATCTGGGTTTTGATCCACTGTCTTTTTTTAAGGTTCTCAAGCTGCATCCAGTTTTGGCTCCAGTCAAAGTTGCTTTAGATATTGGTAGAGGACCGACAGTGGAGCTTCGACAGGTAAGAAATACATGCATAAACAATAGATATTACTAACAATACCCCCCCTTATTATGTCTGTAAAGAAGTATTTTGAAAGAAAGTCAAATGCAGGGTAAAATTGTTATTTTGTATAACTTTTATTTGAGCAGTGCAGTTTATCATGGTATATATACTTGTATTTAGATATGGATTTTAGTCAGAAAATACAAGAGATTAATTATTTCATTATCTTTCTGGAGCTTTGTGAAGGTCTTCTGCAAGAATTCCGGGAGGCGAAGATCTTTGTGTGGCCTGGATATCTTGGAACTCTTCCAACATCAGTTGAACTATTGAATACCAGGTAAATACTTCTCATTGTTTTAAGGCCATTATTTGACATTTTTCTAGAAAAGTTGTGTAATGGAGGCTCGATTGCTCAGTAGGATTAATTTATTTCTCCATATTTTTGTCTTGATGCATTTCAGATATGATGAGATGGGAGTTCTTTTCACTGTGGTGATCAGTGAAAATACATTGGAGAGTGGCCTCCTTCAAGTTCGCAGCAGGGACACGACCATCAAGGAGACCATGCACATCTCAGAAATTAGAAGCTTTTTAACCACATATATTTCTGCAGCTGACATTTGAATGGAATTCAAATCCTATGTAACTGTGTAGGACATTCAGTTACACAAATAAATCCTCCATGTGTTGGCTATACGTACTGTGTAATGTGTGTACTGCCCAAGTTCCTTAAGGCATATTTTAGTAAATCTCACTAAACAAGCTGGCAATACAGTCATGACTAAATATCTTTCATTTTGCATATGATCAGTGGATCAATATGTAAATGTTATTTTTGTTTTTTGTTTTTTTTTATTCTATAAAAATATTTTGGATGGCTATTATATCTTTATTGTTGTGTGTGCTTGCAGCTTTTTGTTAGGGATGGCTATTTTATTACATTTGCATTTAAAAAAAAAGCCACAATGAATAAGTGTCACAATCAGAAATGTTATCTTCAGATGGTGCCTAGTGCAATGACTACTGCTAACAATCCTGCTGCTATGAGTACATCAGGTGGGCGTGACTTGTTAAACAAATCTCGCGATGTTTACCCTTTCCTGTGCTGCCATTAGTCCCACCATACATTCTACTGGGCATGTGTGCTACTGAGCTCTTAGCCTGCAGAGATGGCCGCAGACAAGCAAAGCGAAGCTAAAGTTTCTCCGACGGAAGAAAACAAGGAAAATGTTCCAGAAGGAGGACTTGGCCTGGAGAGTATCCTTCGCCGGACACAGCCTGTAGCCCGGGATTTATTTTTTTCTGTTGGCGAACCAATTTCTGTCTCAGAAGCTAACATAGCTTTCAAGCTCGCTCCCGTTAAGGGTCACGTTAGCTTTATTAGGCTACGTGTCATATTGAAGCAAGCTGACAGTGCTGGACACGAAAAGATATTAATATATAATTTTCTACCCTTTATACTAAAGGAAAATAAGATATGTATTTGGGGCAGACGTTCACTTTCACGCTATTTTGTTTGCTATATAAAGTTACTAGCCGTTAACTGGCAATTTTCATTCAGACGTGTCTCATTCGTCAATGTCCCACCTTACCCACCCCTATCCCCGTTCGTGTGTGTACCTGTGGATGTAGACATATGTGGTTGTTTCTTAACGTTATAGTTTTGCAAATCATCAAGGAATCGCAGCAGCAGCATGGACTCAGGCACGGAGACTACCAGAGATACAGGTGAGCTCTCATTTTACTGTAGGATCTGAAACTCGGACTCTGATTATGGTTAGTATAAGTTAATATAAATATATTAATAACAAATTAATTCTGAAGGTGTGTAGGCTTTTATCTTACCATGGCGTTGCATCTCGATCAACTGCATGTAGGGGAAAGCCTGAATGCCTTGTTCAAGGAGCATTCGTTATAATTTCTCAGTCCTGACTGAAATATAAGTGTAATCTGTTAACTTTTTCTGTGGGTTGAGTTTCAGCCTATGCTGAATGAATGTTTTTTTTATCCAAGAGTAAACACTTCAGCATATGGTTTCGGTTGGGGTAAACCTTTTTGCTGCCATATGGGTTAAGTTAACAGGTAGCAAACCTACAAATATAATTTAAAATGAGCCACAGCTTTTTGTTTGTAATTGAGTCACAAAACCTACATAGACTAATTTAAAGAGGCTATCCTATCTAGTTTTGTCCACCTCATTTACATGCAGACTTGTATATAGAATTCCGTCATGTCCAACATAATCATGTACTGCCAACTCCATTGTAAATCTACAATTGAGTTCTCAGACAGCCGAATTGGTCCGCATGGTTTGAATATTTGCCTGTTGTAGCATGTTTGACCAATTTTATATTTATGAAAACTTTTTTTTAAATTTTGTTTTAGTTGTGTGGGTGATGTGATAAAAACGACAACTGACATTTAATCCCTTTTCTTTCCATTTGCAGGGGCTACTGCTCCCGTAGGCTGCGTCGTCTTCGCAAGACTCTTGGCTTCAAAATGGGCAACCGACACAAGTTTGTTGGGAAGAAGATCACTGTGGAGATGCTCTCTGACAGCAGGTCGGCCATATAAAGTCATGCACTGTTAACTTGCTAAAGCTGTGGATGAATTAAGCATTTATTATAGATTTGACAATTTGATTGCACACGTTTTATTTTCCTCCATAGTGTAATGGCAGATTGATTCTAAATACACGATATGAAAATAAACAACTAAACCAAGCCTTGCAACATGCATTATAGCTTACTTTTTTTCTATTTACTTTTTATTTTTATATTATATAACCTGGACTTTTTCTTCCATTGAGAGCTGGTTAATATCTCAACACAAACTGTTTCACTCAAATAACTTTGAATGTGACTTTTTGGCAAAATATCCTCATCAGCAACTTGTCTGCACATCCACCATCATAGGTACCTCTTGCTGGTTTTGATGGAGGCAGAGCGTGCCTGGAGCTACGCCATGCAGCTGAAGCAGGAGGCAAACACAGAGCCACGGAAGCGATTCCATCTGCTTTCACGACTCCGCAAGGCCGCCAAGCACAGTGAGAAGCTGGAGAAGCTCTGCGAGAGCCCCCGGGTGGACGCGAAGACCAAACTAGAGGCCCAGGTGTGTTAAAGAGATTCACCTCCCATTTTTACCGCTGTCTTATTCTCCAACAACTCAAATATGCCTGGAACCAATCTCACCACTTTTAATCTATCAACAGCATTTATTATTGTTTTTTTTTTTTTTTCTTTTGTTTTCTAGGCTTATACCGCTTACCTTACTGGGATGGTTGAGTTTGAGCTCCAGGCGTGGAAGCTTGCCATGGAAGCCTTCAATAAATGCAAGTAAGTGTTGAAGTATTAGATATTCTTTCCTCAAGAAATCCTTGAAGACCCAGCTCTTCAGAGAGTATCTCTTGTCCTGAAAGCTATAGATGCACTTATTTCCTAGAAGCATATAGCTTTAGATAAAAGCGTCTGCTAAATGCATAAATGTAAATGTGTAGAGAAAACTAGTTTTCCCTTTCTGTGGCAGAATCAGTTAAAGTCTTTCCAATGTTTTTATTTTTTGTCCCCACCCACATATTTATGAATGTAACCTTTTTTTTTTTTAATAAACTCTTTGTCAGGACTATCTATGAGAAACTGGCCAGTGCCTTCACTGAGGAGTTGGCACTTCTGTATCGCCAGCGTGTGGATGAGATATCGCCCAACATCCGCTACTGTGCTTACAACATTGGTGAGAGCTTCCATAGCAGTTCAGATTCTCATACAACCATTGCATTTTGTGGGATTGTTCCACCCTTCTTCCGAACACACTGAAGCTGAGTTTTGCTGCGGGCTTACAGGTGACCAGAACGCCATCAATGACCTGATGCAGATGAGGCTGACCGGTGGAGGTGGAGGGATGATGGCCGAGAAACTAGAAGTAAGGATGAAGTAGCGTTAAATAAATTAATAGTTTTAGCTTAAGATATGTATTCCATTTCAAAGCATTTTTTTTGTTTCCCTCATCTACCCAGGCACTGATCACTCAGGCAAGAACTAAGCAGGCTGCCACGATGAGCGAGGTGGAGTGGCGGGGACGGACAGTACCTGTGAAAATTGACAAGGCCCGCATTTTCCTGTTGGGTCTGGCAGACAATGAAGCCGCCATCGCTCAGGTCAGCACTAAATGCCTTTCTCTTCATGCATTTAAACATATAGAAGTCAAATGATTTTTCCTTTGAGCCTTCCGGCATGTTAAAATTCCTATGCAAAAAATTGCATTGTATTTTACTATCTCCTTAAAGAAGAATTCAGAGGGGGGGGTCCTACAGCGTCATGGCTAATGCGTCAGTCATACATCACATGATGTGCTACACCCAGTTTGATTTTGGAATAAGAGTTTATTCATACAGTATGTGACAGTCTGTAAATGGGCCTATCATCAGTCAAGTTATGTATTTAATGTCCTTGGTATTTACCTAATTTCACTATTAAGTATAATATCAGATGGAAAATCAGGAAATTTGATTGCAATCCTCCTTACTCACTAACAATCATGTCACCCCTCTATGTGTTGTGATTTATCAATGTCCAGCTGTAATTGGACCAATATGAAAATCACCAGTTATGTGTAGAACATGGTTACTAGGCAGGTCTGGGCATTCCTTTTTGAAAAAGAATTTTAAGAGAAGTGACGACTATTTGCTTTCGTGTCAAGATGGACATGCCAGAGGGGGAAAATTCTACACCCTTTATTATGAACTTTAAATGATTTTATGATGACATCATCAGAAGGCTTTTGAGTAAGTCAGCAGTTATCCTAGCTAATTATCTCACTAAGTTGTCTTTGATAATTGGCACTTAAATAACAGAAAAATGATGAGTCACAATACTTTAAACAAAATCTCCAACAAAGGAAATTAGAAGGCAAATGACAGTCATTTCTACCTTTAAATGCTCAACAGACGTCTTGTTCTGAATCATGTTTTTGTCCACATTGACAGAACGTGGTGCTAGATTTTATGTAATGGAAAAAAATCAACAGACGGAAGTTATTTTCACAAAAAGTTTGACTCTGATTGCAGTGTCTTTGTGTATCCATTTTGTTATTACATTGTGTTAATATTGGATACATAGTGAAGCGCAGTAGCCCCAAATGCTTCATATTGGAAAAATATGAAACTGTCTTTATTAAATTGATCTGAGTATTTGAATAAGTGGAAAAAGCAGCGAGTTAAAAAAAATAAAAAAGTAACCTTGAAAGACTACTGGAAAGCTTGAAAATCCAATAAAAATTACCTTAAAAAAAATCAATTAAAACATTACAAGGTGATATCAGGGGTGGCTCGACCCTCTTAAAAAGCGTTAACTAAACTAGATTGATAGTCCAGTTCAGGGTGTGTTTTACCACACTCAGTGCAGTTCTTTAAAATGTCAGTGCACGGCGCTCTTTGATGCGGCGTTTCATCCGCCCCGTCTTAGTCATACCGATCCGTGCCTAATGACTGAACAAACCCCGCAGACACACCCACAACCACTCACATCTCTGGCATGCAGCACCTCTCGTCACATGACCGCATACTGTGCATTTCAGCCCACACCTGAATGCGGGCCTACACCCCACAGCCAGTCTGTGCGGACAGATGAGCTTTAACCTTTCAAAACACCTTTAGCTATCACATGGACCTTGTGGGACCAGAGTGTAAGATTACTCCGTCAATGGAGGGTTTTGTTTCGTATAAGCAGATGTATTTCACACCAGTTTACCCCTTTACCACTAATCTTACTAAACCCTATCCCCTGTTGTTTGTTAGTTTTTTTAAGTATTCAACACAAACTTCTCTTGGTTTTTGCAACAATTTGGAGTCTCCGAAGGGCAGATAAAGTTAACAAACCTGTCACTGACAAAGATCTGAACCCTGAAACCCCAGTGTGGCCAGATGCTGATTAGTTATGAGCAGAATGTTGGCTACAACCAGCCCACCGGGCAACATTCCTGCAATATCCCCCGGTCAGCCGCCATGACATTCCAGCTGCAACACTTGCACTTTGTAACAGTTAGTTGGTTAGTTATATGTTTAAGATGAACCCCAAGGGATGTCATGGGTTTAAATCAATTCTGTATTTGATGAAAAATGAGCCACGTGTCTTTTTTTTTCCCAGTTAATGGCAAGGGCCACATTTCTTCATGCAAATCCACTATTGTTCAAATTTCGATTTATTTATTCATTTTTATTTGGCTTTTTTGGTGCAGACAGTAAACGAGGACACCAAAGAGCATCTGTATGAGACTTTGCTGGCCGAGTGCAGAGACACCATCCAAGCCGTGAAGGAGGAACTGAAGAACGAGGCAGTAAGATGCACTCAATTAACCTGATCTAATAAACTGAATCGGATCATCTGACAATATAAACTGATTTGAACTGTAACGTGACATAATTAATGTGAATTAATATGAACATTTCTTTACAATTTTTACAGAAGCAGCGAGAAAGGAGCTCTGATAATGATGGTGGGAAGGTTTCCAACCTTCAGTTCCTGCACAGGTAAAAACTAAACGTACCTCAGCTGCTTCGGTCAGGATGTGCATTTAATGTGGAGATTTTCTGGTAATTTCCCTCTTCAGATGTCTTGTTTGATACGGGTCCTACTGTCTTGAGAAGTACTCTATTGTTGCTCTTTTTAAAAGTAAAGTATTTGATCGGGATCATCATTAGCTCTCGATGGGCATTATCACACGTCTCAACCAATCGCAATTAAGACCGCCGCTTTGCCGCACTCACTTTCAACAGAAAAAACTACTAACAAGCAGAAAATGGTGAAAAGCAGCTGAGTGTTAAGGGGACATTTTCATTTCAAAACCCTTCCTGAATTTCAAAACTGTCATCTGGACGCCCTTGCAACTCCTAGTTTGAAATATCGTTAAAATTCAAAACAATCCATAATGCCCTACAAGTGGTTATTAGAAGTTTATATTGGATGTTTAAATAAAGTGGTTTTATTGTCTTCTGACGAAGGGAATAGTGCAGTAAAAAGTACCTTATTTGTTCAAATATTTGCATAAAATGCGCTTTTTGTAATGCAATTAATTGAGATTAATCCCCCCCAAAAATTGACAATATTAATCGTGATTTGCATTTTTTTTAAATAATTGCCCAGCAGTAGTATTTTGGAATAAGAACCGACTACAGTTAATTTTTGGTTTCTTGGTCATGAATAAAAAAGGCTGACTTCTTTGAAATTTGAAAAACTTGTATTCAACTAAAACGAATGTATCTTCTGTTTTAGAATATTTGGCATTGGTTAATATAAACAAATTGAGCAGCCTTAACTTTTTTTGGGGCGGGGGGCGACATTGTTGCATGTTGTTTCAGCACCGTTGGCTAAACAAACTGCAGCACATGGAACTTCTTTCAAGTGTTTTTACTGCATAAAACATGTTTTATACTTCTACGAAACACAGGGGCAGGAAAATAATCGGAAAATAATCAGATTTTGATCATGTGTAGAATGATCTGTAGGATTGTGAAGATGTTCTGGTCAAACTACCAAAAAAAAGCTCTATGTGCACTTTTTAGCCCCTCACTTTAAGACAGTGAGTTCCTTTTTAGTGAACGATTTTTGTGTTTGCTGGCAAACTCACCCCAACAACATTTTAACAAGACATCCAGAGAATTAGAATTGTCTCAATTGTGCCTGACGTCTGCCTCCACAGCTACTTGACGTACATCAAGCTGTGTACCTTGGTGAAGCGGAATGAGAGCATGGCTCACACTCTGCAGGCTAAATTGAAGGAGACCGAGGCCGACGAGAACAAGCGGGGGCCCCGCCCACAGGACCTCATCCGACTCTACGACATCATCCTGCAGGTAGAGCCAGCAACTTATTCAGGAAATGCTATGGAACTAGTGTTTTGAAGAAGCTCTCTGCCAGTTGTTCAAGGCAGAATGAATATTTATAAGTTTGTCTTTCCTTTTTACCCCTATTTTTTCATGTTAACTCTGTTTTCTAGGTATTTTAGGGCCTTCCTCGAATACAGATATACTGTACAATGGAAATTTTTAGTTTTTAGATTTGTTGGGAACCATGGTTACATAAAAAACATTTCATTTCCTAGACGATTAAAGACGTATATCATTTTGTTGTAGCTGGGTTGTACGGGGAGTATGAAATATGGTTATATGGTTATCTTGCCATAGCTGGACATGATGATATTAGACTCTCCTTGATCAACTAAAGTGAAAACCCTGTTTTCATAAATATATACATTGCATAAATATATTTCAAAATATACTTCACTGAGGGCTTCAAGATCTAAAAACACAGGTAACGCAATCAGATCATGTTAAAAAAAATGGAAAAGGGAAAGACGTCTCTTGTTTTTTCTCTCTTACTTGAGAGAGAGTCTTTTGAGAGACGTAAGGAGATGGTTTGGGAAGGGTTCAATACAACTGCTTTCAAGCAGGTGTTTAATTTTTGTGGAGAGATGTCCCCCATAGTTTTAGCTTTTTTTTTCTTTTTTTAAAAGTATTTTTTAACATGCATGTCTCTCCCTTAAACCCATGCAGAGTCTGGCTGAGCTCTCTACCCTGCAGGGTTTGGAGGATGACCACATGTTCCAGAAGGAACTCTCCCTCAAGCTGCTGGTCTACAAGGCTTACAGGTTTGGTTTGTTTTGTGTTTAAGTTTTTTTTTTTTTTCCCAGTCCCTAGTTCTTTTTTTCATTTAGTTTTAAATGTACTTATGACACCCTCTGTCTAATAAAACAGTCATAGTGACGCATAGTCTGTCCTTTGTAGGTGTTTCTTTATAGCCCAGTCGTATGTTCTGGTGAAAAAGTGGAGCGAGGCGCTGGTGCTGTATGAGAGGGTGCTGAAATACGCCAAGGAGGTCCAGTCCAAATCCAAGAGTCTCAACAAAAGCCTCAAGGTTGCAGCAATAAGTGGACACATAGAAGCGTTATACCCCACAGTTTACAAACTGTTTCTCATGGGATTGTTGGCGTCCACCTTGACTTTTTTTTTTTTTTTTTGCAGGACCTCCCTGATGTTCAGGAGCTCATCGCTGAAGTCAATGCTGAGAAGTACTCACTTCAAGCTGCTGCCATCTTGGGTAGGAATCCCTTTGTCAAATGAGCGGCTTTGGGGGTTTTTTTGCTTAGAAACTTCCACCACAAACAAACGGACCAGACTCGGTGAATGTTCACTAATCTGTCTGTTGGACCGTGGTGTTGGGTTTTAACAACATTTATCAGCCAGATTTATTGTAAACGTCACACACCGACATGACAATGAAAGAAATTGACTCATACATATAAAGACCAAAGGCCAGTCATTTTTCAACAATGAACATTGTGTACACCATCTCAAATAGGCAAACTATCTGTTTAACTAAGTCCTCTAACAATAATAAAACAATTTGCAATTCCTTTTTCATTTTACCATGCGTGTTACTTAATGGTACTTCTGGCATGTAAAGCAGAATGGTTTGCTATTAGGTTCAAGAAAAATATATAAACTATCCCACTCGTCCAGTGTTCATCTACATATTTTAATTTTGCGGCGCTTTTTTTTCCCCTCCCATTTTGAGAGCGAACTTGACATGAAAACTTCACTCAAATGATCTTGCTCCTACTGGGAAACTTTGAATTTTCATTCAACGTGCATGCTCGTTTGACCAAAATCCTGCGTTGAACTCGAGCGAAGCTACAATATGACCGTAAGAGCTGCACAGAAGCAGGGAGACAGCCGACGTAGAGCCATGCAGCTGAGTAGGCACAAGTGGAAAAGCACTACAAGTGTGCCAACAAATAAGAGGCCACACAGGCTAACTCACCCAACATTGCTTTCAAAAGGCTCACACAGGCCACACCCTCCACTCAAACATTCCCTTGATTTCTTCCTTGCCTATCCTATTTATCTGTTTACCCTAAGCGCTTCCCCCTGCTGGACCACCAGCTTCTGTTGCTTCTTTTTATCCATATCCTTAAATGGCCCTTGGTGGCTAATCTGACATGTTCTTCATTATTTTCCTCAGACTTATAAACCAACTCCCTCCACAATGACCAAAGACCTTTAGAATCTGCTTTTACTGGACAAATCCTAACTTTACATCCTCGCTGCTCTGCTTCTACCCCTTAAATCTACATACGGTACCTCGGCTTTTTCCGTTCATAGGCCTCTTCTGCCGAGTCCTCCCAAGGCATGGTCGGCACAATGAAATAGACTTTCTATTCCTCGTCCACAAAACAATATCAGGCCTTAGATTTGTATATGCTATTTCCAGGGGAACAATAACTTTCTTCCTAAACCTACCCATGTCTTCCAATCACAAGCATCCTCCAATCTGCCCTGCCTCCTTATTGTCTCAACTTTCTGCCCTTCTCTTTGCTTTAGACCCTCCTAAATTAAGTCACATTTTCTTATCTTCAATAACTGCACCAAAGCTTCTTGATACGTGGTGATTTGGCCACATAAACCTTCTTTGTGACAGACTAACCTTACAGCCTGATAAGAACAAATTAATTTATTCTTTCTCGTTCTGATTGACTGATTGCGAGTCATTCTGAGGAACTGCTTTGCGTTTCAGATACCGACGACACTGCTGAGGTTTCCCCTCATCAGCAGGTGAAGGAGAGCAAGGTAAGAAAACGCCTCGAAAGACTTCAGCACTGCATCAGAATGCACATTTGCAGTATCGAGGCACTCATTTACTGCAGAGTTTAACATCTGAGTGAACATTTGTCACATAAAAACCATTGGAAAGCAAGGCCAACTTAAGTCCCTCATCTCTAGAAATATCTGATTGGGTTTTGTAGATGGGAAAATTCAACGGGCTATGTAATAGTAACGATAAGTATAGTAGTAGGAAGTATGAAATAAACGTTTTTCAAGCTTGAAAATATTTTTTTTGACTCCATGTCTCCTTTAAAGTGACAGCCGACCTCCTCTTAGTTTTAAACGTACTTCCCTTTTACCTCTGATTGGCTCACGCTTTCCCCGCTTCTTCCCGTAGCCGCTCTGTGAGCGCCTGGACACCTTCCGCCTGGACGCCACTCTTGTAGGAAAACAGCCCAACCTGGTCCAGTTCCCCCCCGAGTTCCAGCCAATCCCCTGCAAGCCTCTCTTCTTTGATCTGGCCCTCAACCACGTGGCCTTCCCGCCGCTGGACGACAAGGTGGAGCAGAAGGGCAAGGGTGGCCTGACCGGCTACATCAAGGGCATCTTCGGCTTCGGCAGCTAAGCCGACGCCCCCACCACCACCATCACCACAGGAAAACGAGGCCCGAGGTTTCAGAAAACAAAGCAACTGGGTTCAGCTGTCAATGGGAATAAATCCATCTCCCTTTTTTTAAAGGTAACATTTTAGTGCCTATGTGTACAAACAACTGGGGCTCAAATCAAGTTACTTTTAAGTAGCTCCCACAGTCCACTTGCCTCCTGTAATGCCATCAGCTCAAACATACAGGTTCCATGTACCTTCCCAAGTCCCCACGCTGTGTGGTCTTAACAGTTTGAGCTAAGTTGTGAATCTCAAATTCTAGTTAGAGCAAAACAAGCCATTTAGGCATTCTTAGGTTATTCTCTTGTGTGTGTATAAATGTTTGTTTTTTTCCAGAGTGAGAGATGTTTTCATCATTCTTCAAGTCTAAAATCTGGAAAGCTGAGTAGTTATACAACGTGTGCATGTATGTTTGAAATCAATCCTGAAAATTCGAACTGAATAATTTTTTTACTGAATCACGTTTCAGCTTCTCAGCCGTGTTCAGTTCTTGTTTTGTTTTTTTTTCATCCTTGTTTGCCCCGTTCGAATTATGACAGCATGCAAGGAAGTGTGACTCAAAACGTCACAAAGCAAACCTCCTCTGCTGAAACCTACGCGGTCTCCATACCAACCACAATACATCGTTGGTGCAACGGGGAATTACATCCGACGTGTTGCCGAAATTGAACATTTCAATATGAATTTGAAAGCGTTTTGCATTTTAAATTTTACATTTAAAAAATGTTTTAAAAAGCAAAACTAACAGTCCCATTTTTCTAAATTGGATGTTTTTCATTATGAATTCCCTGCAATGCTTTTGTAACATTGCAATTTCGTATTGTAAATGGGAAAGCAGGGGTCCAAATGCCCCCATCGGCCTTCAGATTTTCCCAGTGGAAGCTCTGTTGTAGTTCAGTGAGAACAGTTGCAGACAATAAGGCATTAAGGGAGGTTTAAGCAGCCTTTTATTCATCACACCACTCCTTAGTCCCTCTTTAGCTGTACAAATGTATTCGGTATGAATGGCATGCCGATGGGAATACTGTTTCGGGCAGCACGCAGACTCGCAACAACGTTCCAGATCAAAGCTGATTTATTTGTTTGGAAGGGGCCATGTTTGCTTGTCACACCAGACAAACCACACACACTACCCATGTGTGAGGTTCTTTTTAATCTTCATTGATTATTTTTTTGGTTTTTTTTCTCTTGCTCTGTCTTTTGTGTTAAATGTTGAAGAATAAAGATGGCCTTTAACTGCATAAGGCTGGAAAAATTATCATTAATCAGGATCAGTAACGGGAATGTATTCATTTTGATTCGCCTTCAATCCTGTGATTAAAATATCTTTGCAGCAAACTCTTGTTTTTCTATTCTTCAGTGAACTAAAACTAAACGATTTTGTATGATCCAATGGCGACTATCTAGACTATTTAGACCTTTTTTTTTTTTTTTTTTTTTAGATCTGTAACATTTTTCAAGACAAGTGTAACAGAATGCGTGTGTCATTGTGTACTTGCATTTCCGTAGGGTGTGTAAGTGGGAGTGCGGCATGCCTCGGCAGGGTGTGTGTGCACTTAATTTAAAAAAAAAAAAATTATCTGTGCAATAAGTATGAATAGAAGCGCAGTTTGATTTTTAAAATGCTTTTGGGTGATGTTTTTTTCCTGCACATTATTATATCTGATTACTTAAACAGCCACCTTGTCCTTTTTTCATACTGCAGCTCTTCCTGTGTCGCATCTTCATCATTTTCTCGCATTCCTTAGGACCCGAAAAAACAAATGTGTTTCTCAATGATGAGAATATAACAGCTTTTCTGGATTTCTCAAGTTTCTGCTTCATGTTTTTACATTTTTCAATCATATCTCAGTATGTCTTCTCTTTTTTTATTTTTACTTTATTGACAAAGTCTTCGTTAACCATTTGGTAATAATCATGAAAGACATTTATCAAACATGTGATTAACTAAGTTAGAGATAGTAACCAATGTGAAACGAGCATGAACATAGGATTTTGACAAATTGCTTAATTGTTTCCTCTTAATTCAGCCCAGTTGTGAATCAGTTACCTGATGAGGTTCTTCAGTCATTTTGAATCATTCATTCTTTGCCATAAACCAACACAATCCTCCATTTTTTTTTTTTTATCACTGATATTCCTTTTTTCTGCCTTTACATAGGGTTTTCTGACAAATTCAATTTAAATCCAAGCTACTTAGTTAGGAAGCCTCCATCAGACACCTTCTGTAATTGCTATGGCAGACCTCCAAAAAGACCCATTTCAGTTTTCGTTTCATTTCATTCAGACTGAATGATTTCTTCTACTTTCAGTCTTGGGATTTTCCTTTTTTTCCTATCATAGATCGCGCAATCTGGTCCATGTCACATTCAGAACTCTGCTCCAAGTTCATTTGATTGGTTAGTCATGTTTAGGTACAAAATCTAAGTTTTTCCATTTTTGGTTTGACAAAAATATCAGTTTAATCACGTGTCACTTTTTGTACAGATGGCAGCTATCCTTTGTAGGAAAAAAAACAAAACATGGCACACATTAGAGATATATTCCACTACACTTCTAGTTGCTAACAATAACAAATCGAAGGTATCTGAGCAACGTAAAAAAGTATCTGTTCCTCCAGACAGGTGGACACGCCCAGAGAGCGACACTCGATAACTGCACCGATCAAATATGTCTGCTCTTGTCACTCTGCTCCAGGAAAAGCTGCCCGACTGCATTCCTCACCGCGACTTACAATTGTTGAAAAGATACGGAGAGACGCCCTGATCCTGAATGCCTCGCATGACTCTACCAACAGATGTAAGACAGGACTTTGCAATGCACAAAACTTTTTTTTTTTTATTCCAGCCATCTTATTTAGAACTTTTTCAGTCAAACTGACCACTCGAAGCACATTACACGACATGTCGTTCGCCATTAACACACCGGATGCACCAGTAGGCAACTTGGGGTTCAAAGGAAGTTTTTCCTTGCCTGTGTCGCCTAGTGCTTGCTCATAGTGGGAATTGTTGGGTTTCTGTAGTTAACTTCAGAGTAGGGTCTGACCTGCTCTGTTTGGAAAGCGCTGTGAGACAACTGTTGTTGTGATGTGGCGCTATATAAATAAAATCGAATTGAATAGCCTCGCCCAAGGATGTGGCCTGTAGGAACATTTAGTTTGAACCACTCACCCACCAATTAGTGGGCAATTGATCTTTCCTCCTGAGCCACAGCCCATATGACATGTAAGTCTGTTTGAAGAGATCGCGTACACATTTCCTGTTCTACCCTCTGGGGGTTTGATTGTTGACTGTACATAGAGGGTGCCTGTAGTTTTTTTGGAGTTCATGGTCCCCTTATTGAGATGAGATGTCAAACAGGAAATGCTGAACAAAGTAAGAGAAGAAAATCAACACCTATTTGTCAGCAGAATGTGTGAAGGAGTGTTCCCTGACTGGAGGAAATAAAGAGCTGGGAATGGACATACATTCAGCCATTGATACACGGCAATCCAAGATTTAGTTTGATTCTGCACCCGTATTTAAAACCTAATTTAAAACGACAGGCAAGAGCAGGTACGCGTTCTTAAGTTGATTTCCCCTCGTGCAGTGGTGACCTCCATTTGCTTGAGTTCAAGGCCTTTTCTACTGTAAGATCCCCACTGTTCCTCCATCCCAGTGTATCGTGGATTCTACTTTAAGGGCCCCTGTATTTAGCCTGAGATGTGAACGTGCTAGGGACCTGATGAGAAAAGATAGGCAGGAGGCAGGAGAGCGGGAAAAACAGGTCTGTCTTGTCTTCTTCAAGGTGGTCATCTGGGCGTCGACGCGTCAGCGAACCTGTCTGGGAGGAGCCACCAGTCAAAAGGGCTGTATTGACATGAGAGAGGGTGTGTGTGTCAGTGTGCTCGAGACGAATCGGGTGCCACAAGGTGAGAAAGACTCAGACGAGGGAGTAGGACCGCAGGGTTAACGTTTTCCACCGGATCTCTGCGTGAATCTTTCTCAAGATGTTTAAGAAAAAAGAGACCAAAGACGGCACGCTGCAGGGCTCGAGCAAGACAAGCAGGTGAGTTGGAAACGTCGGATACATGAGTATCTCGGTCAGGCTGCCCCTCCTGCATTTCTTCCAGTTTCCCAGAACTGTGTCAAGTTTCCTGTGTCCTTATCGGCCTCTTTTTCTGTGCATGCTTTATGAAATTCTCCTCCCGTCAAAGCATATCCTGTTTAAAGGAGACTTTAAAATATCTTTACTCAGGGAATGTCTTAAATTATTTAAATGTCTAGATGAATACTCTTGGATTTTAAAAGAAATCTGTGTATTTCGTGAAGATGAGGGACGACAGCGTTTGGCAGTCAGATCAGGTAGAACAAGGTCCAAAGCAAAGTTTTTTAAATTGGTTACATTGGTATAACAAGAACAAATAAGATATAACAATTTTAGAAAAATACATCCTCTGTATATTCAAAATCTAGTATGTTTGTTTTATATATACCTTAGACAGTATATGTGTCAAAATCTTTGTGTTGATATGATATTCCTCACACTTATGAGGGCTTTGGTTCCCTTCTGTCCATAAGAGTTGCCATTATCACATTTCTTTTAAAGATTTTTCTTAGTTAAACATCAAATATAATATTTAGACTCTACTTGCTTGTTTCGTTTTAATCTATCAATGAGATTACACTGGGGGTTTTTTTCCATTTACAACCAGGCATGGTTCTTCACTTGTCAAAATTACGATTAGGTTGTCGCTTTTAACAGGATTCACTCCTATGATTTCTGACCACTCCCAATGTCAGTCATTTTTCCACAAGAAATACTTTTGACAGACGCCTACATGTAGAATGGAAACACTCTTGTGTGTATTATTTACACTTATGTCAGTCACCCTGCATAGTTTCACATTGAGGGGACTCCTCAGAATATGACAATAGGTTGTCTTAAAGTAATGTAACTCTTTGGATAATTCACTTCGGTGTATGTGTGGAGTTGAGTGTTGTGAGACGGTCAGTTCCCTTTGTGGTTGTGCAGGTTAAATCTCGATCCCGTATCATACCCATGACAGCACGTATTCAAAGACAGCATCTGTACCCCTAAAGAGATTTTATACATGCATCATCTGGTCCTGCTATTATTCCATAGTCTAATGAAATTCCGAGTTGCCTTCATAACCTGCGAGTGTGTTGGGGGGAAAATTAAAACATTACCAAATCAGGGAGTGTTTGTGCAACAAGCTTTTCAAATCTTGAAGTGCCGGCCAACCCATTTCGATTATGTGGGTTATCCAGTTATCCCACTTTTAAGTTAAATCAACCGTAGCTCTGAGCTGTTTAATTGTCCTCACATGGTCTTTCATAAAAACTAGCAATCCTGCTATTTATTCACTAATATACAAATATAATAAACAGACTTTTTCTTACTCCATATTTAACCAAAATGTGTGTTTTTGTTTTGTTTTTTTCACTGAAAGTCTAATAGTACATTAGTCTAATAGTACATTAGTCTTTTATTATTATTTTGTTGTTTGTGGGGAGCTCAAATTTGAACAATTAACTCGGATCTTGGAAAGAAATGACTGAAAAACTCTACTAAAACAAGAACCGGTCACTTATGACTCACAAGGCCTCTGTATGTGCAGCAGTGAGGGAGTGCCCCATCAATCAGCCCCTCCCCTACTTATTGTGAATGAACATGCACTGATGATGACAAAAATAAAAATAAGAACATAACTAACTCCACAATTTAATGTTGCTCCAAAAAAAACCCCCCAAAAAACAGAACCATTCTTCCACAGTGTTCTAGAAAGATTTAGGTTTAAAAGAGAAGATATATTTGGCTGTCATTTTAATTTAAAAGTCATTTGAACTACTTTTGATTAATATAATTCTTATTTTTAGATTCTAAATATGATAAAATAATTTCATCATTAGCCATTCCACCTGCATTTAATGGAGAGGAGGAGAGAAAGTAAAGGAAGAGTATATTTTCAATAAAAATTATTCAAAACATACTGGAATCAGGTGTCATGGCGAGATTTATAGTCTCCGCAGATGAACTCAAAACAGAGATTTCTATTGGTGAACGTAAAGGACCTCGGAGCGGTTGGTTGTGCGTCGGGCGCATACCTGCTCCACCAAATGAACAGGAACAGCAGGCTCATTGTGAGAAAACCAGATGAGCTTGTAGCTCGGTGACACACCTCTATCTTTTCATCTGTCTGCTGCCTGGTGGCATTAGTTGTGTCAAAAAGAATTTTAAAAAAACAGCACAGCGCTTTTATACGTGTCTGACGAAGTTTTGTAAATGCAAAGATCAACGATGTTTTCAACTTATACACCTATTATCTATTTGTGTCGTTTATATTTTAGATCGAATTTATGATATCAGCATGTTGGCCCAAGTCTCTTTTAACCCTTTAAAGCCTGATCCAAGAAAAATTGAAAAGAATATTGGATTTTTTTACTTTGAAGGCTTTTTTTGACCCCTCAACAACATATGAAGAAAAAAAAAGAAATTATTTTGATCAAATTAGCGTGCAATAAGTAAAAAATATATTTTGTTGTAGTCTTCTACTGGCTGTTATCAGGTGTATCTGAACGTTTACAACAGGGGTTTGAACAACGCCTTTATCATTGAATGATGCAAAAAGTTTCGGATCCAAAAGACTCCAGAAAACGTGTGTATCAAATATGATACATTTGGCATTAAAGGGTTAAAGCTATATTCACGAGTCCAAATCTGGTGGGATCAATTGGCAAATTAACGTTTGGATATGTGATGGATATGTTTTTTTTTCTATTATGATGTATTCTTTACAGAATAACAAGAGCTGCATTAAGTGGGAACAATTCAGCTTTGCTTTTAAGAAAGAATTTCCGTTGTCTCTGTCATTCTGAACCCAAAAACGACCTGAACTTGTGGCACTGAATGTTTCCTTTTCCCTCACTGTTCCTCCTCTCCCTGCAGCTCAGCAGGGATGTTGGCCCAGCTGATTTCCCAGATGCAAACCAATGCCGACCAGGTGGAGAAAGACATCCTCCGGTCAGAACAGCTGCTGGCGGTGGTGAGAAAGCGTCGCATTTCTGCCACGTTCTTCCGAAACGTTTTTTTTTTCATCTGTAATCACCTGTCTTTTATCCGTCCGCCCGCACCAGGACGCCGAGAACGACAAGAAAGAACAGCCCTTCGTGCATCAGGACGAAATCAAAAAGAAGCTGAGTGAGGCCGAGGGCCTGCTGGAGACCCTCTTCCTGGATGTGGGCAAGGCCAAGAATCTCAAACACCCACAGGCCAATGAGATAGAGAACGAGTGAGTTGGCAGAGAGAAGCCACGCTGAGAGTTACATTTTAGCCGACTGCAGGAAGACAGACTGACAAAAAAATGCTTCTTTGTTTTGTTTTTTTCCGTCTCCTTCAGTGTCATCCACCTCCACGAGCGCTGGTTGAAGGATTGTGTCTTCTACCGAGACATCTACGAGCAGATCGACGACGTGTCGCTGATGCCCAGAATCGACTGGGGACCTGTTTTGAATCAAAAGCAAGTAAGTTACCCTTTAGGTTGTTTTAATATATGATATCCCTTTCAAGTTCAGTATTAGTTTTAACCCTGTAATGCCAAATGCATCATATTTGATACATACGGTTTCTGAAATGCTTTGTGTCTGACACCTTTTGCATAATTTAATGGTAAAAACTTTGCCAAAAATCCTATTGTACACAATCAGATATACCTGATAACAATATCAAAAATGTATATCTGTTTTTTCTTTTTACATATTTTGTTAAAAGGCCAAATAAGGAATTTATACAAAAAAAAAGTAATTTTCTGTTCTGTTTTATTCTTGGTTCAGGCTTTAAAGGGTTAAGCGTTTGAGGTTGAATTGTAAAAAGAACAGTTTTTTAAAAATCATTATTACTTTGTCTCGTGAACTATGTTCCTGTGACTTATGTGCTCTCAGAAAGAAGTGAACATAGAAGAGTACGGCCCGTCGATGGCAGACCTGGAGAAGCAGATCGCTGCTCACAACATCCTGCACAAAGAGATCGAGGCCTACAACTCGCAGCTCTGCGTGAGCTCTGCTGGCAGCAAGGTGAACCCAGGCGTCTGCACTGATAGGCACTCAGAGGTCTCCTTCCATGTCGCTCAGCTTAACGCAACTTGTCCCTGACTTGTCTTTTAGGAGAAATATACGGCCCTGAAAAAGCAATACAACAATCTGCTGGTGAGTGGATTTTCACACACCAAACACACACACAACTGTTTCTGGACACACGCGAGTTTTGTTTTCTATTTGTTTTTTTTTACAGAATCTTAAAGAATATAATCTAATAACAAGTTGATTTCTTGGTCCACACACTTTCTTGAATTAAATAAAAATGCAGAAATGACTGTTTCTTCAAATAAAAACTATCAATGAGTTCAGCATGTCATGGAGATTTATTGACTTTTTTCATTTTAGGACAACTCCAAGTGGCGCCGACACTACTTGAACAGCCTCTACGAATACATGCAGGGCTGCAACAAAGAACTGTCCTTCCTCAGAGAAGAACAAGACAAGATCAAGAAGCAGGACTGGAGCGATCGTATGGTGGACCCACCGGATGTCCGCAGGCAGTATGAGGTCAGGGCCAGTTAACTGGGCTTTTTATTTTTGTTTTGTTTGTTACGTTTTACTTTCTTTTTGTGTCTTATATATCACTGGCCATGTAAAAGATTTTTCTGAGTCAACACAATTGCTATATTGACATAACAAAACAGCTGCTTTATTCAGCACAATTCTGTTGTGATCCACCACTCTCTGATTATTTATTTTTGGTCACCAGGCTTGAAAAAAGAGCTAAAAGTTTTTGGGACTTAAGCTGATTAGCTACACACTGATTGTGTATTTTGATCATAGGATGAACAACCCTAGATACAGATGTAATCGTAAGACGGTTAACTTGTAAATAGCATTGGAATATGAGAAAAATAGCATTTTAACCAACAAATGATATCACAGAGTATGTAATTAACATTTAAAAAATGTTACAAGTTAGAGGGTGTCGGTTTTCCTGAGACAGGAAGATTCAAGGCAAAAATCTTTTGTTTATTCCCAATCAGAATTTCAAGAACAACAGTCTGTTGTCCCACGAGACCGAAGTGAACAAACTTCAGGATGAGGGTGACAGGCTCGTCGAGATGAAGCATCCTGCCAGCTCTACAATAGAGGTATTTCAACAATAAATATAGTTCAAGTATTCCACCGTGGACACCTGAATCCTGAATGCAATCCAAATCTATTTGTACTCTTTTTTTCTTCTATAATAGTTTCAAAGAGACGCCGTACGAAACGAATGGCAGAAATTTCTCAATCTCTGCATTTGCCAAGAGACACATTTGGATAATGTGGAGGAATACAAAAAGGTAGGCTGGCATACCTGTGAGTTTATTAATATCGGTGTGGATATAAGCACTTTTATCCCATTTCTGATGCATCGAACGCATTTCCCATGTGGTAAAACATGCTAATTCATTCTCTGCCCTTTTTTAGTATCAAATGGACACTGAGCAGCTGTCAGAGACTCTGACCAAACTCAACAACAACTTGGACCCCAAGGCTATCAGTAAGAAGAGCAACTCCGAGACACTGCTGCAACTTGAGGTACGAGAGAGGAGAGTGACAAATAAAACGACTTAGTCCAGAGGAAGCCAATATGTGTCACACCACAATAAACAATATCTAGTTTGTCCCACCTGACAAAAATCTATTAACACTAATAAAATCATTTTCAAGGGATCCACACAAAGTTTTAAATGACAAACATCATGAGATTATAAAGTTGAACCGATAAAATGTATTAAAGTAAGTATTAAAGGTAACATTTAATTCAATCGGTAACACAACGTCCTTATATGAATAAAAGCTTCTGATTAGCAGCTCAGATCATAACGTAAAGTCCGTTATAAGGGACCAACAATAGTTTTAAAGTCATAGAAGATAGGAAACATTTATTCGTAAAACTATTCCTCCATACAAAACAATTCCTTTTGAAAACACATCAGTCAGATCAAATTGATCTGATCAAGGTGAGGTGTTTCATGTGGTTATTGACAGGTAAATTTAAGATTCACACACACAATTACCATTTCTCATGTGCCGACAAGGGTGTGATGTCTCTTTCTAATTGTCCTTAAACAAGGTGGGACTTGAGATAAAGTAGTTTTAAGGAGTGTAAATGTAGCAGCATGAAAACAAAACAAGGCTGCAAAGGGGCTCCTTGGTACATTTTATTTCTTGCTATTTATCATTTTGACAGTTCTCAATCCTAAATTGGTAAATTTAGGAAAACTATTTTTTTCAACCACCACACGATGCTATGAACGTTTTTCATTTGGAAAGGCCTCATATAGAACTAAGCCATAAAAGCCCGCTATGTACATGTTCAAATGTAAATGCACGTCTGCATGTTAAAAAAAAACTTCTGTTTATTTAATGTAATATGAGTGAAAAAAAGCCTGATGTGCTTGAATAGTATATAACTTCATATAAGTTCCAAAAAGTACTTTATGTTTACCTAGGGGATTATACCAATAGCCTTGCTTAAGGACAACTACTCCACCATCTGTGCCAATACCTCCCAGCTTATTATATACGTATACGTATTTCTGCTGGATGAAATAAAAATGTATTCACATAAAAGAGGCCTCTGTGAGCATTAAGTTTTTTGATGATTTATCCAGAAAAGAGTAAATACAGAACAGCAGAATTAGCTTTTTCAAGATGCATGGACCACACAGACTTTCATTTTTTTATAAGGAGTTTTGGGGTCATGAGAGCTTAGATGTAAAGAACTAGATTTTTGGTTTCTAATAAAAATCTCTTTGTGATTAGTGTTTGTCTGTTTGTCTTTGTCAGTACTCATACACAGACATGTGTCATTGCTGATAGAAAAGAAGTCGAAGCTTTTCCTTCTAGCTGTGTTAGCCCTGATGACTTATTACACTTTTTTTTCAGTCATTTGTTGATGTTTTGAAATAATCTGTTGCCACAAAATTAGGAGATGCCAGGAATGTTGGTTTCTGAGTGGCAAACTTACTGTAGGAAAATGTTAAGAGGGTGTTGATGCGATATGACTATTTCTAAGATCTATTTTCTTTTGGATTTGCTTTCCCTCAGGCTGACGAGAGGACTGTAGACAACTGTGAACAACTGTTGGCCGACTTAAGAAGACGGAGCACCAGCATTGCTCCTCTGAAAATGCGAAGGAGTGCCCCTACCAGATCCACTACCATAGAGTCCCTGTGTGACTGGGAAACAGAAAGGGTAAAGCCTACGAATTTTTCTCCCTTCAATTGAAAAATAATCTCAGGTTGAAATACAAATTTCTGTGGCTGCAGCATTTATTCTTTTTTATCTTTTTTGTCCCCGAACACTTTTTTCATTATCTCTATTTAGGCTTCTTTGTCAAGAGGGGAGAAGTTTACCTTGAAATCAAACTCAGACGTTGAGAACTGGGATATTATGTTCGCTGATGGTACAGCAAAGACCTTCCCAGGAGTTTGCTTCCAAATCCCGCCTCCTGACCCCGATGCAATTGATAAAGTGGATTTGTAAGTCACACAAAGACGTATTCCCATTTCACCCGTGCCGGGGTATAAGTGTCTGTGGAACCAAGTGCTTTATTTTTGCTCTGTCTGTGTTTTTGACACATTAGTTTGGGTGGTGAACTAGCAGACATCAAGAAGAAACGAGCAGCCTTGGCAGCCTCCCTGAAAAATCACAAATCAGATATCAACAGAGTCCAAAAGCAAGGTTGTAAATTCTACTATCCTAATATTGGTTTGATAAGACAGATCATTCGACATTAGTGTACAGGTCAGTGGACTGACATCTTGCTCTCTCATCCAGCCCCAGTGTCCTCCTCTCCACCTGACCCAAAAGTGGCAGCCCTTGCTCAGCAGCTAGACAAACTTGACAGTGATCTCACAAATACTGAGGAGAAGATGCTGAGCCGCCTGCGAACCCCGCTGAGCCGAACAGATCCAATTGAAGATCTGGCCAAGAGGATGAATGAGCAGCAGGTGAGATGAAGAAGTCCTCTATGTTGAGCTTTTTCTCTGAGCCCTCTAGGTGTGAAATAAATACTGTTTTATGGTTGTGTGCAACGATTAATAGTAAAATATGGAAGCTCCTATTACAATGCACTTGTGATCTTTTTACCCTTTCAGCAGACTTTTGAGGTGTCCTTATTCTTCATGACTTAAACATAATTGTATTAATCTGGTTACAGAAAGCTGCCAATACACTGAAGGCTGTGGAGCAGCAGACGCAGGCAGCACAAGCTGACCTGCAGCCCCTATTGTCTAAAGATCCCAGTACGTCCTCAGCCCTGCCACTCAAACTCAGTTCTGCCAACAACAAGTACTCCAGCATTGCTGGACTTGCTGACCTTTACAGTAAGAAGTAAGTATATGTTTTTTCCTGTCTTTTTTCAAATTAAAGTTTGTAACAGTATTACAAATTCAAATGCAAACTTAGCATATATATATATATATTATATTTTTTTATATAACACACATACACACACACACACACACACATATATATATATCTTTTTGTATATATAACACACATACACACACACACACACACATATATATATATATGCGTATATAGTTTGTCTGTTTCTGCTACTTATTTCAGTGCACTTATCTTTTTTCAGAGCAAATGCATCTCTTAACCTGGAGAAACAGATAAAGACGGTCGATGGCCTTCTCTCTGGATTTGAGAAAAACCTCAGTGAAGATGGTGAAATCCTTGACACCCCCAATGCAATTCAAGACCACACAGACAACATCCAGGTAAGATTATTTGCTTTTCCGTAACAATAAAAAAAAACACACATTTAAAGTTTGTTAGTGTATCAAAAAAAAAGTGAACTTACATACTGTAATTGACTTAAAACTCCGTTTTGTTACACTCAGTCCCAGCGGAAGTCTGTTGCAGCAGCTCAGGATGACATGAAGAAGTTGAGTCAGGATCTGGAGGCGACAGAGCAGCTGTGCAGCTCTTTGCAGCAGGGCTACCAGGAGTACTGCCCTGACATCCAGCGTCAGAGGAAAGATGTCAAGCAGCTGCAGACTCGATATACAAATATTGCCAATCAGCTGAAGGAGAGGTGAGAATCACACTGTGAACAGTGAATTTCAAACATATTATAATCATGTCGGTATTAGTTTTAGTGTTAGTTTTCAAAAAACAATTATTTAGCTATATAGTTGATGATATCTGTTTCATGACTTAAACCCACGATCCTCCTCTTAGGGATCATATCTTGCAAGATACTTCAACTAAGAACCAAGAGTTCCAGAGCACATGCAAATCCCTTAACTCCTTTCTGGACAACTTGCCAACAAATCAGATAAATTCCAGTGATGATTTGTCTCAGGTCTCTTCTAAGCAGAACTCCCAAGAGGTAAGATCGCTCAGAAAACCAGACCAATTTTAATTTGAATTCACTGCCAGTGGATTCATCCATTAATATCCTCTTGTTAAAAAAAAGTGGCATTGGTCCATTTCCTTAACATAACAATAGCTTTCATGAAAACGTTTAATTGCAGAGAGTGGTGGATGACCTAAAACGGAAGGAGGATGACATGGATAGAGTGGCTGTCCTCTCTCAGGATCTACAGAATCTACTCAATGTAAGATTGAAATAAATAACATTCCTACCGACACATAAATGTGATTGTCATCATGAAAATCACCTTAATTCTTCACATTTGTGTAGGAGTACGGGACTAACGTTGACAAGTACAACAGTACCCTTGAGGATTCTGGTGCCTCTGTTCCAAAGAAATCTACAATGCCCACACTTTCTGATGCTGTCCAAAAAACGGTAAAATTGAGATTCGACATGATACATATTAGTAATACTATGAAAAGATTAAGGTTACTAATGACCTCATTCTGATAGGAAAAAGATCTGGTGAACCGTTATGCTGAGGCTACCGCTGAAAACACCCAACGGCAAAAACAGATGGGCTTGGCTAAGAGTTTGATTTTACAAGTAAGAAACAAGTCCTCATACAAAAAAAGCTGTCCTTTAGGGCACTTCACAACAAAACCACTCAAGCCACAAAACATATCAACTAACTTGACATTTGCTTAATTTGCTTTTCGTGCCACAGAATGAAGAGAAAGTTCAAATGGTGGCACAGCAACAAGTGCAGGTTGAAAGTCAGCAAAGGAGTGCTTCTGAGGTAGATGGCCTGATGAAAGAGTTGGACGAAGAGAGAGAGAGAAGGGCTCACTCAGAAACAAATCTGAAGACATTCAAAGACAGGATGATGTCTCTGAAGAGTCGCAGAGGAGTGGAGCGGGTCGAGGAAAAAGAAGTACTGCAGTACTACCGGGATCCAAAACTGGAAAATGATTTGGCTGAGCTGAGTAAAACACTACATGATGAGACCTTGAGACACATTCCTGCCAAAGCTGAGATTGAGACCATAAACAAGAAAATAATTGTCCTGGAGGACACCCTAAAAACCACACCACCTAAACTGCTAACCAGAGAGGTAACAGAATTTGAAAGCGATCCCCAGTTGGATGTGGAGGCTGCGAAGATGAGAGATGAAATAGGAAGGATGAGAGATGAAATTCGAGTGAAAGATGGAGAGCAGATTCAGATGAAGACAGAAGTCACGATTCTTCAGCAGAAGCAGCCACCCATCAAAAACAGAGTAGTTGAGAAGGAGGTTATTCAAGTCAAGCAGGATCCAGAAATGCTGAGGGCAATGCAAACATTTGAGACAGACATATCTGATGAGGGCAACAAGAGCAAAATTCTTAATGATGAAATATTCCAGACAAGGAGTCAGATTAATGCACTTGAAAGGCTGATTCCCAATATCCCGCCTAAGATTGTCACTAAAGAGGTGAAAACTATTGAACAAGACCCTGAACTCATAACAGCTTCTAAGAGTATCCAAACAAACCTGGAACAAGAGAGAACGGAAAACAATTCTTTGTCTCAAGAATTGATGCAACTCCACAGCCGCTACAGAGAAGTTCAAGACTGGAAACCAAGAGTAGAGGTGAAAGAAATAGTTAATGAAATCTACCGCATAGACCCAAATACAGAGGTGGAAATAATGCGCATCCGCAAAGATATACAGGACACCAATAGACACCGTGCTGATCTTGACAATGAAATCACCCAAGTTACCACTGATCTCAACATCCTTCGTTCTGAGAAGCCCAAAGTGGAACTAAAGGAAGTTCTCCAAGAGGTGGTTAAAGAAGAAAGAAGCCCTGAAAATGAGCGAGAGATACAGAGATTAAATGATCAGGTGAACTACTTACACACCCAATACAACTCTCTCGAGGACAAAGTCCGACTGCTCCGGAAAGAAAGAGACGAACTGAAGGCAGAAAAATCCAAGGTAGAAACCAAACTCGTGACCAGAGAAGTCATAAAGTATGAGCCGGATCCGCTTTTCGAGAAGGAAGCTGACCGCTTACGAAGGGATGTTCGGGAAGAAGCACAGCTGCGACGCAACATTGAAGAGATGGTGTTTGACCTTCAAAACAAATACATCCTCTTGGAGAGACAAAAGCCCGAGGAGAAAATTGTTATGCAGGAGGTTGTACGCCTACAAAAAGACCCAAGGCAATTGATGGACCATGAGAAACTTGGCAGGAAACTTGATGAAGAAGTAAAGAGCCGACGTCAGGTGGAGCTAGAATTGCAACAATTAAGATCAAAGGTGGAAGACAAAGAAAGGACCGCAAGAGAGTGCGATGAGCACCAAAAGAGAATTCAAGCAGAGTCTAAACTCAGAGAGATCCGCCTTCGCATTACACAGTTGGAAAACGCTCCACCTCCTGTCGAAGAGAGCATAGTCGTCGAGGAGGTTCTAAAAGTCGAGAGAGACCCGAGGCTGGAGAGGATGACAAATAGCTTGCGGTCGGACATGGACAAAGAAACCAGTGACATGCTGCGTCTCCAGAGAGACATCCGCAACATCAAAGCAAAGGTTGAGATCTTGCAGAAGGAGAAGTCTTGTGAAAAGACAGTGTACAAGGAGGTAGTCCGTGTTGAGAAAGACCAGGCTGTTGAAGCAGAGAGAGATCGTCTGAGGGAGCAGGTGTCTGAGAACAAATTTGCCAGACAAGACCTGGAGGATCAAATCAGACGTCTTAATGATAAAATCAACCTGCTCACAAATACCAAATCTAACTCATCCAGGGAGGAGACAATGCTAACAGTACAGAGAGATGCCTTAATGCGGGAGAAGGATGACCTCACTCGAGAACTCAGAACACTTGACGGTAAAAGACATGACATCAGCCTTTCATTCCAGCAACAGACCCGACTAATGAGCGAAAGAACCCAAATGAGCAGGCAAAGGAGTATTAAGATGGAGTCAGATATGCAGAAACTGGAAAGGAACATCTTGGATGAAAAAGACAAGATTCATCAGCGAGACAGTACTATCCGTGAACTTGTGTTGAACCTTCAGAAAGAGGAGCAGGCAGAGACAAGAACCAAAGAGACCAATGTCTCCACCAGAATTTCCATTTTGGATCCAGATACCGGCAAAGACATGTCTCCTTATGATGCATACTTGCAGGGCTTGATTGATCGCCAGCAGTACATTCATCTGCAGGAGCTTGAGTGCGATTGGGAGGAAATTACCTCAGTGGGACCTGATGGGGAGACTTCTGTCCTGCAGGATCGCAAAAGTGGAAAGCAATACCCAATCAAAGATGCTCTAAAAGAAGGACGGTTAACAGAGTACGATCTACAACAGTACAAGAAAGGCAAGATTCCCATCTCAGAATTTGCCCTGCTGGTAGCAGGTGACACCAAGACGCAGCCCCAGTTAAACTCAATCATTCCAAAGTCCACCACAACAGTCAATTCTGGCCTAGACCCTTCCGCTACATATCCGATTGCAGGAATCATGGATATGCACACTGACACCAGCTTTACAATACGTAGTGCCACCCTGCGCAGACTGATCGATTCCACAACTGCTCAAAGGCTTCTTGAAGCTCAGGCAGCAACAGGGGGCATCGTTGACCCCACCAACAATAAGAGATACACAGTTCACCAAGCAACAAATAGAGGCCTCGTTGATGACAGTCAACTCCAGCGTTTGCTTAATGCGCAAAAGGCTTTCACTGGAATCGAAGACCCTATGACGAGAGAGTGTTTGTCTGTAGGAGAAGCTGTTCAAAAAGGCTGGATGCCAAAGGACAGTGCCATTCGCTACATGGAGGCGCAGCACCTGACTGGAGGCCTGGTAATTCCCAACACTGATCGCAGATTAAGCATCATAGATGCTTTTAGCTCCAAAATGATCGACAGCACAACGATGAGAGAACTACAATCCGAGACGACTTACATCAAGGATATTGTAGACCCAATCACAAAAGAGAAGATCAACTACAAACAAGCTCTGGATCGCTGTAAGAAAGACCCCCAGTCAGGGTTACCCATGCTGCCTGCTTCTTCCAAAGATGGCTCTTTAAGACATGCACGATTTTAAACATGGTTATCATTTACAAGTCACTTGGTATGCAGAGTGTTGTGATAAAAATGTATTAATGCAAATGAAATTCATATTTAATCTACAATGTACATGTTGACTCTGGTCAAGAATTTTACTGAAAACCTTTACTTTTAAGCCAAAAAATATTGCTGCTGAGTTGCATTTGTTTACCTGATATCATTATATGGGAATATTTGTGCTTTTTTAACATTTTATTTAAAAACCGAGAAAATGAGTGCTCTTTATCTTCTGATATGATTGTATAATTAAGGGATACTGGGTTTGCAATATTGATTTCTGTTAATCATGGGCTGCACTGTTAATTCTAAACTCAAGATTGTTTATGCAGAAGCAAATATGAAATATCAATAAATTTAAGTTATGATGGTTAAGATCATGGGCCGCCTGATATTTGCATGATGCCTTCTCAAAGTCCAGTCTTATTTATCTTTTTACGAAATTTAAGCTTAGTTGCATTCAACTGTTACCAGAAAAAAAAGCTAAGATTATGCATTTTTGATCAAATCAGACAAGGAGTTTGATAATAAAGAAAATGTCTGACTAAACCTTCAAGAAAATAAAAAAGATTAGATTTTAACATTCCATTTGAAACTTTAAATCTGAGAGCTTCTCTGTTACGTACTCCAAAATGTACGAAGAATTATATTCGCACACTGTTACTGAATAATTTTGAGCTCCACATCGTCCAATTAACAAAATAAGAGGTATTTGCATCCAAACGCACCAGCACTGCCTCTGTCCATCAACCTAAGAGCTAAGTTAAAAACAAGGACGTAATTACTAATGCGCTTTTTATTCTGATTCTTTGTTTTGAGACACTATATTATATTGCTTCTTTCAAGGTTCCAAAACAAATTAGGTTTTAATTTACACTTTGGGCTTTAAAAAAAAAATCCTCTTCTTGCTAATAGACTGTTTTAATGAATAATAATCAGGCAAAAGGTTGACGTGCCTGAACGTAAAAAAAATAGCTGTTTAAATAAACATGACGGTAAGAAACATATTTGTCTATGTTGACTTGCATTTCAGACATATGTACAGATTTTAAAAAAGAGAGAAAACAATCAACATAATGTGGCGTTGGCTGCAACCAACATTTAGATCTATTCCAACATCTGTGAAGCTTGCTTTGATCTCTGAAAAAATAAGATAAAGAAAAATGTAGACATTTTCCATATGCAACATTTCAGGAATGAGTGGTTAATGTCAGCAAATCTATCATAACTAATATCATCTTGGAACAATCCAGAACTGGTTTTAATTAGTCCAATAAAAAAAAGCAATAACATAAAATAATAACAATATTCTCACAAAGTGCATATATCTGTTGAGACCAGATGTAACCAGAAAGCCCGATACAGATGAAGACGCAGAGGTGCTGTTTTTCCAACAACGAAAGACACCATGACTGATCAGGTTGCAGTTGCAGGTTGGTTACTTGGCATTGACTTGTTTGCTCTCTCTCTGCTCGAAAAAATGTCTTTGCTCAGTGATGGCTCTCTGTAGCTGGGCAATGTTTACACCATCGACACAGTTTAACACGCGGGCACGGATCATCACACCCGCTCCTGTAGAAGCAGAAAAAAGCAGGGGATGGAGGGGAGATATCTTAAGCTTTCTGTTTGAACCAAAGGACAGTGAGTTTACAAAAAACGAGAGGTTCATTAAAAAAAAAACGCTAGATTCTCAGCTTCGTTGGTATGAGCGCCGTTTTTAATCTAAAAAGTCTCATCAATTATCAATATTAACATGAACCACCAAGTATCTTATACAATTAACATAGAATATCCTAACTTGAAAGCTCCAGTTTGAAATAGAGTAACATTTGCATGTCTGGTGAGAAACAGGATTTAAGATCATCTAGTGTATCTTTATCTAACACCCAAATCCAAAACAAAAAATGTTTTAACTCAGGTTTAAACATCCTGATACATAAATATTTCACTAGTTATATAAAAGTAATTTTCCTCTTACCATCCACATTATCTGCTTCACCCAGAACTAAATAATGGGCTCCGATTATTGGGTTAAAGGGCTCCACAAATGCAGTGTGGATCAACACATGGTGCTCTTTTGAAACATGCTGAGCTGACAGTGTGGCCCTGGACTCCTCCGCCCGATACCCGACAAGTCTAAAGAAAAAAACAATTCATTTCAAATAAATAATGTCAAATATTCAAAATGATTGCACATTTTTGTTAAGCATGTTATACTGCAGAACATCGAAATGGCGTAATCAGTGATCTATACCATTATGCATTGTGCTTTTATTGGCTGTTTATAATATTCCAAAAGCAGTATATATCAAGTTAATTTTTGTCGCAGAACACGTTTGTCACCCAAGCGCCAAAACTAATGTTCTTTTAAATATTACCCGCCTTCCAAATGTCCTCAGTGATTCGCCTTCCCTCACAAAGTTCACTTCCCAAGGTAAATAAAACACAGTAGCCGAGGGAAGCGTTGACATTTTTTAAATAAATATAACAAAAGTCAGACAGTTTAACAAAAGTCTGTTAATAATGTAACAACAAAAAAAAGGTTGAGTACTTCCGGGATATGTATCACATGACTTTTTATCTCCCTTCTGCGGCTGCGCGGTAAAGAAGCTGCTGGAGGTGAACTTGTTACAAAATACATTGTAGTTTAATTGTTTTTTTCGACGGGACCCATTTAGGTGGGCTGATAAAAAAGCCATGAATCCTGATATAAAGAGAGAGCGGGAAAATGCTACATTTGATGTGGGTACTATGACGACTATTTTGGACGGGGGCCCTGACAAGACCAAACGAAGACGAGAAATAGGTAAGTTTTGAACGTCGGCCTTATTGGTAAGATTTTAGTTTGTGTTGTTACAGGCGTTAGTAATTTTCATATTTTCTGAGAGAGAAAAAATTATTCGTAACAGTGCTCTCGTCGACTCAATACTCTTATGTACACGTCCGACAGGTTGTAGCACAGGAGCCATACGGCACTGAGAAAACACTTTAAAAAACTCTCTGAAATGATCTCTCCTTGGTATGATTTGTTACGGTGATTTGGTATATCTAAAATAAATGTGGGTAAGTTAACATCTTGACTGCTGCAGTCAACTCCGTTGTTGCAGTTCCTATGCTAATACATATGCTTCAATACAGTCAGCTAATGGGAGAGGGGGGGTGGAGGGAGCATTACTTTAGGCTATGTATTTATGTATTTGAAACATAGGGTATTTGGCTCACTATATAAATATTTTTTTTTCCGTATTCACACATTAAGATAACATGAATCTCACCGTATTGTGTTGTATTCCTGAAGTTCATCTTTTCATTAAACTAATGCTCCTAAACAGCAGTTTACAGGATGCTGCATGCTGTGCAGGATAAACTGGTTGTGCTTTCAAAATGAGTTCTCATGAACTGTTTGTTCATGAGAAAACTCATTTTGCAGCCTTGATGGATGCTTTATTTAATTTTTTCTTCTTATTACTCTGCAGAGTCATTGGTGTTCAAAGACCCAGATTTCGATGAGGAAGATCCAAACTTTCTGTCCCGCAGTGAGCGCTATGACCAGGCTGTTCGGAAAAGTGCCCAAATGATCCTGAAACTTAGAGAGTTTGGCATTGCAGACCCAGAAGAGATCTATCATTACAAGAGGTATGTGTTGAAATAATCAACTCATGAGGCTTTTACTGACATTAGATTTTGGGTGAACGTGGCACTCAGTCATCTTGACTCTTGTGCAAAAACTTTATCTTTGCAGACTATTGCCTAAAAGTGAATATTAAAATGAGAGTTTAATTCTTAACTAGTAAAGATGATGTACTTATGCTAAGCACACCACTAAGTCGTCTGGCATAATCATTCATACAGTGAAATTGTTTATTGCTTGGGTGAAAAAATCCCATCAACCTCAACTGTACTGTATTTGCTATGTCTGTTTGTTTTGTTTCCTCTCAATCCTGTCAATTTCACAATCAGTGTAACATTGTTCAAAGATTTTTGAAAAGTACACCTACTTTCTAAAAAGTAAAATAAATATGCGTTATAAACAAATGTATAAATATATCAAACAGATCAAAAGAAAATCTTGATTTGACATGCACATTTCCCGTCCATGTGGATGTTTGGAGCTTCGAGATGGCCTGTTGGAACAAAGTTCATAACAGATTAGAACTGTGTCAGAGGCTACCCAGGTTCCTAGCTTTCATGTAAAGTAGTTTAATGGATAATCCTTTCAGGGAATTCATGCAATAGTTTTGGTGAACAGTATGAGATATATGTTGGGTGAGATCATGCATACAACTGTACATGGACCTTGTCACCTACTTTTTACTTACAGTATGAAACTATGACAAAGTTTTGCACTGGCACAAAAGAATCTTACATTGCATTGTAGTCAAGCTGCTTTTTCCCCCCATATACACTTTAAGTTAAATGTACAATACGGTCATTTTTTTTTCAAAGTCATTTATCGGTTTATGGAGACTTCAATTCTTTGAATTTGCTTGCTCTGCCGAGTTGATCATTTGTGATCTTTTCCATGTTGATATGAAACAGAAGCGTAATCCTCTAAAATGGCTATTAGTGCTTGAACTTCAATTGCTTAAGGAAATGCCAGTTGTCTGATGTTTTAATAACCGTGAATCTGAACTCCAGTTGTGTATCCTACACCTTCCTTTCCACCCAGTATGGCAAAGGGAAACCATCATGAGGCGTTGGGGCTACACTTTGTCATGTTCCTCCCATCGCTGTACAGCCAGTGTGACCCTCAACAAGCCAAGAAATGGGTGCCTCTAGCAGAGTCTTTCCAGGCCATTGGCACTTATGCCCAAACTGAGATGGGTCACGGTCAGTCCTGGACTTAGCTTGAAAGTCTTTATGAGATGATTGTTTCTTGAGGCACTTTGACGCAAACTTGTTACAATGAGCAACAGTAGCACATATCACGTGTGATATTTTTAGAATTTTCAATCAAATTTCAATTAGAGGCAAAAAAAGAATACACCAAAGTTTTGGGGGTTTTCTTGTATGTGTTTGACAGATCAAAATTGTATAAAACATTCAAAGTAATTGCATGTGTGTTTTGATCACTGCATTTGATGTAATCGGTAGATATTTCCCTTGTAAAGCACACGTAGCTGTATTCGTAGTTTTTTAATGTAGTTTCACTAATGGATCCAGGTCAGCAGTAAATGAGTTTAAAACTAACTGTTCAGTCCACAGCACACTCCTACTAAAATTAGATGATACTTTGGCTTTCCCACTCACAGCTCTCTTTTCTTTGATTCGATGACTTTCAACAAATGATGAAGACCGTGTATATTTCAATTGATATGTCGTAATTGCTCTTCATCTATACAAATGATTAGCAAAAATTTGCTTATGATTCAGATGATGATTGCTAATGATCAGGAATGTTCCATATTGTCTAGTGTGTCTTTAGTTTTACCTCTGATTTCTGAAATAAGAATAAGAAATTAAGTGTGGGAATTGGAAGGTGTCTGGCAGCTACATTGTGTGGTGTGGGCCAAATGTGGTCCAGTAACCCACACCGAGGCCTCTGAATGTCCCTTTGTCACATTGAAGGCTGCCAAATCTGAGTGTGAGAGTATGTAGGTCATACTAGCCAGCGTTCGCCGTCTGTTTTTCACAAAACAAAGTGAAAGGATTTATTGGGACACGGCCACACCGAAAGTTTTAGACCGATAGCCAAAAATGTGAGGTGTTTTGTTTTGATAGAGGGTAACACAACAGCAGTTTGTTTAATATCGCTTTAATTACTCATTTTAATTGCATGTTTATGATGAAACTTCAGCCTAGCGCACAGAGAATAAATCCATTGATCTGAAACGTTTTGTCCCGTCAGATGAGCAAGTGAAATAAATATCCAGTTAATTCACATTTATGCTCCTTTCACCTGTTTGAGCATAAATATAAACGTACTGATACTATTAACACTATATTGCGTATGGTAATACGATGATAGATTTACTTCAATTTACTAGTCAAAGTATCTCCAAAGTACACTTGACAGACATGCAAAAGGAAGGGCAGAACAATTTAGTGAAAATGTGAATTTTGTATTTTTCGCAAGTTAAACCATTTTGTTCAAAGACATGGTAAAGGACGACAAAATAAAAAGAAAATAAGCAAATAAAATTAGTTTAGAAATGTATGGATATTTTTTAACAAATTGGAAAAAAACAGAGTTGATCAGTTGGGATTGAATTACATTTTTTATCGTGTATTCAAATCAGCAATTCAATTATGCATGTCATGCTCAAGTTGTTCTAATTTGTCTTTGTCACTTCTTCCTTTACTGTTCACTTGCACATACTATCCCCTCCCTCAATTCTTTTTTGATTTGAATCATCTCAACTGTTATTCACAATCTTCCTCTGTGGATGGGGGAAAAAAAACGATCGTCTTCTCTTTTATTTGTTTCCACCTTTCACATAACGGCTCCCATAACAATCATCCTTTACATCTCCCCCCTTCTCTTCGCACTACCACTTATCCCCCTTTTCTGTTTACCACCGTCTCGTGCGGCCAAGTTGCGTGCACCCGGACAGGCCATCGCCCTTGGATCTCCATTTGGCGATGTTCCTGCCAACTCTGCTCAACCAGGCCACCCCTGAGCAAATGGAACGCTTCTTCATGCCTGCTTGGAACCTTGAGATCATCGGAACCTACGCTCAGACTGAGATGGGCCACGGTAAAACGACCAGACTAGTCTAAAACAACAAACCTTTTTGTCAACAAACACAGATTTACTTTTTTTTTTTTAAAACAAACATGTTTTTATCATTAGAAATAAGTTAAATAATGGCATTGTCGGCATATCTAGAAATCATAATGTGATATTTATTGTTTTGGATTCAAATAGTTAAAATGTTTAAATATTATTTTATTTTGTGGGGAGTATGATATTTCAATATATTTAATATAATATTTTATTTATATCAAATATTATATATATATATATATATATATATATCCAAATAACCCTGTTTATTGAAATGTACATTGTTTCAAACCATCTGTGTGAGCAAAACAAGGCTGTTAAGCCGCCTACCCAGCCTGCATTTTGGAACTTGCATTGGCCAAACTTCTCATCCTGTTCTGTCATTAGCTCATTTGTCTATTTTGATGATTTTCTTTTCATTTTCAACTTCTAGAATTTTAGCTTTTTTTTTCAAGCATGTTTTTTTTCTGGCTGCAGACTTGTTTAACAACTGTAAGCATGATTTTTTTTTTAATAGAAGGGAGTTAAAGGTTGTCCATTGTCTAAGGTCTGTCAAACACCTACAAGTTGTCCCTCCAATTGTGAGAATCTGAATTGATTAAATGATTGTTATTTTCAATTGAAACAACCGATTTGTTCTGTTTAGAATTTGAAACTGTACCTGTTGTCTTGCTTTCAGCTTGTTTCATGTTACCAATTCATATTTTTGTTGTTGCTAAAACATTAGTTTTTTTATTTTTCACCTCATGATAGATTGTGATGAGTAATGATAATGATAATGTCAACACAATCCAGTCTAGATGTCTTAAAAGATTCTTTACGTTTCCCTTTCTAACAACTGTACTGTATTTACTCTGCACATGGATTGTGTTTGTGCGTGTGTGTGTGTGTGTGTGTGTGGGCTTCGTGTTGTTTATTCAGGCACCCATCTCAGAGGTTTGGAGACAACAGCCACTTATGATCCAGCTACACAGCATTTTGTCATGAACAGCCCCACCGTCACCTCCATTAAATGGTGGCCGGGAGGACGTAAGTGCATTCACACCATCGTGTCTCCTCCATGATAGTGACCAGTTAGGTTTTGGCTGATAACCTGTATGTAATTAGCATTTCTTTTGTCTTTAAATATAAATTTCCCCTTATGCTGAGTGATTTCAGGCAGAGAATACTCAAACTATATAAACATTTAAATTTGTCTTGTTCTCTTTTTCTAGTTGGAAAGTCCTCAAACCATGCCATAGTTTTAGCCCAGCTGTACACTCTAGGGAATTGTCATGGTCTTCATGCCTTCATCGTTCCCATCCGTGATATGGTCACACATGAACCCCTGCCAGGTAACTGCCTGTGCTGACTCTCCTTCTTGTATTAAAGTAACTCTAATTTCTACGTTCCTCTCTTTTTATCACCTTGTTACATTTCTTTTTTGTGTCACTCTTTGTCCCGTAGGAATCGTAGTTGGTGATATTGGACCCAAGTTTGGCTTTAATGAGGTTGACAATGGATTCCTGAAATTGGAAAATGTTCGAATTCCTCGGGACAACATGCTGATGAAATATGCTAAGGTGATAAAACTGTATTCAAGTGCTTAATTTACAACTTGATTGGTTTGTAGTTTAGATTGTTGTTCATTTTTGGCCTCTGATTTAAAACAATTTTTCAGTAATATAAGCTACTAAAAATGTTCAGATTTTTTCTTGTCTTGACCCACTTTGTGAAATACTTATAGAAATGCTTACATATTCCACTTTTTTATTTTAGCGTAGAATGTGAAACCCTCTTTTTGGAAGTCGCTTCGGATAAAAACGCCTGCTAAATGCATAAATGTAAACTGGTGGTAGAGATGTGATATATTCAACTTTTGAGATCACTGTATGAAGACTGAAATGAAGCCAGTCATCTTCAGGATTTACTAAGGATTTGTTAACAGCGAACTGCATATTTAATAGGGTTTGAGTCAGTGAATCATTCATTTTAATTCTCTCCCACTAGGTGGAGCCAGATGGGACGTATTTGAAACCACCAAGCGCTAAGCTGACCTATGGCACCATGGTGTTTGTCCGCTCCATGATCGTGGGGGAGTCAGCCCGGGCCCTTGCAAAGTCCTGCACTATAGCCATCCGCTACAGCGCTGTCCGGCACCAGTCTGAAATCCGACCGGGGTCAGTCACCACAATTTGTGCATGACTCACAAACCCTCCAACATGTTTGATTTTGGGAATGAAATGGGAGAAATTATATAGCGTCAAAGAAGATGCTCTTAACAAAAAAAAGAAAAAAAAAGTGGATCAAAAATCCACTTAAAGAACAACGTGAACTGAGTAATCGTACCCCTCTATATGAATTGGATTCACTTTTGCAAAAGCAATGTATTTTTGATTGATTGATTTTAATTGGAATTGCTTTACAAAGTAAAATGTATATGTTGCCTAATACTTCCAGTGTAAGCAATAGTTTAAACAATAGATACCTGTATGGATGTTTTTTATGAGTATGATATGAAGTATTACAAAAACAAATCTCAAACACCTTCATAGGTGGTCTGTAATTGAAGCTCTTGAGTCCATAGTGGCTTTGTTGGCTACGTTTGAGGATCAGATAAAGCAATAGAATCCAGCATTAAGTCATATTGTTGTTTGTTGATTATTTTAAAATAATTGTACTTTTTTGTGTGTGTGTTTTTTGCAGGGAGCCAGAGCCTCAGATCCTTGAATATCAGACACAGCAGTACAAGCTGTTCCCACTGTTAGCTATGGCCTATGCCTTCACTTTTGTTGGCCAGTACATGACAAAGATCTACCATCGCATCTCTGGAGACATCAACCAGGGGGATTTCAGCGAGCTGCCCGAGGTGCTGATCTGACAGTCACAGTTTGTCGTTAGACTCGGCTAATGGTCTCTGTCTGAGTTTTGCTTATATTTTAAAAGTCAGAAATAAATCCCAATAGCTATCCATCCTCTGACATAGTCCATCCATCCGTTTTCTATACCGCTTATTCCCAAAAGGGTCACAGGATTGCTGGAGACTATCCCAGCTTCTTCTGACAGTTAGAAATACAGTTCAAAGTAAACGCATGAAACTAACAAATGGACCAGACTCTGTTAATATTCCTCTAATGAGCCACGTCTCAAACTCAAACATGTCCGTCCCAGTGTCAGTTACCATGTAGTCTGCCTATTAATGATCTTTCACCCCTGCACTTGCTGAAGTATTTTAATCTTCAAATTTTGAAGAATAGTTCAAGCTTATGTTGGTTGGAACAAAGCTAGGCCTTGCTACTTCTACCATAGATTGCTAGCCCCTGGTAGCACCTTTGGAGTCCTTGCCTGCGGTTACCTGTCCTTCCAATCTGTCACATGGCTTTTCCTTTGTTGCTTCCCTATTCACATCAAACCCTGGTTTGGGTGGGGTTGGAAAACAAATGCTCTAAGTACAAATTAATATGTTTTAATTTAAGGATTTCTAAACCATCCTTATGTAGAATTAACTCAAAATCTTTTTGTTAATTTGATGAAAAGCAAACAAGCTAGAATTTGATTAAATGTGGCAGAGAGATGGAACTTCGCGCAAAAGAGAAAAAGCTTTTACAAAAATGTTCATAATTGCAAAGAGTATGTCTTTTAAGTTTTATTTCCAACCACAGCTTCATGCCCTGTCTGCTGGCCTGAAGGCCTTCACCACCTGGGAGACCAACTCTGGTATAGAAGTGTGCCGCATGTCCTGTGGTGGCCACGGTTACTCTCGAAGCAGTGCCTTACCAGACATTTATGTGGAGTTTACCCCGACCTGCACCTATGAGGGAGAGAACACCGTCATGATGCTGCAAACTGCCAGGTAAGCCATCCTAAAGAAATGTGTGACCACAAACCTGTTGACTTTTTTGCAGCAAAAAGGTGTTGTTGTTTTATTTGTAATAACCGTTTTTAACATTTTCAAAAAGGGGTTTCCTACCGAAGCGTAAATAATTTTCTGCAAGTCAATTTTTTACACGTTTTCACACGAGGCTTAAACACAGACAAATATTTAAAAATCAGCATCCACCCACGTAGGAAACTTACAGTTGCTGTGAAAGAAATGCTGGAGACACACCCTCAACCCTCCCTCTGTACAAACAAACATGGGATCCATGATAGCATCAGTAGTTTGTTTTATTTGGACCGTAAAGGTCAACAATTCAGTTTCAGATACTTGTGTATGATATTTTCCCCTTTTGAAGATATATTTTTTCCATTGAAGGATGTGTGAAAAGTACTTTAAATGCCAATTTACTGTGTGAACTCCTACCTGATCATAAAGACGTAGCAAAGGTCTAGTAAGCTGCGGGGAAAAAGTGTTTTTGTGTATATATATATATATATATATATATATATATATATATTTTTGTTTTTACATTTTAACATCAGGTTATGCATTGTAACACAAAACATTATTTCCCAAATGTCATCCTCACAAGTTATATAAATAGAGCTGAAGGGTCAAATCCAGAATGCAGATGACAAGATGCCACGCGCCTGTATTAAACTGTGAAAACATCACCTTCGGGTGATCTGTTTTTTTTTTGTTTTTTGTTTTTCTGTGCAGATACCTGGTGAAGAGCTACCGGCAGGCTAAGGAGGGCCAACAGCTCAGCGGCATCGTGTCATACCTGAATGAGTCACAGCATCGTAGGTTACAGCCGCAGGCGGTCGCTGCCAGACCAACTGTTGTCGACATCAATGACCTGAACAGCCTGGTGGAGGTCTACAAACTGCGTGCTGCCATGTAAGAGCCCTTATTTCTTATAACATATAGCACTCAATGAATTGTACTTGTGTAATCTATCGGACAGTTGAATATTAAATCCCCATCGAGCATATTGCACTAACTGTAAAGTAAGTGTGTAACTGCTGTTGTAGTTGAATATTAAACCCTTTTTTTGTATGTCGATTTGGATAAAAGCGTCTGCTAAATGCAAAAATGTGAATGTTAAAGAGAATGGGTTTAGAAGGAAAGAAATAACTTCAAATGGACAGTATGTAGGGATGATTTCCATTAAAAGATCTGAGGGAAAATACTGACGCATCTGATGTCGGCGTGATGGCACTCTGGTATGTCTGCCTCAGTGTGCTGTTCTGCTGTCCCCCCATAGTAATGCCCTTGTCATTTAGTCAGTGTAACATGATATGCTTTGCAGATTACAGCACTTCACACTGTCTGCTTTAATCACATTTAACTCCACTTGGCAGTCAGCGTCAGCTGTGGTGAGCACAAAGAGTCTTTAATCCAGTCCCATGACAGGAGACTAAAAGTGTCTCACCACACATAAGAGGAACAAAAAACAATGAATGTTTCTCATTTACATATAGTCTCTTCTCCGTTTCCAAATTTTTATCGATATGACCCTTTTTTTTTGCCAGTCATGTAAGATGATATTTACTTATTTATTACAGTCGTATTTCTGAAAGCATTCAGGCTATTTATTGTCCTACTGACTCAAACATGCACAACTTGACCACGTGGGTCAAGTTGTGCCCTATATTTATGTTCTTAACACGCCGGGCATTTGGTCAGCGTCGGTCATGTTTCTGTGTTTGCAGTCTTGTAGAAATGGCAGCAAAGAGCATCCAGCAGGAGTTGCAGCGTAGGAAGAGCCAGGAGGATGCCTGGAACAGCAGTGCAATCGACCTGGTCAGAGCCTCAGACGTAAGTTTGGTTTGGCAGGTGTCTCAAAAGTGGCTTTAATGATCCGTTAATGGATGACTGGCTTTTTAAACTTTCCTTTTCCCCCCCCCCGTTGCATATCTCTAGGCCCATTGTCACTATGTTGTTGTGAAGGTATTTGCTGAAAAACTTGGGGAGATCAGTGACACAGCAATACACTCGGTTTTGTCTACTTTGACTCTGCTCTACACGATGAATGGCATTGCAAAAAACTCTGGAGACTTCCTACAGGTAGGAAAATTCCTTCCCATTAGAAAAATGGAAATAAAGATCTGTCTGATCTGTATTTTTATTTAATTTTTTTTCCTCATCTTTATTTTTGGGGGTTTTTTCCCCCTCATTGTTCGAATCTATTGGGTTTTCTTTTTCTCTTTTCATTTCTTTATGTATTTTTCACCAGTTCAGTGTGTAGCATTTCCGTCAAAGCTGCTTTTGCTGGTTTTGAATTGTGATGGCTGTTCAGTGTCGCAAATGTATCATAAGGAAGCAATTTGAATTAGTACTTTCCAGTGACTGTATCTGAATGTATTTATATGCTCTTGCTTCCTTTTGCACTGTGGGAAACTCCAAAATGGGGGGTACAGACTAATTCTTTCTTTTTTGTTTTTTAGTGTAGTTGCACAGATATTCACAAGTTATTTAGAAAGAAATGGCTTAATGGATGCCACCGTGCAGATGGCAGCGATACCAGGTTTCACATGATGTCCAGAGCACACTAGCATGATTCGGCATCAGACTCAGACAGCCAAGATTGAGAAAAAGGATGTGCATGCTATATTGCTGGATTCAGCAAATGCATTTTGTTCAGTGCCACGTAGCCTTATTCGGAAAGCGTTTGATTATTTTAGAGCGCCAGTGGTGGTTGTGAAGTTGGTGCGAGGATAATTTCAGGGCATCAGACTGTGCTGAAGTACAGCAGGTTTCATAACGGGTTGGCAGAAGCTTGGAATAGGCCTGATGCCAGGGTGTACGATTTCCCCATTAGCATTTACAATGGCGATGGAGATAATCATTAGAGCATCTAAGTGGGTTGTAGGTGCAGAAAGACATTAGGATAACAGGCGTTTTACACCAATTAGGGCATACATGGATGATATGATGGTGACCACAACAGTGCTGTGCACGAGGAGCACACTTGAGATACTTAATAAAAATCTAAAGTGGGCTGGTATGAAAATCAAGCCTAATATGTCCAGAAGCATCTCAAACCAGCAGAGGGAAGTCAAGGAATGGAAAGTTTGTGATAGATAGAGAAAGAATTCCAATAATCAAGGAAGAAAGGTAGGTGTTGCCGGGCAGACTTGAATGACAGAGAGCAGGTAGTACAGTTTTGGAAAGATGTTACAGAGGGACTGGATAGAATAGATAAATCAGGGCTTCCAGTAAAGTTGAAGCTGTGGTGTGTGCAGTTTGGATCGTTTCCAAGGCTGATGCGGCCACTGTCTCTGTGTGTGAGGGTCCATTATCTGCTGCAGAGATGCAGAAATGGAAAGGCTAGTTAGCTCTTACATTAGAAAGTGGCTAGGTGTCCCCAGATGTTTAGAAATCCTGTTAACTGAAGTCAGTAGTAAGTAAGGTTGTTTCAAATCCAAACAGGAAGAAGAAATGGAATTCAAGAATCGCAGTTCAGGAGGCAGAAGCAAGTCTCTGAATTATGAAATTTGGCTTTTGTGAATTATTCACCTTTTAAAAAAAGATAATAATAAAGTTAACCTCTGTTAATTAAGCAAACTGAGTTTTCTTTACCTATGTTAACTTTCATTTAAAAAACCTGTCTTCTGTTTGGTTTCGTGTTTCAGGCTGGGTTGCTGAGCGTGCCTCAGGTGCTTCAGGTTTCAATTCGTATCAAAGAACTGCTGTCTCAGCTGAGGCCCAACGCCGTCGCACTGGTCGATGCCTTCGACATCCACGACAAGAAGCTCAATTCAGTTCTGGGCCGATACGACGGAAATGTCTATGAGGAGATGTTCGAATGGGCTCGACGCTCACCTCTTAATGCCACAGAGGTAAGTCGTCATCGGAGTAAATAGCGGTCGAATCCCCATCATCACTTTATATTTGTATGTTACACAGATTGCAGGGACAAAAATATAACTATTTAAAAAGCCCTATTGGATCCTAGAACTCAGGAAGCATTCAGTCGAACTACTGCCACTCTAAAGTCTTGCATGTAATTCTATGCAGATTTGTCCTCTTGTACAGTTTATAATGTAAAACCTGTTACATTCTTCTTCAGGTCCATGAATCCTTCCACAAGTACCTGAAGCCTCTGCGGTCCAAGCTGTGAGCTCATCAGCAGATCATAGCTGCTGCCTGAAAACCTTCACCCTACATAAAAAAGGAACCAGCACAAGTTCCATACTAGTAAACTAACAAAAACCTATGATGGTTTTCGCTCGGTAGGAGCTGGTATTCACCAGTTTGAGTCCTTACATTTGTCTCTCTGGCAGTAAAATTGAACATCATGCACAATCACATTCTCAATTTTTATGCTTTGTTGTTGTTGCTTTTCTCTCTTACGCACACATGCTTAGACGTCTTTCAGTGACTATAAGGTTATTCAAATTTCCGAAATAGCAGTGAGTTTATTAACATCAAAATTGCATTATACCTCTGACAAACCGTGTTATTTCTCATCCAGACATGCTAACAGTTATTATTAATAACTTTACGTTGTAAGTGACATTTATCTAACACGTTGAACATCAAGGAGATACTCACAATTTGGGAAAATAGGAAAGTTAATCACAATTTGGGGAAATAGGAATGTTAAGTTGACGTATGTTATTTACTGACAGAGCAACAGTTGCACTGGAGGAGTTTCACATTTACATTTGACATTTAGCCTTTTAGCATCAAACACTGTGTTTGTTTGTTTTTTACAGTGATCTGTTTGAGTCTCTTTACAAGTGTCTGATGTTATCATGAGACAGCATTCCATTATTAGAGGCTGGGGTCAGTGGGCAGTTGAATGTTCTGAGGCAGTCATTTTTCAACGATCTAACATTCAGTACTTGGAAAGTTCTCCTGAACAAGTGACCTGGCACTTGTTCACTGTTAAATCATCGGTCAATCATGCATTTTGAGGCAGAAAGCTTTCTGTAGTCTGTTTTTTTAATTTTTTTAATAGATGTGTAACTTGTCAAAAACTGTGAGGACAAGCGACATTAACTTGGGGTGTTTTAGAAGCAATGGTTGAGGACTGTGTATTACTGTTATTTCCTCCCTACCTCGTGGGGTTGACGTATTTACATGGGTAGCATCCCAGTCAACTTCTGGATGCGTTCTGCTTTTGTGGCTGTTTTTTAAATGTTGCACATTTCACAGTGCAAACTTCAACCATTCTTAATATGACGTGATTTGCCTAGTGCTGAAAGTTACGGCAGTAGACATATCAGATAATCTGTACAATTCTGTAAACTGCGTACTTTTTGTTAGATTACTGTTCATCTATTTTTGTCATCACAGTTTTAAACAGTAACAAAAACTGAGTTGTCTAACAGAAACATGAAATTGTCACGGAGTAGTCGGAGAAATCTTAATGAATGTAAGTAGGAAACAAAATTACTCATATTTTGTTGAAAGGGGAGCTTCATTTGACAGCCTTATTGCAACCCTTTTAAAAATGTGTTAAATATGTGCCAGAGGAAGCTTTTTCTTTTTCACCCGTTAATCTTGTGAACAGAATGTTCTTTCGCAACAGTACAAGTTGTTTTCCCATATTTTCAGTTGAATGCACACTAATTATCATTCTTTAATGACTAAACTGTGTGTGGAATATCTTTGCACATTTTATTGAATACTGGTTTTTAGAAACATGGATTTTAATGTTTGGTAAATAAATTTAAAGTGCAATCTATTGATTAAAGAAAGTGTTTTTGATCCTGTACTTCTATCCTAAATTCAATTTGAAGCCTTTGAAATAAAAAGTCTGATTTGCAAAATGTGTTGGTAATTTTAATCAAAAAAAAAAAACTGAACTTGGATACAGTTTTTAGTTGACAAGAGTCTTTTTCAGCGCTCAAGATTAAAGCTGAAAAGTTAGGGTGCTTATGTTGGACTCCCTGCTCAAGATAATATAACTTTTAATAATTTTTAAAAGTATTTACAGTATCTTTTATTTGGTTTCTTATGTAACATGATTTATGGATTGTAAAAGGTAATTTTTATTCAAGATAATGATTAAAGAGACGGATAAAATTGTCGAAATTGTGTAGTTATGGAGATGGGTCCTCAGAGTGCCACTCAACCCAACATCAGCAGTCCTGTGCAGAGCTTCCTCTTTAGAAAAGATCTATTTAATCTCAATCAGGTCTAGGGGAAACGTCTAAAACCTGCAGGACAGCGGCCCTTGTGGCCTGGAGTGCCGACATACGATCTAGGGGCTTCAAAATTTACATAAAAAGAACATGGCCGCTGACTTTGACCACGGGCCTGAGAGCAATCAAACGCATGGTGTTTGCAAAGCCATTTAACCAGTTTATGTAAAGTTATAAGGCAAAAGTAAACTGTCAGGCATGTCCACCACTGCAGCAACCATGGTGGGGACACAGGAGGACTGGCTAATACTCTATGGAGGGGTGGTATTAGTAAAAAAGACTCAGACCATAGTGCGTGCTCCTTCAAAGAAGCATTGCTTGGAATGCCAACTGCGACTGAACCAGTTAAAGTGTTACAATAGGAGAATCATCACCTGGGTTACAGCAGCTATTTGGCAAGCTCATAAAATCAACGGCACCTCATACAGGACCCTAGTGGACACATCACCATCTCCCCGATCCAGGGGAGATAGTCTCGGGACCCTGCCTGTCACCACTGGAAGCAAGACCACTGTCTCTGGAAAAAGCAAGTGAGTGTGCATGATAATTGGATTATAAGTTCTGGTCAGCCTCCACAAGATCCCAACATCTCCCAGTTGGACTGGTTGGTTAAGTAGAAAACAGTGAATGGTGTACTTCGGACCACACTGCTACCCACCTCAGTTAGGAAGCCATTGCGCTCCATCCTGCCGGGGAATTGTTGCCCTACACATTTGCCATTCCACTTCATCCATTCCTTCATTTTCATTTTCTCTCGACAATAGAGAGGCAAGGTATTCAAATTTCACAGGAGGATGGCACTCCATCGGAAACTTCAGTCTCTACATCGAAGTTCCTCAAGGCAAAAACCCGAACCCTACGAAGCCAAAGAATCTTGTTGAACTCTAGGAAGCGTGTAGAATGCTTTCTTTGCTATTCCTGATGACTTCATCAATGAAGTGTAGGAATCATTGTTGAACAACATGGATGTGGTCCATTCAAGCTCATGTAAGTCACACTTCATTGAGTAAGGATCTCAAAGCACCATATGTAATTTACTGGTTTTGTGCAACATATTTTTGTATTTGAAGTAATTATTTGTTAAATTTGCACATTACTCTCTTTAGGCAACAAAACTTTAATTTTCAACCTCTCTTCAGATTGGGAGAGTTTTAGCTTTCATATGAGCCATTTCTAAAACCAATGGATGAATTAAAAGTATGTTTAGAAGCTATTGCTTCTATAAAATGGATAAGTGGCAAGACTTTTGTCTGGAACTGTGCAAGGAACAACCAATTATCTTGGATTTTTTTGGACAGTGGGAGGAAGATGGAAAAAAACCAGATGAAATGGATGTAATATTAAGAAACTTGAAAGATACAGCAAAATTGGCATCCATAAAGCCTCTCTTGAAAAAAAAAGTGCTCGCCATAATGCAGCATTCAAATCACAATAACGCTGAACATGACAATATGGGAGAAAAGTTACACGGTCTAAGGTACAAAACCATTTGTCTGGGTCCAATATTCATTGTTGTGCTGTTCAATGCAAATGTTAACTTTTTTCTGCTGCTTTAAAAGGAGCAAACAATTGCATCAGAGTCACATATGCTTGTCTAATCGATAAATATATGTCTTTTTAGGAGCACTAGCCACATGACAGATGGATGTACGCTTTGATGTATTAGAGTTTGGCTGACAAGTACCGTTTCGCTGTGGTCGTATTAAGACTTTTCTCTTGCCACAGGATTTATATCCACTTCAGCAGCGGAATATCAAAGGATAATCCCCCAATGTGTACCCTTCCCTTATGCGTGTGTGTAATAACTGGGCTAATTCAACGACATAGAAACTGGCTCGTTTTTAAGCAAAGCGCGAACGCGGTCTCGTGTTGGAAAATGGCTAATTTCCAGCTGTTCGTTGACGAAAAGTGTCAGCGGAGTAAGAGGAGCCCACTGTGAATACTTCTGAATTTGAGATAAGACGAGACTCCACCCCTCCGCCCCTCCGTGGAGTTGTGGCGAGGATGTTGGAAGACAGAAAGAGGGAAGTATTGACACTGGCTGGATCGCTGTCCGGATAAATCCCTTCTGCCGCCTTATGAATAGTAAACCGACTACGTTTTATTGGAGGTGAGAGACACACACTACTCTTCATCAATAACATTTGCTTTCAAGCCAGCATTTAAATAGTTGGAATAGCAACTTATCGCCTTAAAGTCAATTGGAATGGTGGAGTTTGGGAAGCAGGTATACCGACAGGTACAAGTGCTTAATGGACACTTGTTTAATTTTACGCCGCCATAGCTTAGTTTGAATTAGTACAAAGTAACATGGCTGTTAACATTAATGTTAGCTAACTGCCGCGTGCATTTACCGTAATGCCCAAGCGTGCCTCGGCAAGCCCTTTGTTGCTTTACCCGCCGAGCCAAACGCCCCTAGAAGAATACTTATGTATCTGCTTGTGTCTCTGAAGTAATAAATAAGCTTAATGTGATTTAAAAATGAATTCGCAGCCAACTTTACCCCCCCATGCCAGTTGCTTTCTAAGAATAAAGAAGGCGGCGTTAACTCGGTTGTCCATTAAAAAGATCAACATTGACCTAAAAATAACATACTCTAAGTCCTAATCTAAGTTCCAATGTACGATTTGGGTGCATTTGATTTTGTTTTGAAATCACGAAAACACGTTTCAGAAGAATAATAGATTTGAACTTGTGCCTGGCAGTTTGTCATCATTACATCTTAAATGTTTATACACAAGCATCTGTTGTGTTTTGCTGTTCTTACGCCTCTTGTGGAGTTACATAACCCCCAGAACTATTTGTCGATGGGCAATTTTGATTTTGGTGTTATTAATTATTCATTTTTTTCTAAGGTTATTACCTCAGATTTCCTTTAGGACAAGACTGTGCAAAGCAGTTGTCAAAAGTGTATGATTATGTAGTTCATTTCCCGACAGTTTGGAGTGGTAGTTGGTTTCTCAACACAGTTTGCTCTTCCCTTTTTCCTCTTATGCTTTGTTTATGAAAAAGAAAGAAAAGAGAATATGGTGTACTTACATCTTTGTCCACTACTATCAAGGCACAGTTCCATTTACAGTACAAATGTGGGTGTTAGGTGGGTGGTTATGTCAAAAATGATCCCATCAGCACTGCTGTTTTTGTCAAAAGGATTTCTTACTAGTACTCACAATCAGCTATTTTCTCGCTAAGCCATTTTCTGTTTTGCTGTTGTGGTCTTTAAGTAATTATCTGCCAGATTCAGAATGAATCTGAACCAGAATTTAGCAATAGTCAAGATTTGTTGTACAGCTACAGTCACAATATATGCTGGATTGGAAAACTTGCTACTGGGGAATGGAGGCTACTGCTTCTTTGTGCACTGTAAATTATATTGATTGCTTTTACCCTGACGTGAAACGTAATGAAATTTTTAGCATAAATTAACCGACAAGTCTCTTCAACAGGAGCTGGATGCACTTGCAGATAAGCTTGTTAGTTTGTCGCCTCCACGAGGCAAATTTGGCCACCTTCAGGTAGAATTGGATCTGAATTAGGTTGCCTATATTTGGACTGGTAATGAAGTTGTTGTTGTTTTTTTCTATTTTAAAAAGTACACTGTAAGGGGCAGCCATTCCTGCTTTTCTGACAATCCATCGTTGATTCACTGGTCAATTAAAAGCTGAAATGCTCTGACAACATCTTGTTCAGGCAATTCAAATAGATGTACTGTACATATATGGAGAATTTTTTCTATGGGTGCTAACACCTGTTCCTATCAGTGCCACATTTAAAGCTAAAACCTTTATTTTCATTAAGTAATGGCACAGTAAACAGTGAGTTGTGCAACTCAAAAAGCAGAGATGCTTCAATCATTCTGCATTAATTATTTACATACATATGTTTTTTTTAATTGCTGCCATTAGTACATTTGCAACAGGACCATACCTTCCAAAGGAAATTAAAAAAAAAGATTTTTTTTTTTTAAGGTTGCCTGTACACATGTCCTTTATGCCACTGGATTCCATCACCATTGCTCCAACTAGATTGCAACTCGTATATTGTTTTATCCTTTACTTTACAGGTTGTTTTGTAGAAAACGCATGTAATTCTACAAAGGTTCCATTCTTTCTTTAAGCATTTATTCAAGGAACATTGGATGTGGTTAATTTACTACTGGTTAATTTTCTACTAGTGGATTGCGAGCTTCTGTTTATGTGCTGTATTTGAATTAGCACATCATTTAGAAAGGTTATATCGGACGACTTATGTGTGTATGAGCTGGAAAATGTTAACATATAGCCTCCATTAAGCCCCAGTTTTTGACCTATTAGTTCCTTCGCTTAAGAGTAAGTACTGGAACTTTGTTTTTTTCTGTTTGAAGGTTTTTACGCTTGTGTTTGCTCTGTCATGGGCTATTTCGGTATTCTTGTTTGAACTCAAAGTTCAACCCTCACCCGTCATTACTGTCGTGTTACATAGTCCCTGAGATCTTAAATGTGTAGTGAGAAAAGAAAGTTCAAACTGTTTTTAAGCAGATTCAAAGAGATAAAAAAAGTGAGCAGCATGGATGCATACCTTTTTTTTTTTTCTGTTTTCGGTATGGGCTTTCGGAACAGATTACAGGAGTAAATCCTGAGAATGACCATGCCTTTTTGGTTTCTTTTTTGTATTATACTAACAATTGAGTCTAGACATGGATCAAAATGATATAACCTGATCATGATATAAACAAACTATGGTGGTTTAAGCAGATTTGATATTTGTTATGAACCTCAGTGCCCTGTGGGATTAGTAAATCCATAAATGTTGCAATGACGTATTGAGGCAATGTCACAGTAATGTAACAGAGATGAAAATTGCAGCTGCAATTTTTGATATTCACAAATTAAAAACAAAACATTTGATTGAAAAATGTTGGTGTCTGATTGAGATCTTAGGCGTTTAACTACTGTATTACCTAAACATTTAGAAACGGATCAATTTACATGGTTTAAATGTACTCGTGGTCATCCCACCCTGTCAGTCTTATTTTTTCTTTGACCTTCCCTGCTTGTATCTTGTTATATTTTTAGCCTAGATGCCAAAGTATATACAGAAAATTACTTTTATTTTTATTTACTTTTTTCCCTTAAAGAATAAAATCCATTTCAGCGAATGGCATGTCAAGCATCTGGCTCATCTACTGGAATTTATTCTTTCTGCAATCCATGCCAGATATTTTTCCAGTGTAAGTGACACAGTTTCCCAAAAATGTCAGCAGTTTAGCCTGGTACACTTAAAGAAAAAAAGATGTGGGCATGGCCAGACTGGCTGCAACACCTCCATTACCAAAGACAGACGTTTACTTTTTTCTTTTATTTTAGGGATATTTTAAAAGTAAAATTCCCTCCACGTTTCTCACCAGCTTCCAGTGGATAGCATGTCCTTACTCATCTTCTGTCTGGCACTGATTTAATTTGTGACTGCGAGTAAAAGAACAAAAGCGTAAGCTTTTTTTAAATTCGGAAAGCCTGAGATTGTCATATTTTATACTGAAATCTTAAAGATAGTAGTGGCAGAGGCAGAGATGAAAATTATAGCCATGTATGTCCTGTTTACTACATGTACATACTGTCATTTTAGAATTCCGAGAAACTGGTACTGAGTAGAGAACGGTTACGGAGGCACTCTCTTGTTTTCGTGCAGGTCGGGGCCTGCAGGCTCTTTGAAAAAGGTGCAGTCCTTTTTTTTCAAATTCATGGACAAGATACCTTTCCAAGCGTGTTGAGTTTCTGTCTCCCTGAGGAGTAGTTATAAATGCCATGCAGTATTTTGAGTCATTTTGAGTCATCTTTAAGATAAATTAATGCTGTAAATGGTGAGTGAACTGAGTTCCAGTTGGCGTCCAAAAGACAGTCAAAGCATTCAAATACATTGATGGTACTGAAGATTATACACTCCTGCATATTCTAGGGTATTAAGCCTCTGGTCAGGCTTCTTTTTACTTACATTCCTAAAGAAACTCATGTAGACATGCTGTCAATCTTTCAAGAAGAGAAATATGCAACTTGCTCAGTAAATGTAGTTTCATGGATCCCATAATGAGAGCACGGATTCTCTGGCTATTGTGTGAACTGGCTGCTGGCCAAGGTACTGTGAAGCTCTTCCTCACTGTGTCCCTTCTGGTCATCCATTAGCATGTGATCTGACTGCCAGCCTTGTTTGTGTAGACAGAGAGAGTACTAATGGGGCTTTTACTCTAGTACCTACTCGGCGTGGCACGGCACAGCTTTTCAAGGTATTTTTGGGCATTTCCGCTAGAGGCTTGTCCCACCTAAACAATCACTGCTTTAGCACCTACTCGGCCAGGGTTTGATCCGGGCTGAGGAGAGCCAACAGCAGACTGCCGGGCCCTGATTGGCCATGTAGTCGTAGTTGTAGTAAACGGCAACTCTGTCACAGGCTCTCTGCCCATTTTTAAAAACGTCCAATTTCATCATTTCTGTGGTCATAAACATTTTGTAATCCCAAATACCCAACCAACACCGCAATCCAACAACAAGGAAAACGATGGAAACCAACCCAAACAATCCAATGCCGTCCTGGGCCGGACCATGTAGGGCAGAGCAGGCACTAATGGAAAAGAACCCATAGTTTTCCACTATACAGTGTCTTGGAATTTTTTATTTCCAGAGTGAATGTTTTAAGCCCAACATAGCCTCAGGGTGACTGGTAACTGTTGCTGTTCAGAAGAAAGAAAGACTTGATTTGATTTCAGTTTCAACTCATACATTGATGAATCACAATGTCATCTAAAGGTAAAGCAGAGATACAGTTGAGAGGTTCTAGCCAATTACAATCTACTAATTTGATCATTCACCCATTTATTTTATATGAGTAGGTGTCCTAACCTTTGAGAGTTTACCAAATTGTTTTTAAGTTGTTGTCTTGAGATGACAATTAGAAATACTCATTGGCTGTATTTCAAGACAGTCGTAGCTAAAACACAATATGTAAAGGTAGCAGGTCTATTCCAAATGACTCATGTACATTTGTTATAGTTTGACCAAAAATGGAAATGTAAAGACACATTTGAAACCTATTGAATGCTATCATAAATGTGGCATTGTAAGCCTCAGCCAATATGTTTGAGTTCTGTTCCCAATTATGTTCTTTTGTTTCACATACTTGGAAATATTATTGACAAACGGTCCTCACTTCTGATTTCTCTGTAGGATTTTCTATCCTTCATTTGTAGACCTACTTACTTAGTTGTCAGACTCCTGTTGAACAGGGATTTACTTTTATAACAACTTAATGGTTAGGACACAGACCTGTGGGTTGGGAGATGCTAAAGCTCGTGTGGGATCGGACTTAAAATAAAAAAGTGGATCGGGAGTCTGGATCGGCATGTTCTCATGCCAGCCGATATGAATTTTTTTGCAAATATCGGCGGCTGATCCGATCCAAACATCGGATCAGGACAAGCCTAAGCCACATACTGTAAAAATGAGCAGAAACTACAAAGAGGAAGATGTAAAGTTCCTCTTTACTTGGTCAGAGTTAAGAGGAATGGCTAACAAAGGTGTCTGATGTTCACTTCCTCATTTAACTTTCATGATTTAACAACCCCCCCCCCTTAACAACAGCTGTTTCATGCAGTTACTTTTAAGATACATTTATTGAAAAAAAAAATTCCACATAGAACTTTATGTCACTTGCTTTTTGTATGGGACAATCTTTTGCTTTTAATCAATTCTGTGATTGCTGTAGGTCTGGAAAGCGTAAAATAAATTAATTCCAACCTCTGTAAGAAACATTGTTACTCAACGCTGTTTGAATTTGAACTCTTGATTGCCTCACATTCATGGCTGTCAGAAGTCACATGCTAAACGGTCATTGCTTAACTTCCGCCATGGAGAATTACAAAGATCCAAATATTAGTGGCGTGACAGACAAGTGATACCTTTTACAGGGTTATTACCCCCGTCACGGTCAAGTGTCATGTGAACTGATTGAATATTGGTTATTATCGTAACCTTTTAGCTATTTAGCCTTTTCTTTTTTTGCCCTCTGTATGCTACATCTGTCCTATGTTAAGCTGCTGGAAGTTGAATATCCCTGAAAGAGTTAAGCCAAACATAAAGTCAACTTTAAGCCTTGAAGTCCAAGTCATCATGCTTCATCGCTGCCATGGAGGACAGGAGACGTTTTTTAGTCAGCGGTTTTGGTGGCAGTAAAGTCTACACACCTTACAAAACAACGCTTCAGAGTAGGGTCAGCCCTCTATGCAGCGGTGAGGCTTTCACTGCTCATCGGCAGCATCAGACAGTCCAACAGAGACACACTCAAGCCGGTAGAACATCCGGAGCATCGTCTTGCCGAGTTTCCACCTCTGTGTCATCTGGAGAGGCGGACAAGAGCACAGCATCCATCAGGGAATACTCGTCTCGCTTACAAGCGTGAGCACGGGTAATTACACAGGGTGGAAACAGTTTAGTTAGGGATTCGCTTTCGTTATCCACATCAGCGCTCAGGGGGGAATCCAATACTTCCAGGGCAGGGATTACCTCACCGCTAGCTGTGTTTTTGCCCCTCAGAGAAGTCACTCTTTTTATTGGCAGAACAGAAAAAATAGCCACAGGGAAAACAACAGTTTTAACTTGATGTGAATGTGGTGCGAGGGGTGTGGGAGGTAACCCATTTCAGTTCCTTGCAAATGAGACTAAAACCACAAGAACCCCTCATCAGAAAATGGCAATGTAATGGCCAGAATTGTAGATTGAGTCACTAATCTCACTAGAGCTACGAGTCACGCTAGAGTCACTAGTGTCTCTCGAAACGGGTACTGGACAATGATCAGCATACCTACTTGAAAGAGATGCATACCCATCAAAAATGACTGACTCAAAGCACAGGTCTTGGTAAACAGAAGAAACCATGTTAGCCTTAATACACATTTAACTTTTTATGAACCCAAGGAGGTAACACATTACCATTCTGGGCTTCTCTTTTTGGGGGTAGGGTAGTTTACAATGAGATGTCTGGGTCTACGACAATACTAACTATTTCTCTCATCTGTCCTGTTACACTTTTTAGTTTGTACATTGTGCAGGGCTGAAGCATGAGGCTGAAACACAGATTTCTGAGTGAGCGCGTACTTGCCAGACAGTACAGAGACAGCAGAGAGAGATGTTACCTTTTTGTTAATTTGAGTACACCACAATGCGCTCTGGCAGACACTTGTAGAATTCTACCAGAAGAACAAGTTCAGGCAGTCAACTGAAATAAGTGGTTTTGCAAGCATGGCTCCAATTTTCAAAGAGGGTTCCCTTTTCTTCCCCCTTATAAACTCAACAGAAGTCTGTGCTGGAACCTTTTTTGTGTCTTCTAAATTTTTGTAGACCTTGGAGACCGTTTCATATGCTCTCAGCCTTCTCCTGGTCCTCCACCTGGAGCCAAGCTGTCCAGACTGGCCAAGCCTCACCCAGGAAATCTGTGTTAAACAGGGAGAAAGGATCATAGAGGGCAGAGCGAACAGGGTCTTGGGCTGGTCAATCACCTCACTAGGCCCTTTTGGTGAAGCAGCTTCCCTCTTCTTTGGGCGACTCAGGAAGCGCCGGAAACACAATTAACCCTTACTCCACCAACTTGCATAAGACTAACGTCTTCAAATTGTTTTTCAAAGTTGACTTTGCAAAAGGGATGGTAAAGGGAACAACTATCTCGACCAAGTGACCTTTTCCACATCGTAGTTTTGATCGAGGGAAGGGTTTGACTAGAAGTTGGCTAAGTCAAAAGTTACTTCCTTTTATTTCATAATCATTTTCTTATTCCGCCTCTCCTTTAACGGGTAAGATTCCGGCCACACTGCCCCTCTTTCACAACACACCTCTTTCTTCCCTGATGCATCTTAAGACCTCTAACTGGTGTTACTTTCTGCAAGTATAAAAATAACATTTTTCCTTCTAGCGTACCAAATTTATATTTTCCAGCTACACTCACCCTTCACTTAGAACTATTATGCCCAACTTTAGGTCTAGAGAGTAGGTCCGTACATCTCAAGCTCACAGGCATGTTGGTTCCAGTGACCATTCAGTCTGCCTCTGAGTCATTTCCACCCCTGCTCTTGCTGACCCTTGGAGGATTCTTATTAGATCAGTAGTACCTTTTTGCTGGCTGTAATAATCTGTTTTCCAATGGAAATTGTATTGTAAGACATTCTCATGTTTTATTTAGAAAGTATTATTTTTCTTCTTTAAGAAACTCACAACTTGCAAGCCACATGTGGTCAGTCTTTCATTTTTACTGAAGCAACTAACTGACCGACTGAAGACTGTCCAACTTCATACAACACCAATGAAAATGTTGTATAGTTAAATAAACTTACCAACACTGTTCTCAGTATATAAAAGGTGGCATTAAAAGAGTTTTGCATGGTCTTTTTCAACACGGAAGAAAAGATAATGTCATTGTTATTTTTAAACTTATCAACACATGAGAACCTGGCTGTAAATTCACAGGATCTTACATTACAGTCACCGCCCCTGTAACAATGTGAGTGTAACACATACTCTGTGGTTAAAAGCTGTCCAGCAAAAGTTTTGTTTAATTTTCATTGTAGCTTGACACTATTTCATTGACTAATTTGAATCTTGTCTTGTTTGGCTTTGAATATTAAACTAAAATACTTTTAAAGCATAACTAGGTTGTGACTAACTTTCATCATATGTAAGATTAGGTGGAAAATGTGCATATTTTGATAAGATTTTACTGTCAATCTACTGTTTAGTTACTGTCCTGTAAAGACTGAAATATTTCTCTTGTTGGTGTGTCATAATAGGTTTGTTGTCCTGCTTTTATCATTGACCAGATTTCAACTAGACAGCAAACAATGATATAATAAACATTAAGAGGGTCCATTTAGTCTTTAAATATTTAATTAATTGCCTTGCATTGCAGTCTGCACCTTCTTTATACCAAAGGGGCATTTTGTCTAAGAATAATTGTACTTTTCTATCAATGAAATCAGTACTGTCTTTGTAAACTGTTGGTCCCCGAGTTAGTGTTTTTAAAGGCATATTGAGACAGAGACACACTTTATTTGAACTGGGTAAAATTTGATTTATTGCTCTAAAAGCTTCATAAAAGTTTGATGCTTTGTACTGTCAGATATATACAACAATTATGTTACATATTTATAATTTATTTTGTCTATTCATTCTGGCTATTTTGTATTATACTTAGTTATTTTCATTTGATTTGATTCTGTTTTTTGTTTTTTTAAGATTCTGTTATCGCTCTTGTACTTGGACCAGAGTAACGCATTTAATTTTGCCTTATGTTTTTAACGTTTGGAAATGACAATAAAAGCTTGAATCTATACATCTTTGAATATTCAATCTTGCAAGAAGAAGTGCTGAACCACTAGATTCTGATAGTGTTTTGTATTCCTGAAGCAATAATAAAACATAATTTGACTTGGAAAGTGATGTTTTCTACTCAACGTGCAGGTGTCGCACAGTTCTGCTCTCAGCATGTGTTGCTGTTATTTCTCCCTTGGATAATGTAGTCCTAGGGGTTTTCTTGTATGGATCCCAACAATTGCCTTACCCGTAGCTACATGGATATTCTGTGGTCAGCAAGAGACTCTGTGCCACTTGAGCACTCTATCCATTAGCCAAATTTCTTGCTATTTCATTATCCAAAGGGGATGGGTTATAGCCTCTGCCCCCCCATCCAGTCCTGGATTTCAAGTAACCTCCCCTCTGTCTCAAGAGGATTAATCATGGATTCTACTCAGACTTTTGTATTTTGTAATTTTGTAACTAACCTAATTTGAAAATAACAGCCAGAAATGTAATAAACACCCTTGTTTACTGAAAGGTATTGTAGAAATTCTGTTCTGGATGCATGGGGCACGGTGTCAGGGATATTGTGTGGAGCTCTGTCCTACCAGTTCTCGGTTCTGTAGTGGAAACTAGGCTATTAAATAAGCTGGTGTCAGATTTCTGTACTGCTGCCATTCCTGTCTTAGACAACCCAAGCCCCACATTGATTTTATGAACCACAACTGCAGGACAACACCGAAGGCTTTCAAGACCATAATAGATGTGTTGGCCGAGGCTTGTTGATTTTATAGGTTTATATATGCAGGGGCTTTGATTTCTCTTGAAATATTCGACGCAAATCCGTCATGCAGTCGGAGCTCCAGGAATAGCTGACTGCTCACTCCACTGTTGGCTGTGATAGGTCAAGTCTGGAGGATGAAGATAAGTAAGTTTGACACATGTGTGCTGACTTAAAACAGAGAGGAATTAGTCTGATGACATGTGCTTACACACGATTCAGTTTTTACTACATTTGTTTGCGGTTGGAAATACAGATAAAAAGGCTAAATTGTCTTGACATGTGTCATCCAGCAGGAAATGAGGTAGCTTTGGCTGACTATGTCAGGTATTGCTGAGGACTTCCATTTAACTGCATATAAAAGTGCAAAAACCTTCAGCTGTCATATCACTATGGCCACAGTAATAAGAAAGCAAGACTATTTACAATTTAAAGAGAGTAAAATAATATGGAAAGCAAATTACCTAAAGGGGGGGAAGGAGGAAAAAAAGGAGAACACTATTGATTGTTGTCATCTGATGTCCTGGATGTCATTCCTAAAATTGCAACAGCTGGTCTGTTGGTTTGAAGTTAGACTCTCAAATATATAGAGAAAGGTACACAATGTAATCATGTAATTTTATCAAAATATCGGCCGTGGTGTATGACTACATGATAGAATGTAGATTAAGTAGGACTAGTGAATAAGTAAGTCTTATTATTGTATCTCTATCTGACAAGTGTGTGGCTCAGTAAGCAAGCAAGCAACTTTATTTATAAAGCAATTTAGAAATCCACATCCAAAATTAAATTAAGCTACAATATAGACACAGAAGTTGGACACTGGGGATAAAAACTATTGAAAATATAAGATATTATAAAAAACAAATTTTAAGGTAAAACTTTTTTTTAATATGGCTTTTAAAAGTAATGACAGATGGAGCTTGCAATAAATAATAACTAAAACTAAATTAACAAGGCTGGTTAAAACATATAACAAGTTACAATGATCCAATTGAGACGTTGTGAAAGCATTAATTCCAGTAGTATTGTGTTTTAATAAATCTGTATGATTTGTTTTTGATTGCCGGATCAAAGCTTAACACGTCTCAAACAAAAACAAAAAAAGTTTAAAAAGGATAGATGGAAGCTGGGAAGATGCCATAAAGCAGCCGTCCCCAACCCCCACAGACCAGTACCTGTCCGTGAGTTGTTTTGTACCAGGCCGCACAGAAAGAATAAATCATTTGTATTATTGCCATTTTATTTGTTATCTGACTCTTAAAAATGTTTATGTTTTTAAAAAACGCTGCGCTCTGCCCTTTGCATCCATTTACGACTCACTTTTGACCCATGTCAACATGCTTGACTGGGTCACATGACACATTAACGCTATTATTAAACCCACAAGTTAGCAAAATGAGTTTAAAAAAAAAAAAACATATGTCTTTGGAAAGTTTCTTCTCAAAGGGGAAACGCCCAATGAGGAGACAGAAGAAGAGCCTGTGTCCACTAAGAAAAAGAAAGCAGCATTTAACATGCAATATAAGGAGACCTACTTAAAATATGGATTTATGGATTTATTCCATAAACACAGTGTGTAGAAGTTGTCAAATAGGTTGATGCATTATCCACTTTTCATGGACACAACTTTTAAGAGGGAGTCTCTTGAGTCTCCACTGGGATGCTGTCCCTCACATTTTACTGAAATAAGAAATCTGAAGCTGTAGAAAGAAAAAGGAACAGAACTAAATTATAAATACATTGTTTGAAGTGTTGGTAAAATGTCTCAGTCTGTAAAATATCAAACAAAGCTAAATAACGCACACTTCTAAACCTTATGTGATAGTTCAACAATGTTTTTTTCTTTTTTTTTCAGGTGAGAGTTCAAAATTAGTCTTTAAGTTTACATTTTTTCTTTTTCTGATATGATAGTCACGCTGAAATTTCATATTACCGTATCTGTTAAACAGATGACAAGAAATAAATCATTGCATAACAAAAAGATTTTGAAATACCACTAATTATATGTTGTTTTTTTCCAGCTCTCTAACAGGATGGAACCTCAGGTAGGGGAGGAGACGCCTCCAAACGGAGGCCGAACCGATAGTCGCCTAAAGAGCAAGAAACCGCCCAGCCTTACGATATCCATCCCTCCACCGGAAGACCACATTAAACAGGTAGGCTTCGACCGTATTAATAATTTATGTCACCACTTGACCATGTTGGATCAGCTTAGAGAGAAAGCAGTTAATTTTTTTTATGATACTGATACTGATTATTACTTAGCCCTGGAAGCTTTGAGATGTTACTAAGATGTGTGCAAAAAAATTTTTCAGTTCTTGGTAGGGGATTTAAAAAGATTACATGGGTCTGCAGATGACTAAAAGACTTCATATTGAGTTGTAAACTAACAAACGTTCCTTCTGTTATGATATTTTTTACGTTGTGATGTAGTAAGTTTTACTATTTATTCTTTGAAAAATAAGATTTTAGAATTTTATAAAATATATTTGGATGTAACTATTTCCTGTGATTGATGATCGACCATAACTTTTAATCCGGAATTATAGTTAACAGAGAGCAGGAGGGCAAGGTATGTGCATGACTTTCTTGCACTCTTAACTGGAATGTAGGTACTTTAGTTTCACAAAGTAGCTGCATGAATGGGGAAACTGCCTTTTTTGGGGGGATAGAAGCAATAATGACACGTTAACAGAGCCAGCTCTGCGTTGCTTGGAGACAGTGAAGAAAAGTTTGAGGGAAGGGTGTACCAGCAGAAGAAAAAACACAGGCAGTTTTACAGCACACACAAAAAGGAACAGTATCGTCTCATTCCAGACCACCCTTTTACAAAATATCCTGGACAACCAGTTATATAACATTCTTGATTAAATCCTTTACAAAATTTTCTGCTTTTACAATTAGCTCTCCAGCCATGCTAGCTGTCTATCTTCTTTAGATGAATGAAACTAAACTGTTAACTGTCCCCTCCTGCTTGACCACACAGTTTATAGATTTTGACTGACTCTTAAAGTCAAAGTGTGTGTTTGCGTCTAACAAAGTCATGACAAAGTCGCTTTGTTTTAAAATGACCACCGGATATGGAAATGCAATGCACCATGGGCACTGTAGTATGCTGGCAAATCATAGAACAGAACATTGGACGCGTATTCCGTATACCTCACCCGGACCCACCTGACAGACAGTGTGTCATGTTGGATGTTAAGTTAAACATGCGACCTGTAGTCCAGTGCGTCTTATTTATCACGGTTTATCATTCTTTACGATGGATATTGTAGCTGGTTCGACTTATAGTTCAGAAAATATGGTAATTGCAGTTTGCATAAATGCAATTATCCATAGGCCTGCTCAAGATGGCTTTGTTAATACGAGCCGTTCATGCGTCAGATTTCCTGACTGGGTGTAGTTTAAAAAATTTTTTTTACTCTCTTCCTCAACATCTTATCGCTTATCTGCCTCTGTGAAATTGCGTTTCTTTGCGCTTTTCTTCGCGGTTGCTATGGATAATCATGAAGCTGGCTCATTTGATACACATAGAAATTCACCAGGTGCTTTGCGTTGACCATTTGTGGTTGAATGTGGGCAAGTGGAGGGTGGAACCTGAGGTTAAATGTTAAGGTGCAGCTGTGGATAAAGGGGAAATTGTGTGCTGGTGTGTGTGCAAATGGTTTCATCAATCTTTATTTATTTATTTATTTTTGGCGTACTCCATTGTTGGGTTTTTGGCGTCATACATTTTTAGAAAATATACTATGCAATGTTTTATAGATTAGACTCCAGATGTTGATCAGGTATTGTTGGAAAACAATGAAATAATTCTTGTGCATTTCATTTTTAACAGATTGAAGAAGTACGTACGATATTATCAAACATACATTATGTATGTAGGCCGGAGCAAAGGGCGAAAACAACCCCTGTACTAGAGAATGTAGTTGTTAGCTACGAGATGATTCTTTGTGACTGCTGCTGTGCTTTCAATGGATAAATTGTCAGCGACAGCACAATGAAATAAAATAAATAAATAAACGTAAAAAACTCTAAATAATCTACTTAAAAATGAATGAATCTTTCCAAATTTGAGTTTATTCAATCCAACGTCACTCAAACGGATGTGCCGAATTCTCTCTCTTTCTCTTCTTCTTAAAGAAAGGTAGAAAAAAGATGGATTACAAAAATAGACCTTGTTGGTTTAGTATAGTGTTCTTATTCCTCTGAAACTGCCATACGCTCTGAGATAGACGCGTTTTTCGGTGACTCCTTACGGTTAATTTAAGCACCAGCATGCTGGCCCCCCTGAGGGCCCCATATTTTGAGCACCAACAAACGCACTCTGCTGCACAAAGCAGTCGGTTTTCTGTGTTTAACTGAGCATACAACAGTTAAATGACTTTCTAAAGGTTAATCTATGCAATAACATGCAAATGTGTGTGACTTCATTGCTTTAAACTTTAATACTAGTTTTTTGTTTTTCAATTAAAAACAAAGGAAATTACTTTCTACATCAGATATAATTGTTTATGAAACAGCTAACAACATTCTGTACATCTGTTTTTATTTATTATTTTTTTAAGTTGCTGGAAGTCCATTAGAACTTTGGCCTTATCAAATGCAAAGGTTAAGATAATTTATACAAAATCTTTCGGCTGGAAGGGCTCAGTTACCACCACCTTCTACGAGTCTGCATTTTATTTCCTTCAGCTACTATTTATTGCAATGCAGAATCAATCCAACCACAAAAGAGAGTAATATACTATTTCAGCTATTAACATTTAAATACTGCAGCTCTCCATGTTTATCAAGGTCTTGATATAATTTAATATATATATATATATTCCTTCAATGCATTGATAAAACTAGAACTTTTCCATTCTGTACCGGCATCACTAATGTCATTTTACTGTGACAATAATTGCTGCAGTACCATATTCACTTGTTCTTTCTTCTATGAAGCCACTACGACCATCTCTGAAAAAAAGCGTGACTCGTCAAACTACTGATTCTACATCGGAAAGTGTCAGCGGAGCGGGAGATGGAGACGCGTCAGCCAGAGACAGAAGAGCAAAGTTTGGGAGACAGACATCGCTCTCACAAAGCATCAAAAAGTAAGCTGTGTGTTTTCTTTCCTGCTGCTTAATTAAATGTTTTTGATCAGCCAAGTACGTTCGAATCCAAAACTCATAAGACAGACAGGAAATGTATTATACTGAAAATGCTAATTAAGGCTGCTTAATTACAACCATTTGATTATATGCATTTGTATACAGTATTTATGCCTGCAAAGTATTTCTGTATAAATGTTTTTCCCCTTAAATGAAGCTTTGAAAAGTACTTAAACTGTGTTGCTCACAGTCTACTTTGTGGTTTTGGTCTCAAACTTGAACAGGACTAAAAACCAGCACAAGTGTAGTAGACTATAAACCAACACGGTGCTTTTGAAAAGATATATCATATATCAAACATATCAAATTCTACAAGAGGGTCTTCAGTTTGCGTTCTTAAAGTGCACGGCCTCCATCAACGGGACCCTAATCTGTGCCCTCCTAGGAATACAGCCCAGTGGTTCGGGGTGGGTGAGGACTGTGAGACAAAGCAGCAGGTATGGCACAGGAAGAGCCTGCGCCACTGCAGCCAGCGCTACGGCAAGCTGAAGGCCCAATATAGAGAGCCTGACACGGCCACCAGCATGGACTTTAGTATGGACTCACCAGCCGCCCAGAAGATGCCCAAGGTATACCACCATCCGAATGGCAGAGTATAAGCCACTTCAGCTTCCCTATATAAAAATAATAGCACTCTCAGCTCAGCAAGGCAGAAAAATGAATGGTACACTTGCTCTTGAAAGCAACCCCTAAGCATGCTTTGCATTCAGTCTAGTTTCTGTGACTGTAATTGTGTAATAAGTGCCACTGTCAGACAGACCTTGAACCCTTTGTTTTTGATAGATTGTAGACCCTCTCGCTCGAGGACGAGCCTTCCGTTGTCCAGACGATGTTGATGGCCGCTCCCCCAGAACACCCCATACCATACAGGGGGTTCCTTACACCCCAGGGATCACGTCCCTCAGCTCTTTCACCAGCCAGCGCTCCGGATACAGCCGCTTTCCGAGAAGGAAGCGGGAGTCCGTGGCCCGCATGAGCATCCGGGCTGCGTCCAACCTGCTGAGAGTGAGTCCGATTTCTGTGTATGTTGACGGTAGAAGAGGGTTGATTGTGTCTCTGGTTAGTGTTAATTCTCTGGAATAAAATAAATATATATTGACGTGTAATCAGATATCTGTGTTTGTGTGACTACGTATGAATTTACCTCACTTTCCATAATCTAAAGTTTAGAGACACTGAAGCTTTGATGTACTGAATCAAAGCCGTATTTTTTCACCTTTAGTTCGGGCCCACCTCAGATTACTTACTGTGTCACGTGTCTGTTGTCCAGGGTCGGAGCGGCTTTGCCGGCTCGCAGGCTGGCCGCAGTTTTCCCAGGCGGAGCTTTGTGCGGCCCAGCTGGATGGACGAGGACACGGTCGATTCAGCCGACGCGTCTGTGTCACTCTTCTTCAGCAAGGTTAAACACTAGGTTCTAAAGATTTACGCTTTGGCAGAAATTTTACTTTTTTTCAAGATGCCACCTATATATGCTCACTGTTTGCTTTTCCCCCCCTCCATCTCTTTGGCCATCTGTACCTTTGCTACACAGGTTGATGCACATGATGAGTTGTACTCAATGGCTGATGATGTATTTGAATCGCCACCCATGTCTGCCTCTTTTCTTCCCTGTGAGCAGAATGACCACAAGGCCTCCAGCCTGTGAGTAAAAGTAAAAGACTTTTAGAAGGCTGTCGAAGTGGAATCACTTGTCCTTAAGGTTTAAATTAGATTATTTTGTGGTTATTTTCCTGTTCGTTAAAAAGACCATCCCCTCAATTAATCCCCTGTTGCAACTATTAATCATTTTAATTTGTGGCACCATTGTGGTGAAATGATGGAGGAACAGAAAGCACAAAAAAGCTTAAAACTGAACCTTTCATTTAAATTTACCATTTTCGGTTCCCCACTCTGTTTACATGCTCACTCTTCCTTTTCCCAAAACCCAGGATGGACATATCTCGACAAATCCACGTGACGCCATCGGCGGGGCCTGAAAAGGGTCACCCTCGTCGTGGCCGCCGCATCGCTTCCCAAGTTAAGCACTTTGCATTTGACAAACAAAAGCGTCAGTACGGTATGGGCGTGGTGGGGAAATGGCTGAACCGGAACTATCGACGCAGCCTCAGCAGCAACATCCAGAAGCAGTTAGATGACTTCCACAGCCACAGGTTGGAAAGAGTAGTGCACTATTGTATTAATGAAGTATTTATACACCTAATATGTTAACTTTTACACCTCAAACTGAGTATTTTGTCTTTTTTTTTATCGTCTGTCTTTATTATGAATGTTTTACCGTCCTTTTGTTTTTTTGTCGTTACTGTTTTAAGGCAGCTACCACAGTAGGAAGTTAAAATAAATATGGAGAGATAATTTAAGTATTCAAGTGAATGAAGGTTGTTTGAAGAATGATGTCATTATGAAACATTTTGTCTCACAACAATCGAAAATAGGAATTCCTTTCAAGCTAATATGTCATTTCAGTCCCTGTTAAGTGACTTTTTCTATTATGTCTGGTTTTCAGGCCCTACTTCACCTACTGGATTACATTTGTCCATATACTTATCACGTTGCTGGCCTGCTGCACATATGGCTTTGCCCCTGTGGGATTTTCACAACATTCCACATCTGAATTAGTGAGTGAAGCACTTAATTTGAAGTCTCTATAAATATTTAAAACCTCGATGCATACATGATTGCATTTAAATCTATTTATTCTTACTTGAACAGTGCAGAGTTTGTAGGATCAAAATGTATACTAACAGCTTTTTGTGGAACTGAACCTTGAGTTTACGGAAATTGATTCAGCTCGGATGCACTTTTCACTCAATATACGTCTGAGAGCATCCGATCTTAGAACACTCAGAACATTGATATGTTTTTTTTTCTGTCTTGCTTTACAGTTATTAGTGCTGCTAAATTGTGCTGCTATGTTGCCCTCTGTAGGTGCTGAAAAACAAAGGTGTTTATGAAAGTGTCAAGTTCATCCAACAAGAGAACTTCTGGATTGGACCTAGCTCTGTAAGTCTGCCACTCTTCTTTTCTTCATTATATATACACACATTTTAGACATTTGTCTTGCCGTCTGAAATCCAAAGATACTAGAAAGAACGGCTTAAAATTAAAGACTACTGCTGATGGAAAACTGTTGTGAACTCACTTCTGTCTACAATGTTAGTTATGTGACACCACACTTTTTTTTTCATTCACTGGAAGTTATTTTCAATTTATATTCAAGTTAGTTTTAAGTTTTATCCCTAACCACCTTTCCTTTTACATAATATTCTCTGTCAGTACTGACATTTAATTCACCCTGACACACATTGCTAAATTTATGGTTGTTGTTTGCTCTTTAAAGCAAGTTAAAAACCATTCTAACCAGTTCTAGTAACCCACAATCAAGTCATTTGATGCTTTTTTTAGGTCATTGTAGGTCTCATTCCTCTGTGTTTTTCTTAAAAGAAAAAGAAGAAATTATGCTACATCAATTTTTTATGTATAAAGAGAGAATTATTTTTTTTAAGAAAAATACATCGGAGCATGAAAGGAAAGTTTTTCTTTTCTTTAATTCCCAGGAAGATCTTATTCACTTGGGTGCCAAGTTTGCCCCCTGCATCCGACAGGACTTCCAGATAGTCAACCTGATCCAGAAGGCAAAAGATCTGGAAAGAGAATCTGGCTGCTGCATTCAGAATGACAACTCTGGATGTGTGCAGACACTTAGCACTGACTGCTCTGTATGTATTCAAACACTGTTGTGTGCGTCTGAAACACAGAAGGTTTAGATAGAAACAGGGAATGCTGTTCTTTATTTAAAAATTAGCAGTATTTTCAATGTCACATATGTTTTTTTAAATTCTCAAATGTCTCAATGCAGGAAACTCTGGCCACCTTCATGAAATGGAACAAGGAAAATGTAGACACAGTGAAGTCTTCTCGAGCTGTTTGTCATCAAGATCCCAGGTAACGATAGGGATGAGATCATTTTGACTGCAGCAAATGTAGGCCAGTTCGGAAAAACTTGCCATGAAGCAAGCCGTCATTTTCCATTACAAAACGACTTACCCACTTCCTCTGTCTTGATGTGTGACATGCTATGACTAGAGTGTGTGAAGAGCCCGCCTCTACAGATCTTCATACGTGGCCAGATGACATCACCCAGTGGCCGGTGAGGGAAGTCCGCTTGAAATTTGGAGATAAGCCTTGTGTGTCTGTTACTCTTTTGTAATCACTGGTCCTTTGCCAGATATGCACGCATCCCAAGAAGTGGAACAACACAGGCTACAAACACATGGACTGCAATATTAAGGGGCGGCCTTGCTGCATAGGAACAAAGGGCAGGTGATAAGCGTTTGCCAACATCACTTTCTTTTTGAGTTTTTATTGTTCTTGCCCAGGTCCTCTATAATTCCAGAGTAAAATGGTGTTTTCAATGTTGCCTGTCCCTGCCGTAGATGCGAGATCACAACCAGAGAATATTGCACTTTCATGCATGGTTACTTCCACGAAGAGGCCACGCTCTGCTCCCAGGTAGCATCCACGCACATGTTTTAGTGTCAATATATATGTGCACGTGTGTTTTTTATTAATTTTTTATTTTGTGCATTTCTAACAATGCTAATCTTGCGTAGGTCCATTGTCTTGATGAGGTGTGTGGCTTGCTCCCCTTTCTCAATCCCGATGTTCCAGATCAGTTCTACCGCCTGTGGCTCTCCCTTTTCCTCCATGCTGGGTACGCACTGCGCTCACAAACAGCATCCGACAACCACGATTTTGACATTTCTCACATTCTTATGTCACACAACTTTAACTTTAGGTAATGAGTTGTTACAGTTTACCCACTGTGTTTCTTTTCTCAATCATGGGATCAAAGTGAAATAGTGTTGAATATTCTGTGAAGAAATGTGCTGTCTACAGTATTGATGAGCTAATAATGACTCAATAGGGCAGAACAGTGGTGTGGTGTGGTGGTTAGCACTGCCACCTCACAGCAAGAGGGTTCCAGGTTCCAGTCCCGGGGGGGAACTAGGACCTTTCTGTGTGGAGTTTGCACATTCTTCCGGTGTCTGAGCAGGTTTTCTCCAGGTTCTCCTTCCCTCCACCTTCCAGAAACATCACCTGTAGAGACACAGGGAGAACATGCAAACTCCACACAGAAAGGTCCTGGGTCCCCCGGGACTCGAACCCAGAACCTTCTTGCTGTGAGGCGACGGTGCTAACCACATCGCTGCTGGATTATATATTTTTAAATAAGGCCTTTGTCTTTGTGAGCATTTTACTCGCTTCTGATGATTGTAATACTTAATACTAGGGAACTCCCTCAGGTTCAGCTTACTAAAAACAATGCTAACATGCCCACATGTATATCTTCGGTAACTCATTGTTTGAAATGCTGCTACACTAATTTGTTACCTTCCGCCTTATGTTTCCCTCCGTTTGATGTCTGTGTGTGCATCTGTATGTATGCAGACTCTTGCACTGCCTTGTGTCCATCATCTTCCAAATGACCATACTGAGAGACCTGGAGAAGCTGGCAGGCTGGGTCCGCATCTCCATCATTTACGTCCTCAGTGGCATCACTGGTAACCTTGCTTCTGCCTTATTCCTGCCTTATAGAGCTGAGGTGAGTCTCTCATGTGTGTTTGCATCTGCAAACAGTAGCACACATTAAGGTTTTAAGCAGTTTTATTTTTTATGTGCATATTTAGTATAAACTACAGCAACATGAAACTTCCTCTGAATGACATCTTTCTTCGATAGGAACTCCTGTTTTGTGCATCATTTACTACATGAGATACAGCGTTGTTAATGTTATTGAAGGTTAGGTTTCAACAATTCAACTTTGGGTCCCCTGAAAGAATAAATAAATGCATCAAAGTCTTTGGTACTTTTGAGCACTTTTTCATGTGGAATACAAGGAGTATATTTAATTTTAGGGCTGTATAATAATAATGAATTGTGCTTTACAAATGTTTGCATTCAAATAGCATTTTGTTGTCTGTTAAATTCATAGTTAAATCTGATCTAAACATTCCCTGTGGATAAAAATGTCCTTTGTCTTTCATGCTACAGCAGTTTTTAGATGAGTTTATTATAATGTTGCAATTTTTTTTGCTTGTTTCACCCCTTTTCCTTCTGAGTGGCTTAGGCCAGCTTAGTTAAGGTCGCTCAGTGGAGGGGAGTTATTCCTGTTTGAGATTAAACCTGAGCGCATATGTCTAGAAAGGTTTTGTGCAGAAAGACTTTATTTAACTTGCAGATCATGGAATATTTGCAAGATTAATTCTTATAAAAGACTACATTAAGGCAAGGAACATAGTAAGAGCTATGTATTGCTTACAGCTTAGTTTGTCTGGCAGCATGGAATCAATCAAAGTATGTCACAATACCTAGAATGAAAATGAAGTGTAGTGTAGTGAATTGTACACAAACAACAACTGACAGTCGAGTGCATGTTTAATCATTAGCATCGCTTGAGAAAGGAGCCCAGTTAATAGAAGACTGGACTCCTAAGGGAACTGAGGTCCGTTGTTTTACTCATTTGAAATATTCCTTTAGTCACATCTTTCCAGACCAACAGAAGCATCATGTGTTTGATGAGTCAGATGCAGCTTCAACGTAAACACAATACACTTGTGCTACAAACGCATAGAGCAGACTCAGTGATTGTTCTAATTTCAGCAGTACTGTGATCCCTATTTAAACCAGTGAGCAGTGCTGACCAGCACGTCATTGGGATTGGATTTCTTCCTCTTCTCTCTCAGGTCAATCAAAGTGCTCCCCCTGCTGGGCCCCCAGCTACCATTGCCTCCCCTATTCCAAATCCACTGAGTGAACCTAACTGCCTCATCTGGCACTTCACACTCGGTCCACTTACAGCTAACTCCATAAAAAATGAGACGGCAGACTTTTCAACAAATCCTCTACTTCCTACTTCCACTGGGCAAATCCTAACTGTCCAACCTCTCTACTCTGCTTCAGCCCTAATTCTACATAACTAAGCTTTTTCCTCTGACACGTTTCTACTACAAAGTCCTCTTTCTACACCCAGACCACAACCCTGTCTGGCTTTAGACTTGATGAGGCTATTTACTGGGCAACAACATCTACCTACATCTCCCAATCACAAGCGTCCTCTAAACTGCCCTGCCTCATTACTGCCTCTTTAACATTATCCTCCTGTTAAGCAAACCGAATTGCCACACTCTCTGCCTTAGACCCTCCCGAATTAACTCTTCAATAACCGCTGCTAAGCTTCTTAATACTTGATTATGTCTCCATGTATACAGGCAAGTGGATGGTACATGACGTTAAAGTGCTTGCTTTTTGGCCGTCCTCTTCATTACAAAGTCGAATTCTGCAGAAACCTCCGCAAATATTAGACTCGGATAATCTTTTTGAAAATTACTATCCTAAATGAATAGCAACACTGCTGTACTTTTTTCCAAAATCAACTGTACCTATGTGAAAGACGCAGTTTCTCTTTCACATTGTTGCTTCGGTAGAGTTATGGATTACTCAGCGCGTGAAACAAACGATTAAGTTTCTGCTGCAAGTCTGTTCGCTTCTGCATGCTTCTAGAAGGGCCACTTTCCCATTTAAGAGATTAGCCTAATGCCCATTGTGCAGGTCAGCAAAGGCTACAGCCACAAGAGCGGGTGGGGTTTTCATTTAAACAGACTATTGTGGAAAAGATAACAGGTGTCTGGTGATATCTCCAGTTCATACATGTTAATAAACTACTTAATCCGTATACAATCCTGATTAATTGGTTACTACTTCATATGAATAGCATTAACAGTCAACATTTACAGATGTCTGTTGTGCACCAACAGGTACAAGTCAATCCACTGAAAGAAATTCGTTTTAAAATGAGTTATTTAAATTATTTCTCCTGTTGATTTTAAGTTATTGAGTTTTCACGACATAAATAAAGATATTTTTTCCAACACTTGTGACGTAATGAGAGAAATTATTGTAGATGAAGTAGCTTGATATACTCGTGATAATACTATACATTTAAAGTCCAATTTCAATTTTTGTTTTGAGTTTGTTATATCTGTTTTAATTTATCTCATTTGTGCACGAAATAAAAACTCTTCTAGTAATTTGTATGGTTTCGCCCATGGCGTTCTCCAACTGTATCCCCAACATAACCTAAAATGACTCATGGTGAGTCATTTTAGGTTATGTCATCTTTTGTCATCCACTTCTTGTCATTCCAGTCACTTCCTCGTCCTTTTGAGATTAGCCCCCAGAATTACTGCTCCCAGCCAATGACGAGTGAGGAGAGTGGCACCGTGTGTGGAAGACCATGCTTTTTCTGGTCGATTGTGTTTAATGTTGGCACAGATTAGCCATCTGTGTCCGACCTATTTAGCAGCACAGTTTGACGGCAGACTAAAAGCTCACCTTTACAGCCTGACCTAGTGCCGCATCCATTCTTTTGCAGCCTGTGGAGTGCAGATCTGCTTGTGGGGAATCAAGAGGAACAAACACAGAATCTCTTTAAAAAAAAAAAAAAACGTTTAATAGAGATAAGAATAAATAAATAAACTGGCGGACTGTCCAGGGTGTACCCCACCCCTCGCCCATTGACCACCGGGATAGGCTCCAGTTCTACCCGCGACTCCATTAGGGAATAAGCGGTAACGATAATGGATGGATGGATAAATAAATCAGTGCTTAACAACAGAGTGAATATTTAAATTATGGGGACGGTGCTCTCTGGAAGGAGAATTGAGATCTGCAAAAATCAAAAACAGAGAGTCACATACAAAAATGCTTTGAAAAGTAAAAACGGAGAAGCCAGCTTCTTTGAACCGAATGGAATGGACTTACCGAGCATAGGCATGAACTCGGAAACATGTGAGCAACTCAGACTGAGAAGAAGGTCAACCTGGCCATCTTAAACACAAGCCCCATTGAATTAACTACAGGTTTGTGTTACTCCCTGAGGGCCAACCTTTTTGCAAACAGCCTCAAAATGTCTTCAGATTGGTTCAGTTTCCATTCTTATGACTAATTTGACAGAACAGATATGCTGTTTTGTTATCCTGCGAATATTAGGTCTTACTACAGTGTCCAGGGATCAGGGTTGGAACTCTTGGTGTCTGTTGAGACGAGTGTGTATACTTAAAATACTCTCCTGAGAACTTCCTGCCAATAGTTAATCAGATTAAGCCTTCGCTCTTTTTAAACACATTTCATCCTGTGTGACTGTTTGGGTATCCTGGTAACTGAAGCGTTCTTCACCAGTAAAGTCTGTGCATGATCTCAGAGTTGTGAAACAGACTATTAGAGCTTGGTAGAATACAACTTTTTGCGTATAACATCGACATACCTAATGATTGGAGCCGATGCATGATGCGTCCATGCCACCACTAAGCAGGATGGATGCATATCGTCTCTGGTACACATCAAAGACGCAGTAAGACAGACTCAGAGATGTTCTTTAGCAACCTTGTCGTATTCAACTTATTTCTCCCAATTGCTCTACTCCTAGGTTGGTCCCGCAGGGTCCCAGTTCGGTCTCCTCGCTTGCCTTTTCGTCGAGCTTTTCCAAGGCTGGCAGATTCTGGAAAACCCCTGGAGGGCCTTCTTCAAACTGCTGGCCATCGTCCTCTTCCTTTTCCTGTGCGGCCTTCTCCCCTGGATCGACAACATCGCGCACATATTCGGCTTCCTCAGCGGGCTGCTGCTCTCCTTTGCCTTCCTGCCTTACATCACCTTCGGGACCTTCGACAAATACCGCAAACGCATCCTCATCGCTTTCTCCTTGTTGGCCTACGTTGGGTTGTTCGCCTCGCTCATCGTGTGGTTTTATATTTACCCCATCAACTGGCACTGGTTAGAGCATCTCACCTGCCTGCCCTTTACTAGCAAGTTTTGCGAGAAATACGATATAGACCACGACATTAATGACGTGGTGCACTAGTCTTAATGCTACTTGTGACTTCTGTGATCATAACGGTGTCCTGATCCACCACCTTAAAGACGGTGATGGGATCAGTTGCTTCCAGGTCAAATGTGGCCTTCTAAGAATTTGCCAGTCATGTTTTTTTGTTTTCACACTGGTGACCCGTCCAGGTGGAACCCAAACTCTCACCCGTTGTCAATGGGAATAGGCTCCACCCCCCTGCGACCCTCTGGGAATAAGTGGAATAGAGATAATGGATGGATTTTTTTCACATGATCATTCCCTCATAAATGATAATGCTCAAAGCCCATGTGAATGACTCTTGATCCTTTTCCGCTAAACTGTCTGCTGAGTTACTCCATAAAACCTGTTTATCCTTTCAAATCCTCATCCAAGACACGTTTATTTGCTGACCAGCAAGCAAATCCTCTGAATCTGACAACAGAAAAAAAAGGAGCCTCAGTGCTAAAACGGTTAAGATCTGAATGACATTCAACGATTATTTTGTACAAGAGATTGTTAAAGTCCTACGGTTAGAAAGGAAGATCGATCTAAAGACACTTATTCAAAGAGGACAATCTGGACACCTCTAACCCACAGATATTTCCTTTTAGGATTACAGGCAATAATCGGGTGACAGAAAAAAGGGCCGACTGATGCCGTGGTGGGTCAGTCAGTTGAGAAATAGGACATGCTTCCAAGTGATTCTTTTTTTCAGTCGTTTCATTTAACACTACCGAAAAGCTGCCATTCATTTATTCAGCTTCTGTTTTTTTTGTTGATGTTTTTTTTCTCTCCATTTTTATGTTTTTTTTTCTTTGAATGGATATAAGGTACATCCCATGTCAATGGTCTTTGGAGCAGGGAAGTGCAAATTGAAAGGTTTGTTCCAAGTATTACACTGCATCTTGAATAGATAAAGTAATATATACTGTAAGTGGTTAAGGAAGATAGGTTATGTCTGGAACTACTAGATTTCTTTTACAGATTATACCAATGAGCAAATATGCCTCATACAATAGGTGCGAACTGCCCAGATTAATTTGTGAACCACAAAAAAAGATTTGTGAACCCACACCACCAAAGCAACTGAACATGCTGCTTTACATACACAGAGTAGCACGTAGCGCAGTTTTCCACTTGAAATGTCTTTTCATATTTGGTACTACAGTACATAAACATGCTTTTTTTTTTTTGCATGTTTTCTCCGATTTCTCCTTGTTTTGTCTTTTTTTCCCCCGGCAATATAAGCAGGTCCTATATATAATCTAATCGTTGATTGGAGAAAAAAAAAAATCGCACGTGCTTTCCTTGAATAGTTTTTAAGGATTCCGGAATGTGTTGACCCCAGCTATTAGGAAAGACACAGTAATGCTGTGTGGTGGATTATGTGAGTTTATTCTGTTATCCGGTCAGTGGGGTTAACTCACTAATCATCTAGCATTTATGAAAACACGAACTCAAACGTAATAATTGGATAATTAATAAGTATTTTATATCGTTTTAACACCTCTGTTTGGACTGTGGAAGCCATAGGATTGTAAATCAGTGGACAGTGTGAAAAACTATCCGCCCATTTTTCTTTCTAGAAACTATTTTACTGTGCCTTTTGACATGTGAGCATATGACAATTTTAATAAGTCCATATAACCCTTGACCTCCATCGTACAGCACTAAACGTTAAACTAGTGTGTTTGCATTGTGACCAAATAATGAACTCTTTTCTATTTATTTAAGTGGGAAAGTTTAGAATAAACGTCCGGAAATCTTCATGGTACTGTTATGTGTTAATTTAGTTTTCTATGTGATATGATGGCAAATGAAAGAAGTCATTTTGAAATAAATGCCAACCTGTCAAAAAAAGAGCATCCGTGTAATTTAATTTCATGTTATTGTGTTGCTTCTGCTTGTCATGTGTTTCCTAGGTTTCCCCTACAAAAACATAATTCATTGTTAACTTAAAATAAAAAATTATATTACATAACGCTCCAAAACAATCCCTGAAAGGACCCTGGTTGTGTACATTTTTCCAGAGCTGTTGTATCCGTCATCTTGTTTAATCTTTGAATTTTTTTCAGACAACATGGAATTGTGTCTCTCGATGTGATAAGAAAGAGTAAAAATATAACGGTTCCACTATTTTTGTAGCCTTTTTTATGACAGCCAGTAACAAAAATCAACTACAAAATAGGAAGTATTGTTTTATGGGAAAATAGTCTTTAATCAAGGCTTTAAGAGGCACCGATGGTAAGAGAATTCAAGAGAAACGGCTATTTGATAGATCCATTTTTACTTAAAATGTTACAGATGTTTCACAATATTCAGAATAGAAGTAGAATGTCTCATACGGGAAATGCCATACTCACTTTCATGTTTAATATGCCGTCACCACAGAGCTCTGTTACAGCCACTAACATGACCACTTTAAAGGCAATTAAAGCCACATATTTTCACCCACAGAAGACCAGGTTGACCCCAACATATCAAGTGAATATCCAAAAATTAAAAATAATATAATAATATATAAAATTAAAGATGGTTTCATGCTATTGAATTTAATAAATGTCCATTTCTGAAAATGTATTAATCTGTATATTTAAAACTGATGCATTAACATACTGCTTACAAGCTTTGTGCTAATATCTCTTCTCTTTGAAATGTGCTTAAACACATCACGATGTCTTTTCAGTCTCAGACTTCTTGTCCACACAGTTATTGGCAGCTCCTTTTTTTATTCTTCCCAGCTCTCTGGAGATTCCGCTCTTATTGCTTACCGAGCAAGTTTTACCAACAGGAATGCACACAAACACTGCTCCGGTCACTCATGAACAACACGACAAGCTCTAGTTACCAAAGGGCGACAGCGAGTCCCTCTGTGGTCAACATCCACTGTTTCGCCGCAGGAAGGCACGACCCCTGACCGGGTAAAACATCTCGGTGAACTGAAGCGGCCCCACAGTGACCTCGCTGGGGCCCAGCACCTTGAAACCGGACTTCTGGTAGAAGGGAACCAGGAAGTCTTCGCACATGAGAACAGCCCGGCGCACGTAGGGCAGGTAGTGGAGGTGTTGCAGGTAGCGCCACATCAAAATGGAGCCTTTTCCCTGTTGCCGAAACGTCCGGTGGACCGCCAGGACGTGGATGTGCACCATCGTTCCGTGAGGCTTATGGAGACTCAAGGCATCCTGGAGAGTGGAAGAGAAACCCAGAAGTAAATGCTAGTGGCTCATAAAGATACCAAAAATAAATCAATAAATACTTGTCATGGCTTGTGACTAAAAGAAAAGACAGTATCAAAAATAAACTATGATAAAACTAACCTTTTTTCTTTTAAAATTAACCTGCTAATTATTCTGAAGAAAAAACAGCAAGAACAAAAAACTCAACATTCTACTCTTGGTTTTATTATTGATTTTGGGGAGGTGTTCTTACACATTTAGTTCACAGTAGCTTATATTTAAATGATCAATATGACTTTTTTTAAAGGATGTGCTAAGCTTTTAAGTCAAATTCGTGTTTTTTAAAATTATTTCCGCTGAAAACATATAAAAATTAGCTCACTAAAAGCTCAGTCCCTGTTGAATTAAAGCTGGGAAGTGTGAGTAAGAGACACTGGAATATTCTGGAGTACAACAAATCCCCTTAATCCTTATCACAAGCCCGTCATTTATTCTACCACTTCACGAAAACTTTAGATTCCGGACGATAAGCCGCGACTTTTCCCCCAGCTTTCAAGGCTGCGGCTGATACTATAATGCGGCTAATATAGGAGTTTCATACTACTAAAACATTTAGCCTAAAAAAAATACAATGTAATTATATCCTCCAGAGCAAACATGTAAGCCACGAAAACCTTTACAAACTTAGCAGGAGACCCAAAGTGAGTCTGAATTTCCTTTAAAGCGCTGATAGGGCCCAGTGTCAATCCTAGTCACTTCTAAACTCAACATAAAATTAAACTCTCATATCTTAATTCAAATAGTCGCTTCATGAATAAAAAAAGTTGTAGATCACGAAACAAACTTAAAGCGATTCTTTGTGCCGTTTCCTGTGTTTCTATATTATTGCAAAAGACATGATTCATTCCAAATCCTCTCAGCTCTAGTTAGGCTGTTTGTATACTTACTCACAAAAAAATAAAAATAAATTCAATTCAATTCTATTTAAATGGCACCAAATCACTACAACAGATATCTCACAGCTCTTTCCAAACAGCAGGTCAGACCCTACTCTGAACTTATTTACAGAAACGCAACAATTCCCACCATGAACAAGCACTAGGTGACACAGGCAAGGAAAAACTTCCTTTTAACAGGCAGAAACCTGAAGCAGAACCATGGCTCAGGGTGAGCGGCCATCTGCCTCGGCTGGTTGGGGGTGAGAGACAGAGAGCGAGAGAGAGAGGGAGAGAAGGACAGAGGGATTGGAGGGAGGCAGCCTACAGAGTAACACATAGACTGGATGAAAAATGGTAAAGATATTGATAGTAATGATAATAATGGTGATAGGACTATGAACAGTAGTTCATAGTCCTATCACCATTATTGTAATTGTATCATAATAGGGGGCAGCAGGAAACTCCCAATCACAGATCCAGACTACAAATTATCAAATCATTTAAGTGAAAACTGATTGCATTCAGTAAAAGCAAATATATTTTCCATAACATCTCTGCGTAAAAACAGCGTCTCCACATCACCTTTTCCCACCTGCTTGTTCAGTCCCGAAAGATTTTATGTTTGTGTCTTCTACATTAATATAAGTATCTATGGGCTATACATTGATGCGCTGTTATATCTTCTATTAGTCTGTTTAGTGTCGATTTTTTCCGGTCACTGAGTATAAAGTATCTTAATAAACGTCCAGATGTCTGTCTCACCAAGGTAAGCCTCTCCTGGTCCCACAGCGATCCGATGACAAAAGCCACCAGCCGACCCTCTTCGAACCAGCCAAGAGACAACTCTGGACACAGCGTGAGGAAGTGGCGGACCTCATCCAGGTGGAGCGGACACTCGCCGGACACTGAGATGAAGGCTGCGCGAGGAGGAAAAGGTCAGACCACCAAAAAAGCTGCGCGTCATGACGCATCGACGGCAAAGAGATGCGTCCGTGCTTCTCTGCTTCTCTGATTTCCTAACACTTTGGAAGGTGTGATAAATGTTTAATTTAAGTTTACACTGAAAAGAATGTAAAGGAGATGACGGATGACAAGTGTTATCTATGTGGTGGGTTTTTTGGTGATGTGGTGGCTTTGGATGCGCTTCGTGTGGAATAGGCGTGGTTTGGAAAACAAAACACGCGATACAGTGGGCCTTCTACAAGTAGCACAATGTGTTGCTTACCTTCTCTCTCGATCTCGAACACACTCACTGCGTCCTCCGGACTCAGGGAACGGAACTCGCTGGCTGGCAAAGTGTGGCGGCGGGCCTGAGCCACCGGCAATCGCACGTGTGGCGGCCTAACAAACGGCACCGCGCTCATAACTGACATCCTGTAGTCTCACTTATTTCTCTCGGGTGTCACCAGACTAAAAAGCAAACGCCTCGACCCCCCCTGATTTCACCCCTACTCTTTTTTATGTTTCTTTTAAAGTTTTCTCCCCTGCGTACCAGACGAAAGGAACGTGCGTAAAGACTGATCCCAGAGTGGCGTGCCAAAGACATGGCCTATTTATACCGTGGGTGGTTTCCTTTAATCCGAAAGTGGCTGGAGGACTAAACGCAGCTTCCCCCGTGAGTAGGTTGAACAGTAAACATATTTACTCGGGGTCAGTGGGGTTATCAGTGCGTTAAGGATGATCCTCGTCATGCTGGATTCAAATTCTGAGCATTTAATGCCGTAACCATGATCGGGTGGAAAGACTGAATGCTCTTATAGTGGTGGAACTGGCTCTTTTTTTAAGTATTCGAAGAACTGAGATTATGTTATTTAAGAAAAAATCCGTTAGACGCTCATTGTATCTAATTCTAAAAACTTGCGTTTGTTTTTGTTTTTTGAAATACTTTTATTCCAGATCGTTAAGAGGATTACAGGGTGAGTGGAGGTTGTTCTTCAGAGCATTTCAACAACACTGGTTATTTCTCACAAGACATGCCTTAGTCAAGGAAAGACAAACATGTGTAAAGTCCAAACACAACCAGCACTTATTAGAGATAGAGTAAGACCTAGCCTACCTAATATTGCAATTATTTTTAGCGTAGTTTAATATTCTTGACACAACCAGTTCACAGAACCAAAGATTCATGTACAAAATGTCCTCCAAGATGACAGTTTAATCAGCCAATTTGGGGTTAAAGGTGATTGTGTTTTGCATGATTCACCCGAGTACTTCCATCCTGTCACGGGTTTTCCTCCAGATCAACTTCAAAATCTTTTGGAAGGAATCGTTCCAGTTGAACTTTCTCTTCGTGTTAAAGAAATAATTCGGCCTGAGTGCTTCACTTTAGATTATTTGAACCAAAGGATCACATCATTCCCTTATCAGCGCACTGATAAAGTAAATAAACCACATCCAGTTCCCAAAACATCAATGTCCCGGGGAACGATTGGAGGCAATGGGGATGAAAATGCCACGCTGCTCAGACTACTTCCCTTACTTGTGGGCAGAGAGTAATATTGCATGGGAGGTTTTGATGGACTTGAAAGAAGAGGTTAACGTTGTGCCTATCATTTTCTGATGAAACACTGGATTATTTCGTCTACAGACAGCTTCCCCTCAGTTTAGCCTTCATCCTAAACATCACGGGGCATTACCCCACCTTAGTTCAGTGCTTTCAGCCCCCTGGTGCATGTTTGGACCATCTGATTTGAAGCAAAGCATCGCTTTTTAAAGATAGTGGTACATGATGCTCAAAACTTCAAAGACGTCTTGAAGACCCTGGCAATCCAACACCAACACATGACGGCCCATCACTTTGGTTCGCCATCATTTTTCAAACTCAGATCACAAACATCCAGGGTTGACTCTGTTTTGGTGTGAGCTCTGCCATTAGTAGCTCAGGCTCATATTAGAGGACAAAGAACTAGTGACACTGTCCCTGTATAATCCATCAAAGGTGACCACTGATGGCGCAGACTATACCAGTGGATTGTTAGTTTCCGTTAAAATCAGTGGGGGACTGTCAACATTTTGCAGACTAACACAGATCTACCTGGTGAATCACAACGTTTCTTTTCTCTCGTGTGATTATGACTCCTTGTATGTAGAGCATCTTCGATCCTATGAGATGTCAGACACACCCGGGAGCCTTAAATGATACAACCCCACTCTCTGCGTACAAGATTGGGGGCTTGCTGACTCCTAAGTGGTTCATAAAAGTGAGACCAAATTAAAACCCACTCTACAGGAAGTAATTCTTCATGTATTCAAAAATGTGCTTCGTGTAATCAATCGTTATACACGTCAGCGTACATGACATGCATTTTTGGGAAATGCACACGTTCTAAAGAACATGTCCACAATGGGTCCAAACACAAATATAACTGGCTTATGTTATGGAAGTTATAATGTACAGTGTAGCCCAGGTCCCAGTTTTGTCTTTTTTTCTTTTCTATGAAGCGTTGTGAATGCTGAACACATTAGAGGTTGTCATTGATGATTGTAAACATTTAGAAAGCCTTATAAACGCACTAGGATGTCCATGTGCTGATGTGTATTTAACCTCCACATTTTTTAATTTGTTAAAGTGATGGCAGCTGAAGCCCCGCAAAACATGACACTTCATGTCATCGAGGCGGACCGTGTGAAAAAATTAAAACTCAGCTCCCGTCCAGCCTCTGTTGATGCACTGATCGAGATTTTTAACCAACACCGTGACTTTACTCTGAAGTACGAAGATCCAGACTTTAATGGAAAACTCACTTGCCTAGTTGACACTGAGGAGTTGCCACAAAAAGCCTGTGTTCACATTTCACTTTCACATGATTCCAGTTCTCTTGCATCTACTGATACCCTTTCAGCTGTGTCATCCCCAGAACGTCTCACCAGATGGCCTGCAGGTCCAGTTCAGATTCCCACATTTGCATTTGACATCAAGGTGACACTTAGAGACGGGAATGCTGAATTCGAAAATAATAAAAAACCTCTACAGTTGGCAAGGGGTCAAAAGCACTATATGTTAGACAAATCGGGCATCTACCATATGTGGTTTCAAGGCCTACTCCAGTGATAAGGAGATAGCAATGGTGGCTGAGGCTCTTGTGAGGAAACACCCCTGTTTTATGGAAGCAGGATCGGACAGCATCAAATTTAAAATGGGAAATGACAGGACCAAGATGAGAAGAGCTGGATTTCACAAGGTCACTGTAAATGCTGGGAAAAGAGGCCGAGAAAATCCCGACAATGAACCTTCCCACTCCAACATAAAAAGACCCAAGCGTGCATAGAGGATCCCTCAAGTCTTGATCATTTGAAGCAGGCTATTGTTGAGGAAGTAAAGAAGACTGAGAGAAACCCACCTCTTATCAGTAAGATGATGCAGACCCCATTTGCCTTGCAGACTATCGTGATGTCATGCCCTCCCGTCAAAGAGCTCATGGACCTCTGGCCTGCTCTTCATATGCAGTCTGAGGTAATGTGTGGTTTGATCCTTGCTACTGTATGTCACTGTGTAATGTTGCTAAATTTCATTCATCATAGATTAAATCAGTATCTTTTTTTCAAAAAAGAATTACCGTACTGTCCTTTCCACAGTGCAGGTGTATGCAGAGTTCCACAGGATAACTAACCAGAACCTTCCAAACTATTTCTAAGCCCAGCTGGATCGCCATGCTCCTCGCTCAATGGCCTTATTTAGGCAGAAAGCTTCAGAAACTGGAAAGACTGCAGATGCTTTGGCTGACATGATGCACAGGTGATTGTACAGTTCACATGTCTTCTGTTGGTAGTTTAATGCTAAAGATATGGTTTTGAATTCCATAATTGCACCACATAAGTCAGCAGACTATCATAATAGATGTATGTACAGATATTGGTAATTAATTCATTGGTATTTAGTTGGGACTGTTTGTCATTGGCTTTGATTAGGTAACTGTATTTACACTATTTTCATTTTCTCAGGAATTACATGAAGTCCACACGAATGGACTACTTTTCTCCATGCCCTCCGCCAGCTCCATGTTGACTACTGTTCAATGTTAATGTTAAAGATGCTGCTCTACTCAAAAAGTAGACACTGTGTGTACTATTTAAATATTATTGTTGTTAACTAATGCAGGGCCGTATTCGGTGTTTATACACTATATTGTTATATATCATATTGTTGATCTTGCGTGAAGTTGCTAGATTTAAACCAGATAGCCAAAGGAAGACTACGCACTGCCTTTGTACAGTTTTTAAATTTTAGCAGTTTTGGTTTTGAAGAATTTAAAAGCAATTTGTAATACATCGCTGCACTTTTATAGTCAGATGACCAAAAGTGTGCCTTTGCAAATGTTTCTTTAATTCTCTATCTAATTGCTTTTTTTAACTGTTGTCTTTCAAATATTGCTTCATATGAGCAAATAATCTCTCTAAACGCAGATTTTTGGTCACCACCTGAGATTTGCTGAGGCCCCCCTGGAGATGTTGTATTAACAGTTTTCTAAGATATTTGTGACATTAAGATCTGTTCTCTATGTAATTTAAGCTTTTCCGAGTTTGAATATTTCTACTATAGTTTATCTTAAAATATAAACAAAAGGTCCAGTAAGGATCTTTGTTATTTGTTACTTTTAATTCATTTATTTGTTTGTTTGTTTTTATTGAATATATTTTGTGTTAAAATACAACAGAAAGGTGTATGCAAAAAATCGGAATATCATTTTTTTAACGTGTTTTTTTTATTTTTTACTGTTAAGTCAAGAGTACTTTAAGTACTTTAAGTACTTTTAATTGCCACAAACATTTTAAGTTTGGAGTAAAAAGATTTTGAGTTGTAAGAAGTCTATGTTTTTGAGTCATGTTTAATGAGAAGATTGAAAGAAAAAACTAATGAATTTGAAGTTCATTGAACATAAAATCCTGAATCTTAATACCTGAAATGATTAAGTTTAATTGGGTGATTTCAATGAGAAAGATGAATGAATATTCTGAGTAGCACAAACTGAAGAATTTTGAGTTGGCTTAATTTGTAAATTTAATTAAATTATTATATGAATATACATTTAAGATAAACTCCATATATATAAGCTCTGTTATACTCAACTCGAGTTTCAGAACTCAAAAGAATTGGGGCAACTGATTGCCTTACTTTATTTAAGTACTGCTAACTTATTCGGGTTTACATTGTAAATTGAAAAACTGAACCCTAAGTCTTATTACTTGGTCACTATTTAAAGTAACTTTAAAATGACCAGTATCATTTGTGTCACTCCACACACACACAGACAAGGGAAAAAAGAAATAGGAAAAATAAATATACATGTATATGAGTGTGTGTGTGCGTGTGTATACAGAAACACACACACACAAACATATATGTGACGCAGTATGACGCTCTCATACTGCGCAAGTTACGTATCCTTCCGTAGCTACGTAAACACGTGCCTATCGCCGCTTCCAGGTTCAGCTTTTTTCCCCCCTCAAGCCCAACCGTCATCCTCGCTCTCTTGCATCACTCCTTGACAGCAGCAGCGATGGCGGAACCCGTAGCATCGGATGCAGTGGCCGTAGCGGACGAAACAGCATCAGCCACAACATCCCCACCACCGGGCCTGTCTTCCGCGGTTAGCCCGGGCTCGGAACCCCCATCCATGGCTCTGTCTCCCACGGCGGACGGCTCCCAGCGGCTGCTCTTCTCCCACGACCTGGTCTCCGGACGGTATCGCGGCTCGGTCCGGTTTGGCCTCGTACGGATGATCCACGGCGAGGAGGATTTCAACTCTGACTCGGACCTCGATGATAGCGGCGGGAGAGGCGGCGGCGGCGGTGGGGAACGGGGTGGCGGAGGAGGACGAGCCCCGGGTGGTTCCGATACCGAGAGTGCAGTGGACACCCCCAGTCGTCCCCTCGGTAGAGGATTTGTCCGCGTCCAGTGGTACCCTGAAGGTGGAAAGCAGGACATTAAAGAGACAAAGGTAACAGCACCAGCTATTGTTTTATCTGTTTACACTGACAATGGATGATGTTTTGTCACTGACATGATAACCTAAGTTTTTAAAGGCGTTTGTATCAGTACTTCAACTTGCGGTTTATTTTTTTAGTAAAGCATGTCGACAGAAATTGGTCAGAAATTGGATTAATTTCATCCAATCTGAGTAAAACATACAACTTAGCTCGCTAATTGGCTAGCTTGCGAGCACAAAAGCTAGCTAGCACTGTTGCTCGCAGCCTCACGTCCCCTCGGCTGGTCCTGCCAAAGCTAAGCATGTCGTTTCCACCCGGCCGGGTCCAGCTCGCGGCTCTCAAACCAAACGTGCACGACTGGCTAGCCGAGAAGCAGGTGTACGGGTCTCCGCTTGCATCGTCAAACCCACTGGTTAACAGCTCATCTTTGTTCAGTCATTCCTTAGCTGGGTGTGTATGGAGCTAAAACACTAACGGCTTATACTGCCATCAAGAACGAGATTTGCCATTGGGAAAATTAAACGCTATTAAAAAAATTAGAGGAAAAAAATAACATTGTCGGTGAATTTTTTTTTTTTTTTTACAAAGAAACGGTGACGTTGAGAAACTTGAGGTACTCTAATTTTTCACTGCAGCTATTTTTCTTTCAGTGAGAGAAGTTTTTCATTGTCATTGCAGCTTTTTCAGTTACGATACAAGCCGGGGCACTCATTTGGCTTCGATGGGCGGGGTTAACGGAAGGGTCTTTTCTAGTTAGCTGCGGTTTAGGATGGAAGGTTCGGGCTCAAAAAAAGTTATTTGGATGAGTATTTGATGCTAACTAAGTAAAGTGAGCACTGTGTCACGTCTCTGAAATGTAATAAGCCAATTAGCTTAGTTAGAAATTAAATTAATAACAAAAAGAATGCCCCTGTGGTTGACGCACTTAAACCGGAACCTTCCATCATTCAATTTTAGTTGTTGTAATTTTTACAATTTTTTATTTTTTTTACTGACAATGTTTATTTTCTCAGGAATTATGTTTGTTTTTCTGATGACAACGTTACATTTATCAGTGTTTATTTTTTCAACGCCCAGTCCCATTTTTTCCACCCTGATGTCACTGTTAGCTGTCACTGTTATAGCTCCATAGGTGGGACCCAATTTGAAGCATTGAAAATAATACAAGAGCAACAGCTCTTTGAGATCTCACACAGACATTGATCATATGTGAAACCACTTGAAAAAATAAATACAAAATTACTATTGCCATTTCAAGAAATATTTGTGCATCTTGGGAATTAGGACACGGCTCGGACAAATTTCACAGGTGTTTATTAGCATGAATTGATGTTGCATAATAAGTTATTGTGTTGTCCTGTTGCTGTTGTTTTTGTTCAAATCGAACCATCATATCTCTCCATTGAGGACATTCAGTCCTCTTAGGTGTAAACAGTGTTTTTAAGCCATTAGGACTAAAAGGAAAAGGGCTATAAAAAGTTAGAGAAAAGAGGTTATCTCACCTTTCAATCGAAGAATAATTCATCTAAAAAAAATTTCAAGGACTATATCAGTAGTTTAGATGAGTTGTTACAGCTCTAATATTTTTTTTTGTCATTATGCTGGAGCCTGTCTGTAGCAATGCGATCGACGAACCGATTTCAGCCCTAAGATGTGCTGATGGTTTCAGCATGATTCAGCATCTTTATGATTTCAGCATAATTTATAATGCTGGCAAAGAGCACTTGTCGTGCTTTGCTTTTGTTGCGCACATGGTGCAGGTAGCCAAAGGGCCTTTCTCCAGAGCTGTCGTTGGCTTTGTGGGCATAAAAAGGGTCAGAGGGTGTGCAGGACGACAGATCTGGAACAAGCTCATACAAAATGTTGTCAAAGACACTGGGCGTGGCCAGGGGACTATTCCTGTGCTCTGTTACTGCTTTGCTTTGTCTTTTTAGCTAAATGTGAAAGGTTCTGGTCGTGGTGGCATTCAGCCCCCGCATGAACAAAAGTCTAACAATAATGTTTGCGCACCATGTGACTTTCGGATGTTTGCCCCAAGGGATCTAGTATTTAGTGTTTAGTATTCTGTACTCTTCCTTCTATTTAGTTTGAGATCCAATTGACATTTTTGTTAATGATTTACTTTCCCAAGAGTCTCCTGAAGATGATCTGAAATTTAGATTCTTAGTCCATCATTTTTGGGACTTTCTGAAGAATGATGCCAATCTTTGCAACACCATTAAACTGCTTGTTTTCCTTCTTGACTTGAGTTCTGTAGCACATTTTGTAATAACACCCTCTGTAGAAGTGGTCTGTGGAACATTTTATAAATCATCTTCATAATCATGGTTTTCTCCAGATGTTGGCACCATTAATCGGGGCAATTAAATTATTATTTGTCATCACATTAGCTTCACTCATCAGCAGTTTAGTCCCACTTACATTCTATCAGAGAGGGTAAAGGGGATATTTAAAACAAATTGATTCCCTTATAATATAGATGTAGTGTCAGTGGCTACGTTCACTATGCATCCTGAGGTGACCCAAATCCCACTTTTTTTACTTTGCCCTAATGCGACAGTGTGAACAATACAGATCACATCTTTCCAAATGCGCCTTTCACGCCATTGATACTCTACAAACGCCACTTTTATGCGTCCCATTACGCGAAAGAAAATAGTCAGTGGGCAGAAAACAAGGTTTCTGACTTGATTAGTATTTAGGGGGGCTCTATTCAGGCCAAATTCAAGAGGCCTTATTGGAACAGGGCAATTTTTGTTTGCATGGATATAAACACTCCTGGCTCCGATGCCAAAGCGAAATAAATTGCCTCCGGGCCAAATATATGAAGCCAAAAGTCTCGATCGAAGCGCCCGTGGATGTTTCACATGTCCATATATTTGGAAATGTGAACGAGCACTTAAAGAAATTTGGATTTCACAGAAAATGGGGTTTGGGTCACTTCAGGTAGCAGTGTGAACGCAGCCAGTGTCTGAAAGGAATTGAAAGCTATCCTGTGTCTTTAAACTGTTGGTGAACATGAACTCTTACAAAATTGCTCGCTCAAAGTCATTATATAGCCGTCTTGTTGTTTTCTGTCATTAAAAAATGTTTATATTAATAGTAACTATTAGTTTAACTACCTTTAATAGTTTCATTACAAGTAGTTAAAATCATATTAGATAATAAATGTTTACATAATTTAAAAAAGAAAAAAGGGTATGAGATCTGAAATGGGTCACGTGAACACCTGTTGCATTGTGGGTCATGCAACACGGCTACAGAGTGACATGGCAACTAGCTTCAGAGGAGATGATAAAACCCACAAACTATTCTATAGTTTGGTCTTAGAGGCTTAGAGGTTTTCCCTCCTCCGGTCTGGTTCTGAGAAGGCCACTTACCATACAGATGTCTTTTAAGAACTGATTTAGCTCTTCTCAGCCGACACCGTGAAAACTATAAATGAAAAGACATTAAAAAAAACACACACATTCACAAAGAGTGTCCGTCACCAAACGGATAAAAAAAGAAAAGAAAGAAATCGATCAAGCTTGGCACCAGCAGCACACGGTAATTGTGACTGTTCTTTATTTTATATTCGGTTTAAAAGCCCTGCTTTACGATAAATTTAGAGATATGATTGAAGTAAATGTAGGGTTTGCTTCTGTAAAATTCCAACTGCTATATAATCAGTTGGATCTCCACCATCAGAATCTTGAAAAGAATCTTCTTGTTGAACTGACATAGAGTGTTGCCTTTTTAATAAGGCGTTTTTTTCTGTTGTTGCTTGTGTTAATGGTGCAAGTCGCCCAAACCCTTTAAAGCAGGAGCCTTGAAATGGGAGTATGCATGACATTACTGTAAAATGTGTTTGCTTTCGGCTTTCTTTCAAGACAGAAGCCCACAATTGTGCATTGAGTTGATATACCGTTGCGCTCATAAGTTTACACACCCCTGCAGAATTGTTGCTTTTCTTGGCATTTTTTTCAGAGAATATGAATGATAACACAAAAACTTTCTTTCCATTCACAGTTAGGGGTTGGGTGAAGCCATTTATTGATGAAAAACCCTGTTTTCTATTTTCAAATCATAATGACAACAAAAACCATTAAAATAACCCTGATAAAAAGTTTACATATCCCAGCTCTTAATACAGAGTATTGCCCCCTCTAACGTCAATAACAGCGTGAAGTCTTTTGTGGTAGTTGTGGATGAGGCTCTTTATTTTTTTTAGATGGTAATGCTGCCCATTCTTCATGGCAAAAAGCCTCCAGTTCCTGTAAATTCCTGGGCCGTCTTGAATGAACTGCGCAATGGAGATCTCCCTAGAGCGGCTCAACAATGTTGAAGTAGCCACACAGACAGTTTTAAGAGAGTTTTGTATTTCAGCTGAAGTTATTTGTGGGGTTTTCTTTGCATCCCGAACAACTATCCTGGCAGTTGTGGCCAAAAATCTGTGTTTGACTACCCAATTTGAGCAGAGTCCCCGATATTCCATTTGTTAATCACAGTTTGAACAGTCCTGACAAGCATTATCAATTCCTTGGATATCTTTTTGTATCCCTTTCCCGCTTTATACAGTTCAACTACCTATGACTCAGAATCCAGAAACCTTACTGGATGGATGAAAGTTGCAAGAGTCTGTCTGGATCCTGGAAACTCACTCAGCTTTTATGCACACACGCTGATTACATGCAAACTGATCACAGGTTAGGACTACTGTGGCTACCTTTAGTAGCTATTCAAACCCATTTGTTTCAACTTTTTTTGTATGTTACAAGGGTATGTCAACTTTTGATCGGGGTTCATTTGAATGTTTTTGTTTTCATCATGATTTGAAAATGGAAAACAGGGTTGGCTTCACCCAACCACTAATCACAAGTGGAAAGAAACTTTTTGCGATATCATTCATATTCTTTGAAAAAAGGCCAAGAAAGCTAAACTTCTGCAGGGGTGTGTAAACTTATGAGCACAACTGTGATTAGAGGGGCCTCACTTCCATCATTTAGGGCAGTTGATACATTTGTGGGGGTATCTGGCTGTGTTGTTCTCAGACCCAGTAGACGGGTGTCATTTCAACACCGGCAGACAAATGCGTAGTTCTCCTGAGTGGAACAATGCAGAGCCCCCCTTGGAGATGTTGCTTTGCGTGGGCCGACAACTTATTGACCAACATTTAGCTTGAGCTGGAGAGGTTTTACATCAGCCAGTTTCAAAACAAAGTAGACAAGTGTTTAATACGCTAGGCAGAGAAAAATGCACAGATGGAAAACACAGTTGGACCTCAGAGCCCCAGCTTGGAGAGCCATCGAGGTTCATGTTCAGACCTTTAGTCACTGTTTATTTAAGCGATGGAGAATGAGGACACACCACCTTTTCTTTTTCTTACAGTTTTTCCACATAAAGATAAGACAACTGTGTAATTGTACATTTAGGAGTAGGGTATGTTTGTGTGTATGAATGCATGCATGCATGTATGTGTGAATATTTTTTCAAGTGAGGAATACACTGGAGAATCGCATATCTGCAAACATCTCATCTGTAAATGTTCTGGAAGGGCTACTTCAGAAATTTGCATATGTCATCAAACCGTAATATTTGGACAATTTAGATAGCTGGCTTTCTATTCTGGCGTTTTTTAAAAATCTTTTATTCTGTGGTGAAATACAACTCGCACAGATAATCTTCTGCTATTTAGTATGTTTGCCTTTACATTTTGAGTCATTGTTTAAATAGCTATAGCATAAACACAGTTATTCCATTAATCTTTTTTTTTTTTTTTAGCTTAGAAAACTAACATAGACTCTTTCCATAGACAACATAGGTGCAAGTTCCGAGCCAACATGTTTAGGTTGACATCACTTGCCATAAATAAGCACTCGATGTCTATTTTAAAATCATTAATCGCGCACTACCGATTCTTGCCTATTAGTTTCCATCTTTTATTTGTTTGAGGCTAACTGTTAGACGATAGCGCAAGGCTCTTTTGAGCTCCGAAACCTCACTGAGATTTCTTAAGCAGGTGTCAGGAAAGCCCAGGAAGACGAACACGGACAGCGGTTTTGTTTTGTAACACTTTGTCGTGGGAAAAAAATAATAATCAAATACATAATACATCACAAAGGAAAGTAAATTGCTGAATAGCAAATAAAAAATATGTAAAGATGAATTTACCCTATGTAAAAAGCTACAAATAGCTACAAATAGTTGTCAATGCCGAAACCAAGGAACTTATAAAAGACACAAAAGTTGCATTTAATCTGAATAATAGAATGCTTTCTGTGGGTGCTAGAGTTCCTACCTTCTCCCTACACCTGTAGCGGTACTCTTTCCTGTCAGATTTGCTCGTAACAAATTATGCTTTTGATGCCATCTCTTTATCTGAAGCTAAAAATATCACTTGACAAGATTACAAAACGGCTCACAGATCCCAAGTTTCTCCTTAAGTAATACAGTCCATTCCACTGATTAAAACATGGTTCGGAATATCGTTTCTGTTTAATGGGTCACACTGAATGTGACGCTGGGATTTTATATAACTTAGTCAGCTGTCCAGCTCAGGGAAAGTTTTATGTGTGTAGCACTGTCATGGAAGTTCACAAATATTGTATTGAGCCGTAACCATGGATGTTAATTAATCAACCACTAATCGGTTGAAAATGCACAATTAGGTGGTTTTATTTGAGACATTTACTTTAGAATCTTGTTTTCTGTTGTGCAGCATAGGGGGAAAAAAAGCTAATGTCAACCCATCGTTTCACCTCACCTGCTTACAGTTCACGGTGACCTTGTTTTTACATAATTGTCTGCCCCCCTTTTCTCTTCTTCCCCCAGTTTGCATTTCTTCCTGGTTCTCCTCGGACCCCAGTGCTCATTAATCTTTCAACTTATTTTTCATCTCTGAATTTTTTGATAACCATTGCTTCACTTTCCTCCTCCTTTGTTTTTTTTTTTTTAACCCTGCTTCAATATTCTATGTCCCCACTATGGCTGTAAAGTCCTAGTCAACTGGTTGACACGTTCTGGGTCGACCAAAATTCTGATTGGTCGACTAATTTGCCTGTTAATTTCACCCACTCTATGGTTAATTTAATCAGAAGGAAAGTACCAAGTGCTAATGGGGGTGTTTAGAGTACCCCTGCTTCACATGTCACAGCCTGTCTTCAGAGACCACCCCCCATGTTTTCACTCTTTTGGATTAGCCCAACACGCTACAAACAGGCAGATCGACGCACGTTCCCGATATTCAACGTCCAAAGGTTAGCTGAACATTTATTTTTGTTTTTAAGTTGAATTTTTAGTTAGTCTTTCTCGACTAACCATGTAAAAGACATCAGCAGTAGGGCAGAATTTTACAAAAATTTGAATGCAGAATTGGCAAACAACCGTTTGCATATCACAGCTCAACTACAGACTATGGTCTAAATATGTTTTTTTTGGTGTAATGCAAAAAGGGTCCGTGCCCACAGTTTGCAGGCTATTGTTTTTAGCCTATGCTTTATTTTTCAGAAATGCACGTTTTAATTCGTTTGCACTTGGTAAATAATCCAATTAGTCGATTTTTGGTGGAAATATCAGGGTTTCAGTCGACCAAGAATTTATTTGGTTAATTACATCCCTACACCCCGCCTCCTTCACCTCCACCTTCCACACCTCGGAATCCCAGCGAACCAGCACCGGCTAATGTCGTTGTGATGCGTTGCTGACTGGACGCTTGTCCAACATGTACGATAATGGATTTCATGTCTATCCTCGTCAGCTCACACGAGGGAATACACAGATCTCTGCCCTGCTGCTAGAACCTGCTGCTATCCACTTCTCCTCTCCTCTTTCTTCCCCTCTTTCAATCTTCCCATCCTCCCCTTTTTGTTCTGCAGTATTGGTTTCTTCTCAGAAAGAGAGAGTCTGCTCTCTTTCTATCCCCCCCCTCCCAAACTTATTTTTCCATCTCCCTATCTGCTGCGTTTGCTGCACTCTTGTCTATTTCTGGCTCCTGATTTCCTTGTTTCCTCACTCTTTCCTCTTGGGATCTGTCTTGATTTTTTTTTGTACTTGTTCGACTGGCTGCTGTCTCTTCTGTATCTTTTTCGCTACTCATCCTCTTTTATTCTCCTGTCACACTCCGTCTACTTTTCAATGAACCCTCCACCTGTAGAAATCCTCGTTTCAATTTTTTTTAAAACCACCTATTCATCTTCATGATTGAATATCTTTCTGTCCCTCCCTTCCTCTCTCTATGCCCTTATTGTGACATCATATTTTCCCACCTCATTTGATTAAAAACTGACACTTTTGACATCTCATCCTAATAGCAAATGCACTGAGCTCGGTGTCTTAAAGCTTTTAGTGCTTTCTTCATTTTGTGCATAGATGTGGTTCTGTGTTTTTTTTCTGCTTTGTCTCAGCTCTCAAATTACACAGTGATGGGTTTGCTCTATAATAGAAACAATGTGCTATTAGGCCTCTCATCATCCCTCTGTGAGACTTGCGCCGGCTCTCTTTTTAATAGAGCTGTCCATCCTTCCTTTGAGTTCTAATCAATAGGTTTCAGTCAGTCAGAAAAGCTTTGCATCGGAAGGGCTGATTAACGTTTATGACCTTGCTAATGTGGAATGTAAGAATTTGCTTTTGAACAGAAGTTTTTAATATCTGACCTGAAGGGGAAATAGGCTAGAAGACTCTGTAAAAAAACAAAACAACAACAAACATATTTGTATAATATCAGCTTACTAACATTACTAACTGATGTATAAATCTAACAATATGTGGAAATTGAAGCGAGTGGCATTTATTGAAATCGTCTCACTCACAGTCTAACAGCTAATTGCATCAGTGTCTGTCGAAGGGAGAAAACAAGATATTCAACATCTATGTTACTCATCTGCAAATTCCATAATGAAAAATCTGAATTATTTTCGTCTGCTTTAATTCCAAATGAACTACGGCTCCTCTTTATTTGCACTCCACACATGTGTCGTTCCCCATACTGTTGCTTCTTCCCGCATTCCTCGATAAACAATGTCCCCCATCATGAGATTTATGTCCTTGTACTCTTCACATTTATTATTCTATCAATGACTATTCTTTCAATTTCCTTCTTTGCCACCATTTTTGCAGCACTCTTCTTCAAAAGCTTGTCATGGAAAATATATGCCACTTGTACGTGGATGAAAAGTTAAGAGTTCAATGCCTGCAAGGTATAAAAAAACAAACAACTGAAGTAGCAAGATTAACATAAAAAATAATTTCAGAGAATATACTGTAGGTAGGATTACCTCTTGGCCTTCTGGTTATCCCTCATTATTCTCCTAAAGCAACATAGAAAAACTGGCAAAAGGAAGCAGCATGAAGGGGCATCACATTTCATCTTTTGGCTGCATAAGTTGAATCATGCAAAAAACTTCGCAATTTCCCAAATCTTGAGAGATAGAAACACAGAGAAGGAATTTGACATCTTTCTTATGACGCTGATGGCTCTCTGGACCTTTTAGAGCTGGGCCTGTGGTAACAAGAGCCATGTTTCAATTTCTTTAGATTTGATTGTCCTTCTAATTTGAGGAGCATGTAAATGGAAACATAGATATTCCATAATTAGGTTTGAAATGATAGGTTTAATAGTGGAAGACAAGTTGTTCATACAGAAACGTTATTTTAAATCTTTTTCTCTTTTTCTAGTGGTTTCTTGCAGTTTGAGCACACATTTAAACTTTTTTTTTTTCGATGTCACTGTCTTGGTTCAACAAAAAACAGTTTTCCATACTTATAGTTGAATAGAAATTTTAAGAATCTGACTTTTTTTTTTGCTTATTCAACTGACAGCTTTACCTGTAGTGGGGAAGCGCTCTCACAGAAGAATACTTTACATTTTTTAAAGCCTGTAGCGATATGTTTTTTAGAAATGCGTTTTACTGTACATGGCAATTCCTAGTTTGTTTAATTTCTCTTTATTTGATCTACAAGAGCCAAAAATCATGTCTTCATGTCATGGCATCTTAACTTTTGACGATGGGACACACTAAGACATTAGAATAGTGTGAGCCGAGCCTGTTAGATCCCTCATTTGGGTTAATGTGTGAGAAATGAACATCCTCTGTATTCTAACAGGTGTTGTCCAGTCTTTTCTATGTAGGCTTTTATCCAAATAAAGCACATCGGCTGGTCTCAACCTGAAACAGAAGGGCTCAGATTCTTTTGGGATGTTTGGTCATTTCAAGGTGTTTTCTTTTCTTTGCTGCTTCACTCTTTGGCAACGACTGTTACCATCACTATAGGATGATTTATAATTTCCAGACTTTATTGGCTGTTCTAACACACATTCCTCTATTATTCATATCGCAGTAATTCAGCAGATGCTGTTATTCAGAGTGATGCTTTGATTTAAGCACAACGGCTCCTCGAAACTAAACTTAAGAACTTCAGGCACCTCTCTTACTGTGGAGTGGTGTTGCTACTCTCGTCACCTTCTATTTGATGCATTTATTTCCCTTTCTCTTAAATCTTGTGTGTGGTTTTAAACACTTATTTGATCAAATTGAACTTTTTTTTTTTTTTTCTGATTTGACAAACATACTTTCTTGTTTCTGAATTAAAGTGCAGAATTAAGTGCAGAAAACATTGTTGTGTGTGTTTGTGTGTGTATATATGTGTATGTATTGGGAAACCTTTACACATTTCACCCCCTGACTCCACTTTTGTTTTGCTTTGACTTCGCTCCAGCTCTTCTTCCTCTTTATGCTTTACCTGAATAAGTACTTGTGTTAGTTAGGCCAGGAAGTAAAAGCAGATCCTATGCTCCATTGATTTATTTATTTTTTTGGAGGGGTAATCAATCTGGGCTCGTCTACTTCATCATCCTTGATAGAAAGGCAGCCAAGGATGTGTTCATCTGGCAGCCTGATGTCACACACAGACTTTCCCCTCAATTCATCAAAGCCACCACCCAGTTTCTCCTCATCTTGAATGTTCTTTTTACACTCTGCATGCAAAACCTGTAAAACATCCATCTACACACATGCTACATACAAATTCTGGTTATTTATTACTGATATGTAAAAATATTAAATTAACACTGATTTCACTCACTAGTTAACCATGAATACATTTTTTTTTTTTTTAAAGACGCACGGTTGCTCCACCAGGCACATGTTTTAGACCTCTGATAGTCCTGTAGTCCCAAGTGGACGTCTCTGTTAAGATCAAAGGTGAGCAATGTCAGCCTTATCACTCTGATCAGTCAGATAGTACTATTTGCTCTCCTCTGATGTCTTCCCATTTCCTGAGGAGTTATTTCTCCTACCGCAGGTTATATATGTCTATACAGGACTGTCTCAGAAAATTAGAATATTGTGATACAGTTCTTTATTTTCTGTAATGCAATTAAAACACATTAAATGTCATACATTCTGGATTCATTACAAATCAACTGAAATATTGCAAGCCTTTTATTGTTTTAATATAGCTGCTTATGGCGTACAGCTGAAGAAAACTCAAAAATCCTATCTCAAAATATTAGAATATCGTGAAAGAGTATACTAGTAGGCTATTCAACTAATCACTTGAATCGTCCAATTAACTCGAAACACCTGCAAGGGTTTCCTGAGCCTTGAAAAACACTCGGCTTGGTTCAGTAAACTAAATCACAATTTTTAATTGCATTACAGAAAATAAAGAACTTTATCACAATATTCTAATTTTCTGAGACAGTCCTGGATGTGTGTGTGTATATGTGTACGTGTGTGTATACATATGTCTGTCTAATTATCTATCTATCTCCTTCTAAAAACAATGAGTAAAAGGTCAGATTTTTGTATTATTAATGAATTCATGTCGGTCTGATTTCAGGGACTTGGTGCTGAGGTGTAGTGTTAGCGTAGCCAGATCTTATTAAGTGGATCAAAATACAGCTGGTTTCAACCCGGTGTCTCTGAGAAGGTGAGGAAATCTTTTCCCACCGTTGCGCACTGCAGCACGATGTGCTGGGAGAATAATAATGAAGATTTGATTGAAAGTCTCAGATGTGCACGCATCTGTGTTTGCAAGGCGTTTCTTTGTGCATTTCAAACCCAAGCGGAGGAGTCGCGATAAGCTGGAAGCTGTTATAGATCAGGAGGAAACATGGCCCCCATCGATCCTATCCTCGGTGCATAAGCGAACACACACAAACACACCCTCATGCTCGGGCACCTTCGGTTTCCCCATCCCAGAATCCAATGGAGTTTGGTTACAGCGTGAGAGAAAACAAGAGGTACTGCCAGGAACTAGTGAACGTCCTCTGCATGGGTGCAAACGGCAATAAAGTGGTTTGATTTGAAATGAAGTGATATGGGGATAAACCACAGCTGTTTTATTTTTGTTGCTTAGACTAAACTGACCTAAGGTTCTACCTCTGAAGTAGCTGCGGTCAGCTTGTTCATACTACTTTAGGCATTGTGTAAAATGCACTTGTTTTCATGTCTCGTTTTCAACTCTTAGTTGAAATTGCTTTGCTATGACTGCTCGGACAATCATCATTGCTAATTAGCTTTATGTGAATGTAAATACAGTTTTGTTGGTTGTTGCAGATAAAGTTAATTTATCAGGAAGGCCTAATTGTGCAATTTCTTTTCTATTAATGTTGATTTAGAAAGAAAAAAAACGTTTTTGGTCAGTTTCCTATCAGGGAACACATGGATTTTTTTGGTTGTTTTGTTAGTCTGATCAGTGACATAGGTATGTATAACGCTTTTAGACCAGGTAGAATATAATTTTTGATCTTGACGAGGGATTTTGTCAATTTGTCAAGCAACCGGGCACCAGATACACAATTACAACTGTGACACAGCAGTACAGAAACCAGACACCAGTCTAGGGAGACTATGCAATGTTTGGTTAACAGGGGAAAAAAAAAGGTTTACTCAATTTAAGCAGAGCACCCGCCATTTTCTGACCTCATATAACTGCACGTTTGGGCTCCATCTGTCCATCAGACTGTCACTTGTGCGGTCTTTAACCATTAAAGTCGAAAATATGTTTGCTGACTTTATTAGTATGAAATACACACATGTAAAGTTTCTGCTTGAGCTCAGTAAAATGCAGCTTGGTTTGGATTGAAAAGAAAATTCAAAGTATGCGTGTTTCACATTTGTGGTTTAGTCATCATTGCTGGTTAGATTGTTTTTAAGAAATCAGTAGAGATTTCTACATGTAGATTTCTCTGCTGTTGTCATGTAAAGAAAAAAGACAATCATCCAGTTAAAACATCAAATACTCAGATATTTCTGAAGCTGGTGTCTTTAAAGTTAACTCACTTGTTAATGTTAACCTCTGTGTTTTTTTGTCTCTGTCTCGCAGCTGAAACTTGAAGATCGATCTATTGTCATCAGAGACATAGTGAGACGGAACAATTCCAATGTAAGTGAAGTTCTCTCCAACTCTTTTGCCACGTCTCTGCCCCTCGTCTGTTCTTTTTTGTTTTTACCGTTTTAAAGAGAAAGTCAGGTTCTTCCTATTGCCATTCAAGCTACTGCCCTTTGGCCAAAATCAAAGCAGATCGACTGTGGCAGGGAAAATAAAGAAAGGTCTCACAGTCTGAACACAAAAGCAGCACCGAGCTTCAGAGATGTTTCTGTTTTGTTCTGAATCACAGAATGTAGTATGGTAAATGTTTATCCCACCATCTGGACAGTTTTTTGACGGCTTATAATTTACTCATTACATCCTCACGAGACCAAATTTGTCATTTATTTATTATTTTACATAAAGAATATGTAATTATATGTAATTAGCACTTTTCAGATGTTTTTTTTTCATATTAACAGAGTAGTGTAATAGTGTAATATAAATTATGTGTGTCTGCTGTATTATAGGATAACCAGTGTGGAATTGTGACTAACATTGACATTGAGTGCGCCGTGAAATTGGTTGGAACAAACTGCGTGCTGTATCCAGTCAACAGCAAAGACCTGCAACACATCTGGGTAAGACAGGAACAGACAGCAAGCCTTAATGTTTATAGACCCCATGATACTGATTATTTAAATTATATAGATATTTTTTTAGTGGGAATAACCACTTGGTTACATTTTATTACATAAGATAAAGCACTGCTGTACAAATTTGTGCAAATGTGTACGCTGGGATGACTTTGGGTGCCACTTTTGTCTCATTTAGTGTCTTTACTGATCTTCTATGTTATAATGGGACCCATAAAAGGAAATTAAACGCATGATAATTATGTTTTAATAAATTATCAGAATGATACTCTAATGTTGAAATATGGAAACGGCTCTATGAATCTACTTGTGTTGATGAAAATTATGCTTCCTTGCACCAATTGTCTTCTGATTTTTCTTGAAATAACTGTTGGCCTCGACAACAGCTTCTAAAATTGACGCAGTGACTAAACTGATCAGGTGTTAGAGATTATCAATGACCTTTTTTTTTATATCATGGATGGACAATGGATGGATGGATGGATGGATGTCTCTAAGGCAGTGGTGCATTGGTCTTAAAACTGACTGAGTTCTTGTGCCTTTCAGTCTTTTATGTACGGAGACTATATTGCCTATGACTTCTGGTTGGGCAAAGTGTACGACCTGACCAATCACATCATCCTCCAACTTTCCAACGGAGCCAGGTAGGTAGGGTGTGTATGTGTGTGTGTGTGCGCACGTGCATAATATATTGTGTTCTCTATAACTATCTGACAATCTGTCAGGATACATGAGCGTGTGCGTGCCATATCCTGTGAAAATCATCCAATCCTCCATCTCCCTCTCCTCCCTCCAGGTGCTCCATGAGTGTGGAAGACGGCGCCAAGCTTTATGACGTTTGTCCGCATGTCAGTGATTCGGTATGTAGCCACGAGCTCCGATCTGTCACGTTGGATTTGTTCACTTCTCAAAAATAACACAGAGAGCAGATCATTTTAGAAAAAAAAGAGAGCTGACAGAGAAGCTAGCCGATATTTCTCTTTGATGTACCACTGTCCATTATTGCTATTTGCTAACTATGTGGTGTGTTTCTCCACTCTGTGATACCATGATGAATTAGCAAGTGTATTTGTATTTAGTTAATGTGGTCCCCCTCGAGTCTTTATCATTCCCACTGAGAAACATGAACTGGAATCCACCGAACATGGATTTATGGCTGATTTGATTTCATGTCCACTGTTAGGTTTCTTCCCTTTTCTTTGGATTTTTCAGTCATTATGCACCAAGCTTTTTTTTTTTTTGCATCATGCAGCCTATATAAACATAGACAAACAATTTTAAAATATTGATACTACAAAAATCCATATATGTAATAGGAGTTATAGAAGAATAACCTACCACAAAAGTGAGGTCATATGACTATGTAATAAACATCCCCTGAGCCTATATGTGGTTATAGTAACACACAGTTAAGGATAATAATACTGTTGAATATATTCTTTTGAACTTGTACTGTAAAATGTCTTTGGTTGTCAGGTAGACTAGAAGAGTGCTGTGCTTAATGTAGTTTGCCAGCCATTTTCCTGTCTTGAAGGTTGTTGAGATGTGAAGTATAAGGTTTCTGTTTGCACAAAGCAGGGTGTTGTTTCCTGTTATTTGAAAAGGCATAAGCTCTCTGAAATGTTTTGCGCTTCCAGTGTCAATTTCCAAATGTTTAATGATTTTTGTTTTCTCATTGTGTGGTGGAAATTTCTATTTGTATATTCTTAATATTTATGACACAAGATGATTGATAGCTAAGGAAAGAACTGAATAGTATGCACTGTTTGCAAGTCTAACGGTCAAATTTTAGATTTACTGTGATTAAATTAAATGGTAGTGACCAAAAGAACAAGATCGCGGCTACTAGCGGCCGAAATTAGTACCCCCCCCACCCCACTCCCTGGTTGAGCCGGTTGATGTGGCCAGGGGGAAGGAAGTCTGGGCTTCCCTATTTTGGCTGCTGCCCACCAGCAAATTGGATCCTGAATAAGCAGAGGAAGACGAATGGATAGAGATGGAAATTAAATGCATTTAAAAAAAAAAACTTTAAAGAAGCCACACTTTGTTAATCCCCCCCCCCCCCCCCCCCAGGTTTTAGGGGAAATTGCTCACCTGATAATGTGTCCTTGTATGATATAATCAAACTAACTGTAAAGTGCTGAACGTTTCACACTCATCCTTTGTCCTTTTGATGATAAACCTCTTCCTGTGCTCTCACACAGGGTTTGTTCTTTGATGAGGCGTATGGTTTTTACCCAGGTCAAGTTCTTATCGGTCCAGCCAAAGTCTTCTCTAATGTACAGTGGCTGTCGGGGGTCAAACCAGTCCTCAGCAGGAAGTGCAAATTCAGGGTGGTGGTAGAAGAGGTGAGGCGGTGATGACATTCCTTTCCATGAGAGCACCTGTATGCAACCCATTGACAGGATTACATGACATTATAATCCATGACATTATAATCCATACATTTTTAGGCAGATTCTTCAATATTTTTGCTTTTGATTTGATTTCAGTTATCGAATCACTGATCACTTAGTGTCTTCGGTTGTTGAACTGCTCGCTCTAAGGCTTGTGCTTCCCTCAGGTGAAGGTGGTGGAGTTGAAAGTGACGTGGATAACAAAGAGCTACTCCCCAAAAGGCTCTGACAGTGTGTATCCACCCCCTTCCACCATCACACAGGAAAACCTCTGCAGGTCAGTGCAGTCATTAATCCACATGTGGCCACTCGCACTAGCCTGTGTCCTTTTCCTAGCCTTTCCATGGGAGCCTGAAAAGACAAAGAAAGTAACACAAACTACCGTAGTCACTCCAGGCCAGAACACATGTTTGTGACATTTGAAATGATGGCATTGTCATGGTTGGCTTTAGGGTGAGACGCTTGGGCTACTATGATCACACCCAGAGGCAGCTGGGGGAGAGGGCCCTTTATATCTTTCCTGCAAAAGGCGACGCCACACGCATCACCTGTGAAGGCCCCGAAGGGGCCCCTGTTCTTCCAGAGGACCCTGTTGCCAGAAAGGTGTGAATAAGTTTACAACAGATTTGTTTCTTTAAGTGCATACAAATTGGTAATATACGGGAATTTGCTGTGCTTTGAATGTGTCGTCGGAGACGGTTGGAATCCCCTTGGCTTCACGCACACTGTCGCCAAGAATTCTTTTGACAATCGTCAACACTTTCTTCCTGTTTTTGTGTCTCCTGCAGTTAAAAAGGATGTTCAAAAAGGATTCGGGGAAGAAGGCGGAAAACGCTGACTCACAAGGTGCCTAACATCTCTTTACTGACAAAATGAGCAGACGAAATGCAGCAGCAAAAACATAAACAGAAGAATTGTTAGGAAATGCTGTTTTGTTTACGGTGTTTCTGATTGGTGTTAGTGATTGTTTTGCATACAACTCTAAACATAATCCGAGAACTAAATATGTACATGTAAAGCTGTTATTTAAAGTTTCTGTGGGAAAGTATGCTGTGATCCCCATAAATAGAGCTTGGAACATAGGGAGCATTATAGGTGAAGATTTTACTACATGAGAAATATTTCAGAGTATTCAGGAAGATATAAAGTGATTTTTTTAACCTTGACAAGAAGCCACACTAAATAACATTTTGAGAATTTCAGATCATTTAATGTAGAAGTGAGGTTATACTCTCTTTCTGAATCATTGACGAGCTGTAACGGTAGACTTTTCTTTTTGCATAGATAGCACAGTATTTTTAAGTTAAGTTTTTTATTGAGAATTAGCCCTTTTTAGGTTACACCTAAATTTTTTTAAAAATGTGTCTCACCAGGTGAACTGAAATCAGAGCAGGTAGACTCGTCTCGTCCCAACAACAACGGGCCTGTGATGTCGCTGCCGAATTCGCTGGACTCTCAGAACCCCAGCAACTCCACGGCTGAACACGTGGAGCAGGACGCAGATGACGAGGCTGCAGAGGACACGGATGACACCAGGTCTGTGAGGGCCATTTGATGATCATCCCTCTCTTTTTGTTTTGATAATAATGAGAACCCATGTAATGTTGAATAAGATATTTAACACTCTTTAACTCATCTGTTACAAAAATGTGAGGTTTTCAGAGCACTGAGTACCAAAATACTTTTTTGCCATGATGCTTTTTATCATCTCAATTACAGCCCTAGGTTACACATATATGATTTTTTACCTGTTTGACTCTTTCACTATAATATTCCAAACAAATAATCATAATATTACATATTGTGCTCCGATACAAGGTCTCCCTCTGACAGTAGTAAGCGTTCATACTGTGACCGCATGGACATATGATTTATATTCAACGTGGTGGGGCCGATATTTTATGTATGTATGGGATAAAAGAGCAGGTTGCTGACATAAGCCCTCTCTGTGACTTAACTGTAGCTCATTTGACTGTTTTCATTGTTAAAAGCTCCTCAATAGAGGAGTCGAAGATATTTTGGGGGGCAGCCTGTTGCATGAAAAGCTTTGTTTTTATACTCTTTCCATTATTGTATCTTCATCATTTGGTTATGGTTACGATGGCCTTGGAAAGTTTAGAAAAATTAAGCATACTTTATATCCGTCATAGAAATTACACAAGTAGATTAGTTTAAATGAAAATAGATTTATGCCTTTCGGAATGACAAAGTACAACGTTTTTCAGTATTTTTTAATTTATTGGGTCGAACGTAGCAAAATGGACGTGGGTAAAAAAAACAACTAAATTAACTGTTTGTTTTGTATGCAACTCCAACGTGGATGCAGTTCCCTGACATCATCTGCAAGCTCCACTGCCTCCTCCCAGAGCGGTGGCCTGGGAACCAATCGCAAGAAAAGTATCCCACTCTCCATCCGCAACCTGAAGAGGAAGCACAAAAAGAAGAGGACCAAGTTCTCCCGTGAGTTCAAGCCTGGAGACCGGTGAGTGAACAGAAAAACATGTCTCAATTTCTGAGTCTTTATTAATTCATCTTCTCGTATAGTCTGTATTTCTTCTTGTAGTTTTTTTCCGGACTTTGACTTTAACCATGCAGAATATTGTTGTAACCAGACAAAGAGTTCCTGTTTTATTTATTGTAAACAGTGTTTTTAGTGTCCTTATTGGTGTTTTCCTTTCTCAGGGTGGCAGTGGAAGTTGTGTCCACAAAGACCACAGCTGATGTGATGTGGAAGGACGGGTGGGTTGAGAAGGGGATCAGATCAAATGATCTCATCCCCATTCAGCACCTTGACAGCCACGAGTTTTGTCCTGGGGATTTTGTGGTCGACAAGCGACGTGAGTCCACTTTTTTAAACTTCAAAATCATCTTAATGATCAGTTCTGAAATTTAATTTTCTAAGTATAGGTGTCAGATTTCTTTCCTTGTGTACTGCAGTTATGTGTTTTTTATTTTTTATGTGGGCTTACCTGTCATTCAAAATCCACAATATAATCTCAAGTCTGTTGCTGTGTGTCACATGGACTGGAAATACAAGGATATATCTCATCAGATCATTAATTATTGCTTTTATTTGCAAATTTGTGTTTAAGATGTGTGCATGTGTATGCTGATGCTCTCTTTTAGCTCAAGCCCTGCAGGACCCAGGAGTGTACGGTGTCATCCAGTCTGGGGATCACAAGGGCAGAACATGTGTCGTAAGGTGGATCAAACTCAGCTCCACTGGTGACAATGTCGAGGTTAGTCAACGGGACGTTGTTAGTGTTACCGAGGTTAAAAGGTATTTGTTCATTATAGTGATTTTTTTTTCTCCATTCAATCTAGGTCATTGGTGTAGAGGAGGATGTCAGCGTGTACGACATTGCAGATCATCCAGATTTTCACTTCCGAACTACAGACATTGTCATCAGAATATGGAACTCGGAGAATGGACAGAATGACTGTGAAAATGAGGTGAAAACCATATTGATGACTTTCAACTCGCATTCTGTATCAGTTTTTTTTTTATCCAGTTTTTTTATTCGATGGCACACTAAGCCAGGGGGATAAAAAAAAAGAACAAAATATGCAAAGTAGCTCAAGAGCTACATCCTGCCCTTAGATTAGATTATATTAGATTAGTGTACTTTATTGATCCCAAAGTGGGTACATTTACACGTTACAGTGGCAGTACAAACCATACATAAGGGCATAAAGGGAAAACCACAAACCTCGTAAAGGCATAAATAAAGCTATTTACAAGGTTTCAAATTTGATTTAGCATTGTTTTGGTTATGATCATCTCTGCATATTCACCCACCCTCAGACATCAGTGGGCCAGGTGTCCAGGGTGGATGTCAGCAGCAAAGTGGAGGTTGTGTGGGCCGACAACTCTAAGACGATCGTACTGCCACAGGTAAACGCACATCTCCGCAGTCACGCTCACCCTTAGAGGAAAGCCGTTTGCTGACAACGCAACAATCCCCACCCAGCACCTCTACAACGTGGAGTCCGAGATCGAGGAGACGGACTACGACTCCGTGGAGGAGACGAGCAGCGTGCTGTCCACCGAAGAGTGGGAGGACGAGAGCGATAGCTGGGAGACGGACAACGGCCTGACGACTGAGGACGACAGCCACGTCAACAACGCGGAGGCGACAGAAACGGCAACTCCCACCCTCACACCCACCGGTTCCACATCCTTCATCATCCCCCCACAAGAAGAAGGCAAGACCGGAGGCACCAGCCCGACTAAAGGAGTCCCGATAGAGGAGGGAGAAACGTCTGTGGCAGTGGCCAGTCCTTCCTCTGGAGGTGGTGGGGGCTCCTTTTCATCCTTAAGCATCATGTTTTACTATTAAAAAACAAATTAGAACTTTTTTCCTCTTTTTAAAATTTTTTATTCAACTGCAGCAATCAAAAGAAAATCAAACATTAGTCTTCCTCATCTTTGTGGGTCTATTGGCTATAACTTACGAAATTAATAGAAACTGTGTCTGTTTAGGAACAACTCCAGGAGGAGCAGTCAACGGATCAGAGAAGCCCAGCAAGGACGGTTCCTCTCGAGGGTTCAGGGAGTTGAAAGAGGCCCTGAAGATCCTGGAGAGTCTTAAGAACATGACTGTGGAACAGCTGTGGACAGGCGGCTCTCCGACATCGCCGACATCTGCCGAACCCGCTTCTGTAGAGAACGTTGCGAGTTCAGTCACATCAGCTGCCCCAGAAAAACCAACCAAGGAGAAACGCTTCCTGGACGACATCAAAAAGCTGCAGGAGAACTTGAGGAAGACGCTGGACAACGTGGCCATCGTGGAGGAGGAGAAGATGGAAGCTGTGGTGGAGGTAGCTGGAAGTGGAGGCGCAGGGGTAGAGGTAGGTCTTTGGAGTCCAAATAAAATGGCACCAAATTGGTACTTCTTTTTTTTGTCCCTGTTCAGTCTGTACCTAACCTGTAGATTACTTTTCAGCCAGAGAGAACTGGAGAGGACAAGCTCCAGCAGGAGCCGCAGACACCAGTGGGCGGGCAAGAATGGCCCAGTGAGTTTCTCAGTGACACGCCAGTACTGTGCCAACAGAGTGGAGGGAAACCGGGAGTGACCTTTACCAGTGCCAAGGGAGAAGTGTTTTCAGTGCTAGAATGGGCACCAGGTGAGGCAAACCTTCAGGTTTTTTTATTTAACTTTTTAAAAATCTGTCCAACTGACATTTCCCTTCTTTTTTCTTTCTTTTTTTTTTAAATCTTGTTTTCACTTTCTTTAGTCCTTTTCTGAAAGTCTTGATTAAGACTTAGAAGACATCAAATCTTTCATGTCGTGCCATATAAACTGGTAAAAAGCACAAATATAAGTAATTTTTTAGTGACCACAGTTTAAACTAAAAAATGTTGTCACTAAATTAAGAAGCTGGAGATTTATCGGTCGCATAGCTGGAAGTTCTATTCAAACCTTCCACCACTAAATTCATAAGTTTTATTTTCTCCTAGACATGCAGATGTTCTTCTTTACTATTTTGGCAGCAATAGCAGCTTCTTTTTTTTCTATTTGTAGACAAAACAATAACACCAATATGCATAGTGAAGTTTAATTAGGCATATTCCACATTTCCAAATTAGTCATTGTCCTCACTTCCCAGTTGTTGTTTATGTTTTGTTCTTTTTAATCGATGTAACTTGTCCTTCTGTAACAGACACTCACTCATTTAAGAAAATGGAGTTTCAGCCGGCAGAGGCGAAGAAATTTTTCAGCACAGTGAGGAAGGAAATGGCCCTGCTGGCAACATCACTGCCTGATGGCATCATGGTGAAAACCTTTGAAGACCGCATGGTGGGTTCACTGTTGTTAGTGCCATAAGAATAATCACAACTTTGAAAGTTTGATCTCATCAGGTGAAGACGCAAAACAGTCCAAGAGCTCAGCCTACCGACGCAAAAAAATATCTGGAGATTCACTTTTAATGCATCGACATAAAGCATTATCCATACAAAGACTAAACAGCAAACCTGTTTTGAATGCAATTCAGGCAACTTTTGTAATGCTGCTAGACAAAGTGACCCAAATGCATAATCTCCTTGTTTAAGGCAATCAGTTAAATTTTATTTATCATGTCAGAATTGACTGCACGATTGGTGTTACAGAAGGTCTGAAACACTACCTTTAATTTGTATTAAATAATGATCAAAATTAGGAATGAAACTTATGTCTAAACTTGCAGTATTATGAATTCAGACTATTCATAAAAAATGGCAAATCTAGTCTGTTGGTTTTATGGAGAACTATAGTATTTTCTCTTGGTCAAAAGCAGACGGGACACTAATACTGTAACTTTAAGCGTACTGCTATACAGAAGACCTGAATTTTCCAGCACTGTGATTCGTGCAGTGTGCGCTGAGCTTTGACACTGTTTTTGCCGTCCTAAGGGGAAATCCTTTTTTCTTAAGGCCATGAACTGCAGAGGTTGACCTGCCTATTTAAACTGCAGAGGAGTCAAACTGTGGTTGAATGAAGAGATTTCTAAATGTGACACTCTGTGTGTGTGTGTGTGTGTGTGTGTGTGTGAGTGAATATGTATCAACTCAAGAATCTATAGAAGTTATTTATAATGGTGGTTCTAACTGTATATACATGTATTTATTGGAGTAAAACACAACATTTGAGAGTCGCACACATAATTATTTGTTTAGTTTGCTTTTGCTTTTTTGAACTTGTATAGAAGACAGTTGAGATTAGCAAAGTTTTGACTTTATATTATTATTTGTTATTTGTCATTTGTTATATATATATACACACAACTAAATCTGTCCTGTTGTTCTCCTGTGGCCCAAAATTCTCAGAGCCGTTTGAGCTAGTTTTAGGTCCTGAAACTGTCTTGAAATTACACCCTTAACAGCCATGTCTGAATAAGGTTGTAAGGGGACATGGTTCTACTTTGAAATCAGCTTTGTTTCGAGGTTAACCTAAAGTATGTCTCTTCCATTATTAGGTGCTGATGATCTTAAACAAAGGGGGTGATTTTGTGCTGATCTAGACTAATGTACCAGTCTGTTAAATCACAGATATCAGTTATCAAAAAATTCCAATGGATGATTTTTTTATTTCTAATTTCATTTTTAATTTTTTTTAAAAAAACCCCTTAAATTAGATTAAGTAATGGTATCTGTGCCACTAATCCAGCTTGGTAAAGATGTATAAGCCTGACACAACATTTCTGTTTTACACTGAAGGCTGATGGAGGTGGGGTTTGCGTGCAACAGCATTATTGACAGTATTTTTGACAAGCTTTAGCCTAAACAATCAGCCATCTATTTTCCTCCGAGAGTTTTTATGATTTGACACCTTTTAAAGACAAAAAAAAAAGAAGTTATGTCTAACATCTCTGTGCTGCTGGATCTCACTCGCCTTTGAAATGCACCACTGAAGGATGCATCTTTAAGCTCTTCTGTTTCCATGACACAGGACCTGTTTTCAGCTCTGATCAAAGGACCAACCCGAACCCCCTACGAGGATGGACTCTTCTTGTTCGACATTCAGCTGCCCAACATCTACCCAGCTGTGCCGCCTCTGTTTCGCTACCTGTCCCAGTGCAGTGGCCGCCTCAATCCCAACCTCTACGACAACGGCAAGGTTTGCGTCAGCCTGCTGGGCACCTGGATCGGCAAAGTGAGTGAAATGTTCGGGTTTAACAGAGCCATGCGTGAAGCCGCTGTTTAAAAAAAAAAAAAAAAGTATTTATTGATTATATGTGCAAGAAGAGCACAACTTTTTTTTAGAGGCAATTATTTTCCAGGTTGCGGGAATTTGACAAGATATTTTTTTGTCTATGTTGTATTGACATGTCATGAGCATGGTACTGACACACTGATTGGGTCGTGTGATCCACAGGGCACTGAAAGATGGACCAGCAAGTCCAGCCTATTACAAGTCCTAATTTCCATACAAGGTTAGTCACACACACTTTTTGTGTTCTCCGTCTCCTTTCTCCAGCTAGAAATGTTTTAATTTGTTCAGAACTGCTGTGTAAAGTCAGTCTATCAACTTAATATGTCAAAGAGAGTTATATTTACATTTACATTTATGCATTTAGCAGATGCTTTTATCCAAAGCAACAAAAAGAGGGTTTAACTTTCATCTACAACACCAGCTACACACTAACCTTGAGTGCAATATGCTAGAAAATGATAGAAAATGACAATAAGTATTTAACATTCAACTATGACATGGATTACACAAGTACCATACACTGAGTGCTATATGCAATTAGGAAATAAGTGCATTCAGAGCTTTTAGGACAAGAGATACTCTTGGGAGAGCTGGGTCTTAAATGGTTTCTTGGAGGAAGAAAGAGAATCTGATGCTCTGATAGAGCTCGTATGGTCGTGGAACCACAGATGAGAGTCTAGATTGAAGTGTAGGGGGGCGTTGGCCTTGTTAGCTGGTGCTAACGGAGGACCGGAGGTTTAAGAGGTTGTTGAGGTAGATGGGTTGGGATCTCTGTGGCTTTTAAAAAAATTTTGGGGGGTGTTTCTCTTTTCCTGATTTAACATTTTGTGGGTTGATCTGCCGGCCCGCAGGCCTCATCCTGGTCAACGAGCCGTACTACAACGAGGCCGGCTTCGACAGCGACCGGGGCCTGCAGGAGGGCTACGAGAACAGCCGCTGCTACAACGAGATGGCCCTGATCAAGATGGTGCAGTCCATGACGCAGCTGCTGCAGAGCCCCGTGGACGTCTTCCAGCAGGAGATCCGCCAGCACTTCGCCTCCAGCAGCTGGCGGCTGGTCCACCGGCTGGAGGCGTGGCTGGAGCTCAACGAGGCGGCGGAGCGGAGCTCGGCGCCGCACCCGTCCTCCAGGAGCCACCACAGGGAGCGGGCGCTGGCCGGCACCGAGCCGCCGGACGAGTGCCCCCCCGCCGCCGCCACCGCCGCGGCCGCCCACAGCGGTCCCGGCAAGCCCGGGGAGGAGGCGGCGCCGGCGGGCGTCCACGCCGTCATAGAGGAGGAGCCGGAGGAGCTCAGCCCCTCCGCCGCCGCCTCGTACCAGGAGGCCAGCCAGAACTCGGACAGCTGCGAGGGCGCCCCCCCCGGCGGGGAAACCAAGGCCGCCGCCGCTCCCTCGGCCCGCGGCGGGACGTCGGAGGCGGCGGCGGCGTCCTCCGGCAGCCAGCAGGCGGTGCGACCAAAGAAAAGGCGGAAGAGCTACCGGAGCTTCCTCCCCGAAGGCGGCGGCTACCCGGACATCGGCTTCCCGCTCTTCCCGCTCTCCAAGGGGTTCGTGAAGAGCGTCCGCGGCGTGCTGCTGCAGCACCGGGCCGCGCTGGCCGCCGCCGGCATCCCCGAGCACACAGAGGACAAGTAAGTGCCTCCACGGCCTCTCCCGACACAAACACCTGCACTGTCGTCCGCTCTTTTCCTCCTTTACCTTCTTTCATCCGCCTCGAGCCATGAAAGAGACGCATCAAAAATAATCAGGGGGGGTACTACAAGTTTGGTCTCCAGGACCCCCCGCCCGCCCCCCTGCCCAGAGCTGCACTGTGCTCCAGGACCAACCACATGTTTTGTTTTTTTTTGTTTGTTTTTTTCTTAACCTCTATTCTCCAAGCTTTACTGCTTCCTGCTGCCCTCATACTTCAAAATAAAAGCACGACTGCTGGGAAACGAGCACCTTTGTTCACCGGCGCCTTGACATTGTCTTTTTTTTTTTTTTTTTTTTCGTCTTCAGTGACCCTTCAGATGAGTGCGATGGATAAAAGCGGGGTGGAACCTCACAAACGCTCACCCACGTTACACAAACCCCGCCGGAGCCGCATACAGTAACAAAAAAAAAGAAAACTTCCCCATTTAAAAAGCAGGTAAAACGACAAAAAGCCCTGAGCCGTTAGGGGAAACGCTACGTTTCGAAAAAGGACGTTAAGATGGGGGGAAAAAAGTGGACGGAGTGGAAGGAAAAAAAAAATTCTGCGCATTGTCGTCCAACTGACCTCCAGTAGCCTCCACCTTGCAGGTGGAGATCGGCCAGGTAACCGACCACTCTGCCGTCTCAACACGCCTAACAGACGTAAAGTGAACTTGTTGGCTGGTTACCTCTGGAAAAAAAAAAAAAAAAAGGTTGCTGGGCCAACCGCGGCTCTTTGTAGCACCACTGATGTGATCACAGTACTGCACTACAAAAACCAAACCAACAAAGGACAATCCGGTCTGGGAAAAGCCGTGTAGACGCACGCCGGACAGGAGGACTTTCTCTCTTTTCTTTTTATCGAAAATTAGGAATCGCTGGTCTTATGCTTTCTGCCAAATTCTCTCTGTTCGCGTACACATCCACACACTTTCGCAGCAGAACGGGCCGAATGTCAGTAAAACTGCCAACCGTTTTTTTACCACTTCTTCCACCATACTCGCCCTCTTGCCATCCTCTCACTACGAACCACACAAATGAACAAGGAGTGACAAAGTTTACATTGGAAACGCCTCCGGGGGGGGCTGACCGTTGTGGCCGTCCGGTCCAGAACGAGGCCAGCCGGCCGCTCCAGTGGTCCCGCAACGCTTCTGCACGCAAAGGTGTTCCACTCGCTTTCTTGAAATTTGGCAAAGTTGCCACTTCTTGATAAATATATTTGGACTTTTCGAGGTTGTTTTAGTTTCTTTTATTTTCATGACAGGATTGATTTGAGTTGAGCTTTTGCCTACGATGCTCCACTCGTCTGTCACTGCAAACGACACAATTTAAAGGGGTAGATGAGACGTCACTGAAAAAATAAAACATCCATTCCATCATCTCATGTCAACATGTTGCCTTACTTGAATCGTTCTTAATGATCTCAGACTATTGTGTAGAGAACAGTTTGTGTCACGCTTTAGACAACAGGCACAGACGAGCACTAAGAACCACTAAAAAATCCCACTTCAGTGTTTTTTCCTTCCCTCCCGAGCAAGCCACGCCGGGTTTAAGACCCCCCCCCCCCCCTCCCCCTCCGTCTGATTGCACGCAGTGATGTTGAGAGTCGGTAAATCTCTGTTCTAATCGTTTTCATACCGGTGTTTTTTTCCCTGGTCAAAGCATAATACGTTGCTAGAGGTAACCATTAGATTATATAACACAATTTACAGCACAAGGTCAAACGTGGATAGAAAAGACACGAATCAGGGTTTTTATTCAGCAGCTCCTACATAGAGCGTTCATTTAGTTGCTTCGGTTTCCGTGGTGGAATTTACCTTTTGGTTTCGGTCGGGCTTCCTGGGCCAGATCGGTCAGCAACCTGTAGACTTAGTGGACACAAACCTCCACTCGTGCCATCCCGATTAGTTGTTTTTTTTTCTCTCAACATGCCATCATCCATCTTGAAAGCACTGATTAAAACAAACCCCGCGTGCTCGCCACCATCAGAACTCACTACGGCGTTGGCTGTCTGGTGGTTTTTTTTTTTTTTTTTCTTGTTTTTTTTTTTACTTGAACAAAGAAGTTTGATGCCGGGAAGCATCAAATGAATGAGAGAGCACACTGTGCCATTATGAACTCCGGAGTGATGAGTGAGGAGAAAACTTGGAGCCAAGAGCTGCTTCTTTTTAAGGTACTTGAAGGAAAAAAAAAAAAAAAAGTGAATGAGGGTGTTTTCTTGCATTTGTCTTCCATGTTTTTCCACTGCAGCCCTTTAAAAATTGGCATCCCTGCACCTGATGCAACAATCGGGCATCCCAGAATTTTACTCGGTCGATATTTAGCTCCCTTTAATGCCTGATGACAGATGCGACCCCCCCCCTCCCCCTCCAAATTCACCCTTATATGCTTTTTCAAATGTGAAATGTGAAGCCACATGTCAAAAGTGTAGGAGGGCATCGGGGCCCCACGACGCTATGTATAATTTTCCATGTATATTCTTCAAATTTAAACCATTATTATTCTTATTCTTATTACTGCAAGATGTTTGTTTTCCAGCCAAAGCATGTAACATGTTGCTTTAAGCCTCTTGACTGGGCTACAGACAAGAGTTGCCTGTACGATGTCTACATTTCCACAGTGGCCTGTTTATTGATATATTATTTAAAAAGAACTAATAAAGTTATAATTTGTAGCCTGATTCCTTCTGTACAGACATCATGACTATATTGAATATGGGTACAGACAGTATATTTAACACACACTTGAGTTGGAACAAATCACTTGGATGCTCGAGGCATACATGTATAAAAACAGAAAAAAAAAAAAAGAAAAAAAAGGTAAGTGTGTATTGTACTTCAGATTTCTTTTTTTTTTTTAATGGTTTACTCTTGTTGCTTTAAAACAACTGTATAGTGATGTATTAAACTTTGCAAGCAGTACCAAAGAATGTCGTGGTTTTTAAAAGAAATTGGGTTTCATTTGCATCGGCATGACAAACGAGAGCACGAGAGAACATGAAACACTTAAGATACTATGCAGGAACTAATCAGTGTTTTCAAACTAAAGGGCAGAAAAACACCTTGCTGTTTGAACTTGTCTGGGGTTCATTGACAGTATGGCCAGCTTTTTGTTTAAAAAAAACTAACTTAAAAAACTAAATCAAATAAACATATATATGTATATATATATTTATATGTATATGTGTGTATATATATATATATATGGAACACCCGGCATTGTTTGTATGATTGAGTAGAAAGGCAGAATACTGTTGCTTGCATTTTACATTCATTTGACTAAATGATTCTATTAGTCCCTGCTAGAGACCAGAAGGAACATACCATAAGCATCCTGAATTTGAGCTGTGTATTTCTATCTATATTTTGGTTTAGTTTGTGGATAAAATCATAGGTGCAGATGGACTTTTGGATCACCTACTTTAAAATGGGCCTCGTGGTATAGCTCAGCTGTGACTGTGCACGTATGCTTTTTTTTAAAACCGAGGCTACCTACAGACCATTATCACTGCCCTCATTTTTCAAAGTCCCATCTAGCACCTGACCTACATGTTTCTACAAACAAACCTTCTCACGTCTTGTTCTTTATGCTTATAAGCAGACGTTTCAGAATTGAGCAGGAATGATGCACCACGCAGAGTAGATTTTTTAAAATCATCATTTAATTTACATTTCATTTAAATACCAGGGCAGACCATTTGGTTTTAGAATAGAAAAACATACAGACATTTGTCTAAATAAAAAAAAAAATAGATCTCTCTTTGAATAAAGAAGCAATCATTACAAGCGTAAGTGTTCTAGAAAAAAAGATAAAGACTACTTCCCCTTGACCGTAAATCTTAGTAAGCAATAGCAACAAATTGAGTTTGTTGCTCACTGGCTAAATGAAATTCAATCTGGTCCTTCAATAATCACATTTAATTCTTGGATTTTCAGTCCAGGTGGCTGAGAAAAAAACTAGACTTTGCATTTCTTTCCTTGTGCGAGATGTCAGACGAATGCGTTCTACAGGTAAAATGTTTTGGAGCAGATCTATAAATAAACGACTTTACCGGCTCCATTTAAATGTGTTTAATGATTGCATGTGAGGCGATGGGTTTGATTTGTTACCAATGTTTCAGTCAGCAGCAAATGCAGTAAACGCAGTGACATATTTTAGCCACCAAGCGGCAGCATCAAGGCACGTCGAACAAGTTAAAGGACCGTTACACAAAAAAAAACGGACACTGCAAAGGCAAAAAAAAAAATCAAAGTGTTCTGTTAATTTAGTGTTTGTTCAAAAGCAGGGGTTCATGTGCATTACAGGAAGCCCCAAACCTTGATTTCAGCGTGCGAAAAAAATCAAATCAAGTAAAAAATTCTCAGTGGAAAAGGTCTTTTGATTGATCCAACTTTTTTCTGTTTTTAATACCACCAGTACATGTCCTGTTTGAACAGTCACCTGGCGCCTGATGTCGGGTTTTGCTCCGAGAGTGAGAATTGAGTGAGCAGAAAAATATTTTCAAGTATTGTTTTCAACTTAAGAACTTATTACAGAGTCCTTCATGAGGAGCAATAAATTAAACATAGAGAGCAACCGAAAATAAACGTGAATGACAGAAACATGAACGTATGGGAGACGGGCTGGCAACAAGCAGGATATGTGCAAAAAATATATATTTTTGGTTCTTTTTACAAACAGTTAACAGTCAAGGAGTGTTTTTTAAAAATAAATCAGGTCCACCGTGGCCCGTTTCCCCTTAATTCCTGACAGTCACCGTTCTTGTGTTTGACTTTGTTGATGGGAGGCACCACTCAGGAACACAGCAATGCCTCCCTCATGCAGCATTAAACACTCAGTACCCCCCCCCCTCCACTCCCTGCCTCTTTAAAGCATCAAAATGAGCACTGAAAGCTTACAGGTCATCCCGTTTTTCCATTAGCACTCTGTGTTAAGGGCACCTCGGTGACCACAACTAGTCTGCGAGAGGTCAGAGGGTCGAAAACTTTCCTCTCGTATTTTTTCCAATCAATTTTTTTGTTTTTTTGTTTGTTTTTTGTTGGACAATGTGATAACCTTAAGAAATAGCTTTCTATAAAGGAGCACACATCCTGACAACGACTTTCTGATTTAACTGACATGGACTCTGGATGAAAATAAGCAAACAATAAATTATGCGGCTCCAACGATTGTCAAGTGTCTCCTGTTCAAAAAAGGAATATTGCAAATCACTCGTCATTAAATTAGAAATCTCTGCACGACAAGCAGCGAGAGAAACTCAGTGTAAGTGTTCTCAAGGTGGAAAACAGCGTCCACAGAGGGAAAAAAACGGATAACATGGACATAAAGTATAGAAAAGTTCTAACGTGGACTGAGATCATCTTGTTTTAAAGATGGTTCTAGAAAAAAACCTATTAGATGAGGAGATGCTGTCACCGTTTTTGCCCATGTGACATTCTGTGTCATAAACAGCCATAACTGCCACAGTGGCATCACAGTGAATCCACACACACACACACACACACACACACACACGCGTCGTCTCCAAAGAGGATTAAATTATTGTGACTTGAAGTGACGATACATTCAGAAATCCTCCGATGAAATCCTGCTTCCCCTCAAAGGTTTATTGTGTATCAGTTTCAAAAGCTTTACTTGAAAAATTCTTCGCGTTTTCCGTGGAACAGTTTTCTTTTCCTGAACAGTTGAGTTCCACGCTGCTTTCATGCTAAGGCTCCGAAATGCATTTGCTGTGTGTACGGCGATCTGATTAAGAACGATTTAAAAACAAAAACAAAGCAGAGCTACCCAATCTGTGTATCAAAATAAAATGTCCCTTTTTCTTTTTTACATTTTTGATTGACAATTGAAAATGGAAAGAACGATTGATAAACAGATTCTACCCCACAGTGACTAATTTCTAAGTTAATGGTAGATCTTTGTAAACTTTTTAATTTAGTTTAATAGAAAAAATTTGTATATGATAAAAAGGAATAATAATAATAGTAATAATTATCCTTCTGCTATTTTATTCTTATGTTGAGCTAGAATTTATAGATGCAGTACCAATATGAATTCATTTCTCTAGTAAGAACCTCCAAATTCTCCATTCTTGGCTTCTTGTTGTAAAGATCGACATCACTTTTTTTCTTTATTTGCTAACGAGATAAAAGTGCAGATTAAAAGAGAAGCCTGACGTCCGTCGTTTGGTCCTTCGCCCGGCGTTTTTGGATCGGAGTACGCCAGACGGCGCCCTGTGGAACGCCTCCGGCCGGCGTGGGCTCACCTACTGATGAGCCTGGACAGGCCTCTGTGCACCTCGGCCTGCACGGGGCCGTACTCCACCAGCTCCCCGTCCACCGTCAGCATCCCCGTGGGCGAGAGCGGCTCCAGCCGCAGCGCGCGCACCCGGGCGTGCACCAGGTGCCGGCAGCCGGCCGCCAGGTGGGCGCCCTTTTCCATGGCGAGGAAGAGCCGCAGCAGGGCGCCGCGCGAGATCCCCGCCCGCACGTAGAAGAGGTGGATCACGCCGTCGTCCGGCCCGGCGTCCGGCGCCGCCAGCAGGTCCTCGGCCAGGTGCGACTGGTACATGGCCAGCACGAGGACGAAGTCCTCCTCCTTGACCACCGTCCAGTCGCCCGGCACGGCTCGGTCCAGGGGCGGCAGCAGGGAGTCCGGCGGCCCGGGCGGGCCCTCGCCGGCCCTCCGGGGGCCCGGGCCCTCCGGCCTCCGCGCTTTGAGGGAGTTGTTGGAGTGGCAGGAATTGTGGAAGGTGTTGTGGCGGGGGGGGTCTGGACCCTGGGCGGGGGCCCGGTTTAGGCGGGGCGTCCCAGGGCCATCCGCCGTCCGGCTGTGGTCAGCGTCCACCGGCAGGTAGGCCAGCCTGCCCTTGTAGACGCGGAGGGAGGCCAGCCGCACCAGGGTGCCCACGGTGAAGCGGGCGGCCCCCGCCCGCCGGTACTTCTCGCTCTCGATGTCCACGTCCGCCACGAAGCCCCAGGCCAGCGACAGGAAGGAGAAGAGACGGGGGCCGGAGCAGAGGTGGACGGAGACCAGGTCCATGCGGGAGGCCAGTCCTTTGCAGAGCAGGAAGCCACAGCTGAGAAGAAGATCCTCACTGGACACCGGAGCCGCTCTGGAGGACCAGACACAGGGATGAGAGGCTTGAGTGTTTAATTTATTAGTCAACTGGAAGAGAAAATATATAACCTCCGGAGACCCGAGCTTTTAGTGTGTATTTTCGCTTTTTTCAAGATATCTGGGATTAGTAGGACCTAATAAGTTTAATAACTATACTTTGTCCTGGTTCAGGTAGTTTTTCTTCATATAGGCTCAATGGGTTTATCTTTATATTTCAAATGTTTGTTTACATATTTAAGCTCCTGAGACCCTACGTCCTCATATGAGGACATTGTATTTCTGCCTGTCTTTACCATGACACTTATTTTTTCTTTGGACTTTGACCTCTAGATGCTATTAGACACTACTGTTTGAAAACTAAAATGGTTTTATAGATTTTCAACCAATTAAAGTTTTGTCAATAAGTCATTTGGAACGTCAGAACCAAACTGCTAAAACGTTATATTTCTTTGTAACATAACGCAACACGTAGCAGCCACGTTGGTTCAAAGCCAACATTTTTATCATAAAAGGTTCAAATGAAAATAATTCCAATTTTAAGTTTAAATGAGGGAATCATTAATAAGATGACTAAAAAATTACTATGACCGAGTTATTAAGCTGTGGTCCATTGGAGATCCACAACATTCACACCCAATGCCAACACCCATACCTAACACTTCTTATCAATAAATGACCCAGTAACAATTTGAGGGTTCTTTTTCCCAGCAGATAAATGTTTTTGGAGATTTTTCTCAACCAAATGAAATACATCTGATCCTAAAAGCTTTCCAAAAAAATAAAATCTAACATCAGCCCCAATTCCACAAAAAAATCAAAGGCAGCAAACAAGGAAAACTCTGTAGCATAGATCAAACTGTACCACAAGCAAAAACGATAATAAATCTCTCGTCTGCTCCACCTCTAGAGCAGGGATGGCTCTATGTAAATATATCAGTGGAGAAGATGAACCCAAAATGGACCCGAATCCATGAATCTGGGTCTCTGGCTGCGGAATGAAAAGGGCAAACATTCTCACAAAAGCGATCGAGGCTTCTGGGCCTTTTGGGGCTCTCTCTGTCAGAGGACGGTTTTCCGAGGTAAAGGCGATTTTGACCTCGTGTAATCTGACAGTTTAGAGAGTGGAGGAGAGGCTGCCGAGAGAGGGCGGAGCCCCACAGAGCTGGAGGGGGGGGCTGTCAGACAAAGACGGCCCCATCTGGGGAAACAAAGGCCCGAGGTGGAAGGTCAGGATAAGACAAACTCACGCACACACACACACACACACACACACATGCAAATTTGCCTGCTGTTGCCGCACAAAGCCAAAAACGGTGATGACTGGACGTCTCAGTGGACGCCATCTTCTTTTCCCTGAATCTGTTTACCAGCCCAGCTTTCAGCTTGTTACTCATTTGCATTTTTTGCAGCACGGTTCTTACTTGGTCCAAACAAAATAAGAAGAATAAGTACAGGATTTGTGGCTGACAACCTTGGTATTTTTTTTTTAAGACAGACTATCATTGATGTCCATTTAATTTTTTTATTTTGGCTAATGAATGAACTGTTTCATTGCACCTTTTAGGCTCACAAATTAACAGAATTTTCTCCAAACACATAATTCAGCCTTCTCCGGCATATTTCCATCAACAAGGGAGCGTGTTGAAATTGTATCCACAACAAAACTTGTGTTTGTCCGGTTATTTAAATGCAAAATCACGAAAAGTTACATTAAAAAATCCTGTTTGCATAGTTCCATAACGATCCCAACGGTTGAAAAACCGAGCGCCCACCTCTCTCTCTCATGGCTTTCGAAATAAAACTAACTGAACTTTCATTACCGGGTGAGTTAAAAAAGAAAATACACACATGAGGGTTTAGCGTTTTCATTGGATAACAAAGTCCGTAGTCACATAATAATAATCAACCAAATTGCCCTTAATTAAACATACTATTCATTTGGTACCTATACCAATCAACCCATTCACAACCCATTCACATAAAAGCTGTTAGGCTAAAAAAAAACAACTAAGTCAGCAATGCCGATAGTTTTAGTGACAGACTAAAATGAGCCCCTCCCTAAATTGCAAGCCTACAAGCTTTTTTATGAATATAAGTTGTTTTCTCAGTTTCATATAAACTAAGGTGGTCAAGTAGGTAACTTTACCAACTTGAAGCAACACCAACGCATCCATCCGTCATTTTATTTTCTGCAAATTGTCCAGGGTTAAGTTTGCCTCCACATTTACCTCCCCTGATGTAGAATTCCGTGCGCAGCAGTTTGTTGTTATGAAGAATAAAATCTACCGTTTCAACCAACAACTGTACGAAGAGGCAGTTTGTCATCAAAATTAGTTATTTTCCTCTCGCCGTGTGACTTACCGTTCCCTTTGTTTTGTTCTGGTCGAATGAACTCTAAGAGCAAATCATTAATATTTCATTCAAATGAGTGGAACACAATTTACTGTAAAAGGAACCAGACGGTCAAGATGGTGTGTGTCTGAGGTTCAGCTGTACGAAAAATGCTTTTTCTACAAACATGTTCTTTACAGAACTAAACAGCTCACGGGCTGGCATACATTAAAGATGTGAAACAGAACAGTAAACTTGAATAATTATGACTCAAAATAAGACATTAAGACATTTTTTTAATCTAAAACACCTCATAATTAGATATTTTCCAAACAGAGCATTTTGCTTTCAGACTGAAGGTTGAGTTTCTAAAAATAGAATGGGAGGCAGAATCTTCGGTTATAGGGGCCCTCTCTGTAGAACCAGCTGTCTAAGAGGTGGTACCTTTAAATTGTCAAACTGTCTCTTTGACAAAATTAGGGATGGCTCAGGTGACCCTAAACCATCCATAAGCCTGGGCTGCTGGGGGGCTTTCCTTCTCACTGCGTTCTCCCTTTTCTTCAACCTGATGTGATGCTTTTCATCAGACAAAACCAAAGATTAGTTTGGTTTGTGTTTCCCATTTTTGGGCTAATATTAATGGTGTTTGTTGTCCATCCTTTTTGTCCTCTCATGCCCCAGCTGACCAAGTCAGATGGTCATGCTGACAAAGCTGCTATCCATCATGGACAATCCCTCCCACCCCTGCACAGTATTTATTTTTTACTTGTACGATATTGTATCCTACTACCGGACTGCTACGGCATCCGATTTCCCTTCAGGGATTATCTATCTATCTATCTATCTATCTATCTATCTATCTATCTATCTATCTATCTATCTATCTATCTATCTATCTATCTATCT
>CAJRST010017779.1:3762517-3796580 GCA_907169785.1 Menidia menidia | reverse complement strand
GTCAGCGCTATGTTGAACAGCGGGGCAGATTTGCCTTCCAGGGGAAAAGCACTCCACGGGGAGTGGATGTTGAACACAAAGGTGGCCCGCCAGTTCGGGAGAATCGAGTGTCAGAAGATCTCTTTTCATCACGCCAGTAGGCACAGTAGGCCCCTTTTCTTTTCACTCAGAAAACGAGATACAGTGTTGGGAGTGGATGAGTGTGCTACTGTATGCATTTCCTCCACTCAGCCTGGTGTCAGTGTCAGATGTCAGCGCCGAACAGAGTGAGGGAGCAACATTTGCCTCTGCTTATAAAAGGCGCCATGCTGGCCCAGCAGGCCATGGACGGTGGAACCTGTGAGTCTTCTACCCACCGAACCATGGCCGCTGCCACAGTGCAGGGACTTCACCCACATCCTGAATGGTTAGCTCTCTAGGCTTGGTGCGTTGTAACTGACATAACTCAGAATCTATAATGGCAAGTGGGGCATGTCCAACTGATGGAGTGAAGACAGGAACAGAATATCCTTCCAGTGTTGAGTGGATTTGTTGTGCTTTCTGCAGAGTTTGTTGGACAGTGGTAAAACTTTCTCTAAGGTTCTTTAAGGTTTGTTTGGCTATTTCAGCACGTTTTGTGGGCTTTGGTAACACACATGCTGGCCAGTACACACTGATAAGGACATTTATGAAAGGTTTATGTAGACTACTTGATACTGTACCTGATCTCTATCTGTTTTGATAAGTGTTTCTGTAATCTTTGTACAGTTGCCTTTAAGATAAACAGTTATTTGCGTCACGCTTGCGGCCTTTAATCTACCCTGGGTACTGTAACTTCAATACAGAGCAGAGCTCACAGAAAGTTCATGAGAAAGGAGGTTGGTGTGATCGTTTGAGAGCAGCATTTGATTTAATCTCTTTCAGGCGTGTCCTCGCATATTTTAGTATGACCATAGAAATTGTGGTGATACTTGAGACATTCAAAACCTAATGCGACAACAAACAGATTGTGGGGATCTGCTGGTCATGTGCATCTTACTGTGTGCTGCATATTTGTTAGAGGCAGAGGATCAGCATAACAATGGCGACTGCATGAAAAGAAACATATTTTCAACTAGTGCAGAAGAAGAGTGGCTCAAAGACAGAGAAGCAGAGATCATGTAGGAGGTGCTGGTGTTGTTGCTGTGGCATTAGAATGTCATCCTGTTCTTTTCCTCAGAAATATATATACCAATAACCCAATTGGGTTTCTAGTAATATTATATGTGTCTATGTGTATATGTGCTTAGTTTTCTTATTGATGTTTTTGTCATTGAAGAATAGCACAGAATAACCTGGTATGCCTTTACTCAGGACTGGTGAGTGATGGACAAGCAGGAGGAAATGACATGGGAGATACAGAGGGTTTAAAAAACATTTTAGTCAGCCACTGGTTGTGCAGGTTCTCCTACTTCGAAAGATGAGAAAAAGAGGTTTGTAATTCTGATTGTATGTAAACTTCAACTATGAGGCAAGAGGAGAAAATAAACCAAGGACATCATGTTGTAGGATATTTAAAGAATTTCTTAGTAAATTGTGGTGGAACCTAAGTGTTTTTGAAGTAGGAGAACCTGTACAAGGTGACTATATACTTTTTTGCTCCAAAGTAGTCATTGGCAGTGCTGGTATCTAATGTTTTTAAAATACTCTGGCTTGGGTGGTTTATCCCTGGCTGGCCACCCACTGCCACTAATTTGCTAAAAAGTCTGCCAATGCTGGCCACACGAGCTGCACATAAATTTACGACGTGCCCAAATTCAGATCGTAAATGTAGAAGAACAAGCTGACATGTTGACCTTATTCTATCATTTCCAACAATTATTTTTTTTAAATCACTGCATGAATGAAGTTTTAAAAAAAAATTCAGGTATTACTGCTTTATCCTGTTCACTACTGAAGTGTGAATAACTATATTTCAGCCAAACTGAAGCAAATCTCTTTGGATGGACTAAATATAGTACCTAAAATAGTTTTGAAGTCTGGCTGAAGTGGTCGCAAATTCCTTGCGTTTGATGTTCACGGACAATGTCAGAAATTCCGTATTAATGAAAACTGCCACACAAACCAAGATGTAGTTTTACTAACTAATCAAAAAGAAATGGATATATATTGACTTAGGCCAACAATTTACCTGTGATAATCAGATTCTGTATGATACCAGCCTCGTTGAGCATCCGCTGGACATGGCTGTTGTACAGTGTAAGCGCCTGTCCTTTCCCACTCTGTGGGTTCACCAGTAGCATCATTCTGCGCGGACAAGGCAGCTCCTTCGGCAGCATCCCTGCAAAGGAGAGTAAAAATAGTTAAATGCTAAAAGTGCACCAAATGTGAATCTAATTCCATTAACAGGAGAGATTAAATGTATATCAATCATCACCATATTCATTCAGTTGAAATCATAGCAAACTGACAAGGTTTTCAGATGTGGACCATTCCCCTTTCTGGATAAAAGATTGGACAGAGGTGTAAAAAGGAAGCTGGGGCCTAAATAGGTCTTTTTATAATGCTATAATGTGTTTTTAACATATAAAACTAAACTCTTCCACATACTATACTGGTTAGCACCATCGCCTCACAGCAAGAGGGTTCTGGGGTCGAGTCCCTGGGGGAACCGGACCTTTCTGTGTGGAGTTTGCATGTTCTCCCTGTGTCTGCGTGGGTTCTCCGGCTTCCTCCCACTGTCCAAAAACCTGCATGTTAGGTTGATTGGACATTACAAATTGCACTTAGGAATGAGTTTGACAGTGTGGTTTTTCATCCTTGTGTGTCTCTGTGTGGCCCTGCGATGGACTGGTGGGCCTTCCGGGGTGTACCCCGCCTCTCGCCCATTGATCACTGGGATATTGTCCTGTCCCCCCGTGACCCAATTAGGGGATAGAGCTTTTCACCAGTTTATATGAATAATTCTCACTACTTGTATAAGAGCTTTTAAGTAGGTTATATAAGAGGTAAATGTTTTTCCTAGTTTATGTGTTTAGTGTTTGTGCTAGGTTTTCAGTATAGTATGTGAAAATTTCATTTCATATGTGTATATGGAGGTTCATTCTGATTTATGTCCCTGGTGGCACCCCTTAGAGGAATTTCTTGTGCCTTACTTAGTGTTTTACAGTTCAGACTATACAGTGGCTTTGTATGTTGCACAGTGAGATAATGTAATAAAATAAGTTTTAGTGACATTATCCTACTATGATGCATTTGGATTTATCTGTGATGCTGGTTGGGAGTAAAGCTGCAAACCTGCGACTCAAACCAACTGAATGTAAATTTACGCAATTTTCCATGCTTTTCCTGTCTGGCTAGTGCATGCAGCGTATCATATCAGTGGCTGTCTGTGCAGCAAAACGAATGCAGCTGAATCAAGTTTAATGTTGGCTGAATATATGACAAAAAAGAAAATGCTGAAGTGACTTTGTGGCTAGAACTGACAGGAGATTTGTGAACTGAAGCAGAAAAAAATGTCACAGGCCGGTAATATTTTTACAGTCAATATAAATGACTAATTACACACACACAAACACAAAAAAAAAATCTTACTGTGTAGTTTAGTGTAAAAATGCTATCTGTTTACTAAATCTGATTAAAGCTGATGCAAACTAGTATTTAGAATATCACAGGGATCTAAGATTTTAAAGATCCAGCAAACAATGACCTTAAATGCTTTGAAAACCTTTTTTAAATGAAGGGCTCCCCCGAGGTACAAATTAGGACTAATGAGGAGTGGAACCGCAATTAGCTCCCTGTCCCACAATATTTGAGGAGCAACAATGTTTGTGGAGCATTAAAAACATACTGCATGTATTAGTTTGTGCAATACCAAAGACAAGCTACTCAGAGAGACTACATAGAAAAATGTGTCTAACAGAGGCTTGATAAAATTAATGAATTCACTTGAAGGTTCATTAATATTTATTTCAATTTAGCAACTTTCCCTTATAATTTAGTTTTGTAACATCTAAAATAGATAAGCAAATTGAACTGTGGCCTTAAGTCATCAGTTAGATTTGACACTGAAACTGTGAGATAAATTTAGAGATCAATATAAAAGCCTATTTGCGTGACACGTCTTGTCAAAACACAAACGCACACAGAGCACGTGCGAGACAAGAACCCTTCGGGGGAATTTCTCGCTGAGAGTGATCTGACCTTGTTCAGCTGTTTCCTTCCGAGTTTTCATTCAAACATGTCTGACAGCTGATAAATGAGTAACAGTGGGCGGGAGTAGCTGAGGAGTAATCGCTCTTGTTCAAAACAAGTTGTGTAATTGAGCGTTATAGTGTTGCTCCAGGAATGCAGATAAGCAGGTAAAGACAAGGCTTGTCTCTTTAACGTGGGAATGAATTAACTTCCATTTTCAAATGGAACTCCTTTCAACTTTGAACTAGTCCAGTCTAGTACAACATACCTGCATCTAACCCTTCTTTTATTCAAAATATAGGATCAGTTTGCTGTAAATCTAGCCGCACGGTCTCATAGGAGGTGGAGTCTGTAGCGCTGTTGAATTAAGCGGCATCATATAAAGATGTAACTTTGATTTAAGCTTAGTGACATTAATTGAGGTGTGAAATGTAGGACAAAACCTTTTTCTTTTGTTTGGAATTTTCCCCAGGAGCTTGGAAAGCAACAAACGTCAACACAAATATCTGCCATTTTTGAACGGCAGATATTTGTAGGTCAGCGTGTTAGAACCACCAACATCAATACTTTACAGCAGGTAAAGGTTTTTTCAGCATCCATACTGACACCCACAAACCGTCTCCACACACGACTGTATAATACTGCTGATAGTCAAGAAAATAGAAAGATCTATGGTAAATAACAAGAAAGCTGAAAGACCTGACGGCATAACAGGCATAACTTCCTGGAAACCTGTGCCAACCGGCTTGCGCTGTTTAGGAAATATTCAACCTTATGGTCTCCCAGCGCATCATCCCCTGGTGCTTTATGCAGTCTGTTATTCTTCTTGTCCCCCAAAAAAGCCAAGCTCAGCTTGACTGCAGACTAAAGGCCCATCGCAAGATTTCTGGCTCTCAAAGATCTGTAATATTCATTGAGAAGAGTCTGTACACCACTCATTGCCTCTGTTCAAGGCACCAATTTGACAACGTTATCTGTATAAAAGACATATTTCCATAGCCTCAAACAGACAGACTTTAAAATCAACCATGGCAAAGACCAAAGATCTGTCAAAGGACACCTGGAAGAAATTTGTAGACCTGCACCAGTCTGGGAAGAGTGAATCTACACTTGGCAAGCAGATTGTCGTGAATAAATCAACTGTGGGAGCAACTGAAAATGAAAATGAAAATGAAAGACACAGATCTCACCCGATCCCCCACGCGGGATCTCATCCCGTTGAGTAAAAAATTAATCTGCATACCGGATCAAGGCCCTGAACGTCAACAGCATCAGGTACCTGAGTGTTAACATCACACAGGACCTGACGTGGTCCAATCACATCAGCACTCTGGTGAAGACAGCTCGACAGCGTCTCTACCGCCTCAGACGCCCGAGGGACTTCAAGCTCCCTCTCAAGTGCTCAGGGACTCTTACACCTGCACCGCTGAGCGTGTCTTGGGTATGGCTGGGTACCAAACTTCGGTTCTTTTGTTTCACCGACCAAAGTGCTTCAGTAGTACCGAGTATTGAAACATGCCTCGTCTCTCGGTGCCAAGTTTCGGTACACGGAAGTTAGTCACGGGATCAAGACCTGATATGCTACCTGTGATTAGCTGTGGAGTTATGCGGTACCAGACAGAGATGTTTTGTGGTTATGCCCTGCAGACAGGGTTCACATGTAACTGTGTTGTGACAGTGATACCAGCACCGGCCTATCAAAGCATGTATTAAAGTTTAAAGTTATTTAGCTTACTTACTTAGTTGTCAGACTCATGTTGAACAGTGATTTACTCTTATAACAATTTCATGGGTAGGACATAGACCTGTGGATTGGGATATGCTGATGCGTGTGTGGGATTGGAAAAAACTGGATCTGGTATCTGGATTGGCATTTTCTATGCTGGCCCTAACCCTAACCCGATCCAAAATATCGGATTGGGAACAAGCCTAGAGCGGACGCTATCAATGCTATCACTATGCAAATGCAATCCGACTTAGCGACCAAGTGTATTCTTATGTGAATATTTGAACCAACATATGAATATTTTAACTTACGAAGTAGGTCCCGGGAACAAATTAAATTCGTATGTAGAGGTTCTACTGTATTCTTTTGGGCTGTAAATAGTTAGGGTTATTTTATGTGTAAGAATACTGGTTTTAGTGGAAAATGACCAAAGCTAAAAAATAAAACAGAAGATTTGTACCACGTGTAATGTAATTTGCTTCTTGTTATCTTATAAAGATTACCACTACCACTAAGATCTGCACCCACGGCTTCCCTCCTATTCGTCGCGGCCTAGCCCTCACGGCTCCTGTTGCCGGTAAAAAAGTATCGATCAGGAACCAGTATCGAAGCGAAGGTATCAATAACGGTATCGAAAACTTTTATTGATACCCAGCCGTACCCCCACTGCCAATACAACTGTCCAGTTTCACCTGTGAATGAATATGTATATATCTTTTACTTCACTTTATTTCATTATTAGTTTATTCTTTGGAACATAGAAAGATGGAACATCTTTCGGTGTGGAACATAATACCTTTCACTGCCTTTAAACTATGTATAATTGTGTTGCGACAAATAACATTGAATTTTGGCATCTTGAAAGAGTCACAGCAGAAAAAAAAACATCCTTTCAATTATAGTTCACATAAGAACACAAAACGCGGCACATAAATTGGGCCGTGTAGATATTAAACTTGTAAATATGGCATATCATTCATTCTTGTCCTTCAAAAAGATTTTAAACTACCATCTCACCATCGAGGCAGTCTTTTAGGACAGTGTTGCTTTAAATCAGGTGTTAACAATATTACCTTTTCACAAATTCACTATACAGGCATGCAAATCCATGCTAGGATGATAAAACATTTTATTCAAGGATTACCATTTTAGTTCACAAAAATTTGCATGGTAATATTTACCAATACAGAGTAGGCCTACACACTCTGACTTTTGACGGAGGAAATGTCCTTACACAGGAAGGAAACAATCAAGGAGATGATGTCACTAAGATTTATCCACTGGGAGCATAAATGTCTTCATCAAATGTGATAGGAATCTTTTAAGCCCTAGCTGACATACTTCTCTATTTATTGTGATACATCAAATAAATGGTCAGTGATTTTTTTCCGTACACTTCAATAACAACAATGATTTGAATAAAAGATGAATGTATTGTATAGTAATGCAAATCATCTAATGACAAAGTTCCACTTTCAGTAAGATTACAATAATAATTTTGCAGATAAAGAGCTATACTTTTTTGTATCAGGTTTAAAAGAAAAGCCCAGTAACTGGACCCCTGAAGGGAAGACATAGAGGTGTCCAGATAAATCAACTCTCCTACCAGCTGACAGGGAACCTGCCCTTTCCAGTGTGTATGTGTGTGTGTGTGTGTGTGTGTGTGTGTGTGTGTGTGTGTGTGTGTGTGTGTGTGTGTGTGTTTGTGTGGGCGCTATTCTCAAAACAGCCTATTCTGACTAAATCCTCTGGCCACTTCCGGTGTGCCACTCCTCCCCTTCCCAAAACATTCCAGATGCTATCAGTCTGCCCCTCTGCCTTGTCCAGGTTTCCTCCCTCATCGTCAGCTCTGCTGCTTACATGTTGTGGCTTTGAGCCAAAGCGGGACAGATACACGACAGAGGATCCAAAAGATAGAAATCACTTTTTTTTTTTTTAACCCAACCATTACAGATTCTTTTCTAATCATTTGATGGCTGGGTGTCATTGGGTGCTGTAATGAAAAGGGCAGTTTGTTGCCTTTTATAGGCGATGAAGTGGATAACTATACGGTGCTTAAGCTGAACAACCAAAGTGAATCAGCATTCTAAATGAGCAGTGAAGATGAGGAGGAATACGAAAAAAGAGCTAACTTTTCTGCAACAAAGCTCTACTCAGCAGCTCAGCTCCATTTACTTTATCCTCGATTACAGACATCTCGTCGGCTCACTTTGAACCAATGGCATGTGAACAGTCCCAGATCTAAATGGAATAACCACAACTGAGGTATTTGCAACAGGAAATGACAATCTAAATGAATGGGAAAAACCCAGGAGCCAGGAAAAACACATTTTCCAGAAAGGTTTCCCTTAATAGCCTTTTAGGTTTCTAAAGCATCTGAGAATAGGAGACGCTTTTCATGAGGCAGACCTCCGAGTTGAGCGGCATCTCAGCTTCCTCTTTCAGTAAGCTTAAAAAATGAGTTTTTTTCTTCAGTCAACTTTTTGAGGATTTTCTATGAAATATTTATGGTCATTATTTTCATCAGAAATACTGTTTTCACACTATTTCATTTTACGATTCATAATTTTTTTAGTTACTGGTGTCCCCCAAATCCAGCTCCCCATCAGCAGTGAAACTTAGAAAAACATTACCGGTAATTGCTTGTGGTTCAGAAAAATGGTGGCCAAATATGATAAAAAATGTGAAAGATTTGGTATGTAAACCCCACTCAGTTGGAATAACTCTAATATTTATCTGTGCTATTCATTTTCAGGAATTTAGGGAATCCCTTAGTATATAATTTCATTTCAGCCAAGTCAGAAAAAAACATTGATTTAACCCTTTTAAGTTATAATTCAAGGACTTTTTCAAAAATCCCATGTTTTACAAGCCAGAGATGCTAAGCCAGAGATGCTTAAAAAAATAGAACGGTGGGGCAGCAAAATTTTAATAGTGTATTTAAACTGGACACTAAACAAATCTACATGATAGCAATTTAGACATATTATTCAGTGGAACATGGACAGGCTTTATATGGCTCTCACACACACTTACTAATGCGACAATTCGTGGAAAATACCTAATCTCCAAATTACTTTTTCAAATACAGACAAGCACGTAAAAGTTTCATGTTGAAGTACATATGGATTTGTATGCTGGCTTGTTCTGATACACAGCTTCCACTTCTGTAGTGAACTGCGTTGCGATAAAATGCTAAATCTAGCAGGACATATTTGCTGGGAGAGGTTTATTTAAGTGTAATTTACGCAGAGATTTTTTCAATTTTTCATTTTTTGTTTCAGGTGTTTATGTGTTTTGTTTAGAAACTTAATCTACAAACTCCTCTCCTGTAGAACCAGTTTCCAGTTTGGGTCCGGGAGGCAGACACCGTCTCTACATTTAAAAGTAGGCTTAAGACTTCCCTTTATAATAGAGCTTATAGTTAGGGTGAGTCCACCCCTAGTTATGCTGCTATAGGCCCAGACTGCCGGGGGATTTCCCATGATGCACGGAGCTCTTCTCTCCTTTCTCTCTCTCCCTCCCAGTGTAACCTCATTCCATTAACGATGTTACTAACTGGACTTTTTCCCTTTCCCGTAGTCGTGTACTTTCTCGTCCCTCTCCTCTCTCCTCCTATCACTTCCTGCAGATGTTCCTGACTCTGGAGCTGTGGGGTCTGGATCTGTGGTTGGGAGTCTCCTCCTTTCACTTCCTGCAGGTGTTCCTAGAGCTGTGGAGTCTGGATCTGTGATTGGGAGTCTCCTGCTGTCCCCGTGTTCCTACTCTGCTACAATTACTGCCACTGTTCATAGTCTTATTGCTGTTATTGCTGCTATCATTATCATTACTATCAATATCTTTACCATTTTTCATCCAGTCTATGTGTTACTGTGTAGGCTGCCTCCCTCCAATCCCTCTGTCCTTCTCTACCTCTCCTTTTCTCTCTCTCTTGCCCTCTCTGTCTCTCACCCCCAACCGGCCGAGGCAAATGCCGCCCACCCTGAGCCATGGTTCTGCTCGAGGTTTCTGCCTCTTAAAAGGAAGTTTTTCATTGCCTGTGTGGCCTAGTGCTTGCTCTTGGTGGGAATGGTTGGGTTTCTGTAAATAACTTCAGAGTAAGGTCTGACCTGCTCTGTTTGGAAAGTGCTGTGAGATAACTGTTGTTATAGTGGTGTGGTGGTTAGCACCGTCGCCTCACAGCAAGAAGGTTCTGGGTCCGAGTCCGTGGGAGAACCTGGACCTTTCTGTGTGGAGTTTGCATGTTCTCCCTGTGTCTGCGTGGGTTGTCTTCGGGTTCTCTGGCTTCCTCCCACTGTCCAAAAACCTGCATTTTAGGTTGATTGGACATTCCAAATTGCCCTTAGGAGGGTGTGTGAGTGTGTGTGGTTGTTTGTCCTTGAATGTCTTGTGTGTGGCCCTGCGATGGACTGGCGGACTGTCCAGGGTGCCTCTTGCCCATTGACTACTGGGACAGGCCCCAGTTCACCCCACGACCCCATTAGGGACTAAGCAGTGACCATAATGGATGGATGGATGGAAGGATGAATTGGACTTATTAACATCAGACATCAGGAAATAATGAATCTTGTATTTAGAAAAGAAATTGCCACCTAACGTCACGGATTTTGCAGTCGAATTCACCAATCAGAAGTATGTGTTGGGACACTGAACCGTTGCATAAACCTCGATTCATTTCCAGGCGCACTCGCTGGTTCTTACTGTCCTAACCCTTAAGTCGCAGTCAGGGGCAAATACTGACCCCGTCTGTAAATCAAAGAGTGGAAGCTGCTTAAGCACACAAGCAGATTTTGCTGAGCCAGAACCACAAAGGGTGTGGAAGTCTAAGGAGGAGGAGGTGACAGTGGTTAGCCTGCTGTAGAGCTATATTAAGCCAGTCAAAGAGTTTATGACATAAAGTTTTGAGACACCGTTAGTCCTGCCGCATCTTAGGGTTCGCCATACAAAATGTATGGTAACAGAGAACAAGTACAGCCAGGAAGGAAAAGAGAAAATGTATCTGAGGCACTGCCTCTTTCAGCATGGAGCTGTTTTTGCCTGTGTGTATTTTAAGCCCCATGGCTGGAGCAGGGAGAGGAGTTTAGGAGGTTTTTCACACAAACCGTCTAAAAATGGTTTTAAAAGGTAGGGGAAAAAAGGAAAGAGATCCAAATAAGTAAGACAGAAAAGCCAATTGAAGGTTAAGCTTCTGTTTTCATTTCAGAGGAAGTGGAGAGTGGTCTGTGAAAACAGCTACATTTATTTAAAAAAAAGATATGCAGTATTATAAAATGTTTTAAAAGATCTATTCTCTATCTATCTATCTATCTATCTATCTATCTATCTATCTATCTATCTATCTATCTATCTATCTATCTATCTATCTATCTATCTATCTATCTATCTATCTATCTATCTGAAGTGTTGTCAATAGGCAGAAGAAACTAATAAATTATGCCACACAACTTGGAACTTAAATGTCCGATAACACTGATACTGCTCAGCTACAGGTACAAACCTAGGTTTGTTAAAATAAAATAAAAATGTACACCAAATGTAAGTTATTACAGTAATTAGATACTCATCTGAAATAGACCGCTTAAGGCTGCCAAAACAATTTCCCTTCGCTTGCATCAAGATAAACTTATCAACTTGTTCTTTTTAAACATTATCTCGTAAAAGATCAAGAGGGAGCAAGAAGCTGAGTGTGTGAGTTGAGAATATTAAAACCTCTAGTGTCATAATTTTAGAGTCCTTGTAGTCTACGACCTACTGAATCACAGTTGAAGGTAAGAAGTAGAATTAGAAGGCAAAGATCTACTCTTTCCAAGACATATATGACACAAAAGTGTTGCTGGGGTAAGTTTATCTTAATCCAAGCAGGGAGGTGTTTTTTAGAGGTGTCCTTGACCACCAACCATTAGTCTGAAATGTTACTGGATTAAAAGGAGGCTAAACAGTTGAAAAAGATGGCTCTGGGCTTTAGACAAAATCTCTTTTAAGCAAAATAAAAGGAGCTAGTCAAATAAAAAACAATGTAATTTGTTGTACCTGGATGACTGAGAATCTACACAGGTATGTTTTCATTCTTAGCACTTAGCTGTGATAGTATCTTACCTTTGAAGATATCTTTAAACTGGTGAAACCACATATTTTCAAACATAGGTACCACAGGTATCTAGAAGGTGTTAAATCAATCAGATCTAAACCAACCTTGATCCTTATGTAAAGAAATCCACAGCAGATGTGAATCTACCTGTGACATTGGACAATAAACGGAAAATCGATGGGAAATCAAATAATAAAATCAACCCTACAAACTACCTTCTTCAGACCACAACCATTAAAAGAACCTTATTTTGGTTAAACGAATAACTTTTACAAAAGTTATCTTTCAAGTGCTCCCTTTTTCACACGTTATACTTTCACAAAATTACTACAACACAAAACAAAACTGCCACGACATCAGGTGGTTTGCAGAGTCGTGGCTTATAATAGAGTTTTCCAAAAGTGAGCATTTTTGCGAACTTTTTCCCACCATTCCCTCATCCACCTTTTCTAAGAGGACCAAATTGGGACATAGAAAAGGACACAGCTGATTGGTCTAAGTAAGATAACAAGTTTTCTATTGCGCTATAGAAGGACTGCGGTAGGGCTGTAAAGTCTAAGTCAACTGGTCTTAGCGGTTGATGCGTTCTGGGTCGACCAAAATTCTGACTGGTCGACCAATTTGCCTGTTAGTTTCATCAAGTCTATGGTTATTTTCATCTGGAGGAAAGTACCAACCTCATGGGGGAGATCAGAGCAGCCCTGTTTCCCAGGTAATATAGCCTGTGTTTAGAGAACACCCTGCCATCCCTAGAGGTTTTCTTGTTTTGTTTAGTCATGCCTTGGTCTCGTCATTTCCTGTTTTATTTTGAAAAATAACTCTCGTTTCAGATCTCTTGCCCTTTCTCATGTGTCACCAATCTGATTGTCTTCCCTAATTTCCGATTGTGTGCACCTGTTCCTCGTTTCCCCTCATGTGTACTTATAGTCTGCTTCGGCCCTTGTACTTCGGTCTTGGGCCAGATCCTTGTACCCTGTCGTCTCCAGCTTGTTTAATGTCAACTTCCAACCATCTTTGCCATCGTCTTTGTCACGTCCGCCATGGTCTCTACATCAGGTCTTGTCTCTTTATCAGGTTTTGTGTCTCTACGTTTTGTTTGGGGTCTCTTCCCCAGGTAGTCATTTTAATTTTCAGTGAGTCCTCCTCGATTAACCATGTCAAATACATCGGCCGTATGGCAGAATTTTACAAAAATAGATGACAGGAGAAAAGTTGAATGCAAGATTTTCAAACTACCGTCTCGCAGCTAAACTACAAACATGGCGTATCATCTAAATTCGTTTGCACTTTGACAACTAGTGAATTTTTAGTGAAATGTCAGGGTTTCGATTGACCAAGATTTTTTCTGGTTGGTTACAGCCCTGGACTGCAGTCTCATTCAGGCAGTTTTCAAACCCAAATGCCGGCTTGCGTCACATCGTCTGCCTCCACCTGTCAGGGGAAAACGAGCCGCAGAAAATGGATGCCGCCTGAATAATAATTCAGTGGTGCCAAAGACGTCAATGACCATATTGATGAGGGCAGGCAGGCCACGCTGACCTCATTTGGGCTAATGGCTCGGGTGCAGCGTCCCTAAATGTGATTAAGTATTATTCACAAGGCCTCAAGCATAATGAGTAACCCGCTGTAGGCGGCCTTTTAGACTGAAAACACATCCTTACATTCCAGAGATACCAAAAGACCCCTACAGTTTGCATGAAGTTTGAAATGAATACCAATGACCATAGAAGCAAACTAGCAACCTATACTTTAAAAAAACTTGAATGTTCTCTAATTAAGTGATTGTAATGATGGCTCAGCAGAGAGGGACTGACCAATGTATGGACCTTAAGTAAAACATTTTCAAACCAGACTGTCAATACCGCTTATTCCTAGCAAGGTCCTGGGGGGCCGGAAGAGGCAAGGTACACCTGTGATGGACGGGCAGGTCGCCAGTCCATCACAGGGCCACACAGAGACAAACAACCACACACATTCACTCACTCATGTTATTGGATGGTGGGAAGAAACCGGAGTACCAGGAGGGAACCCACAAAGGGGGAGAAAAAGCTAACTCCAAACTTCAGAGATCCAACAACATATAGTTGTGAACACCGATCATGAATGCATTTAGATATTCGAACTTAAGACAGGTTAGGGGTTCGCTCAACAGTCTGGACAGAAATACTAGATCCTGTTTACATCTGACAAAAGTTTGTGTGGACAATACTCGGCACAAACAGAGATACTAAAAGGTTTTCAAAATCTTCCGCTTTCCAGAGAAATCACATTTGGTAAAAAACATAAGTCCAAAATTAGCTAAAGCTCAGGGTTACATTGAAGTGACGCAACAGACATTTGGGTAGATATATTGATGAGGCTATTTGCTTTAAATACTGCTCTGATATCCTGGATTGCAGAAACCAATGAACCCTACAATGGAGATGGAAAAAGTCCATAAATATCGGGACAACGCTGATCGGTAGAGACAGCAGAGACCAAGACGCTTTGTGAGTGAGTTACCTGCCACTGTTGTTTCATCAGTATAGTACATTAGTACTGGTAATGGGAGAGGCAGGGCAGAACAACTAATGACGACATTTGCACAACAGCCTGTGTTTAAAGCCAGTAAACTTGCCCAGTCGCTGTTTCAAGTTACACTCATGGTGGTTAAGTTGCAACACAAGCAAATAATACTGTCATGATTTAGCCAAGTCTTCTCATTCCTCCTCTTACAATGACAGGCAGTGACACATTTCAGCACATACTCATACGCTAAACACACATTTAGTCGTGTTTAAAAATAATTTTGTTCAAATGGGAAAACACTAACTAGGTCACAGTGTGCTAGGGACACCCCAACTGGTTTTGGGTTAGGATTGTAAGGGGAAAAAAAAAACATGTATTTTTTATGTGACAGGAGATAGCTTGGTGAGAAAGACTAATATTAAGATAACTTATCTTAATAGCTTCCTATAGGAAGTAGGGCGTAGTTCCTATATGTTATTATACTTGACTGTATGTTCTGTGTATACCTATTTGGTTGCGTTTCTTTTATGTTAAACAGGTTTGCTTGCTGGCTGGGGTTACTGAAATGTGATTCACCCTATGCCGGGGGTATTGTTTTATTCATCTCAGAATGCAGAAGGTAATGACAAAGCAGGGCTGATAAGCTTACATTTCAGGTCTGTCTCAGACATGTCATCTAACCCTAACCCTAACCTAATTAAGTAGTAAGCAAAAGAAAGCAGGTGGCAGTGAAAGAGAGTGTTCTTTGTATTTAAGTAATAAAGTAGTGTTTGTGTATTCCAGAAAAGCATTGATTAGGTTAATTCAAATGTCTTTAAAGGCTCAAAGCTGAAATGATACTACATATCAGTTCGTTACTTAAGTCACAAATGGGAGTTATGATTGATGTGTACAGCTTTTTTAATTTTTTACCAAACTGTAAACCTTTTACAAATAGAAAATAATTAATTACAAAAAATAAGAAAAAAATAATAATTATCTTATTCATACTGTGTGTAGCAGGGGAAAATGTTATTAATGTTAGCATTGGTTTTAGTTGAACTAACCCTCGTGAGTTTATTGGCTAGAAATAATTTGGCAGCCGTGGCAACCCTTAAAATAAATAATTAAGGTTTTGTGGTGTCCCCTTACTCTACTAATCAATGACAGTGTCAACTTTAAACTGAAGACCGCCAAGTTGCCCTTTCAGATGATGGAGACCACTCACCGTCCGCGCGCGGCCGCTGCCAGGCCGATCGTTCTCGAATAGCGCGTGCCCACTTCTCGGCTTCCTCCAGGTTGGAGCGCGGGTCCTGAAGATTGGAGAGGCGAAAGCACTGCTCCACTCTCTGCCGCGACAGCCCGGAACTCATCCAGCTGCGTTTGAGCGGGTAAAAGTACGCCGCAAAGTACGCCGCGGGGTCCCCCTTGTCCGCTTCTTGGTACGCCCGGCAGCCGACGCAGTCCCTCAGACTCAAGACCACCTTGTGTCGCCCGACAGGTGCCGACGTGAGCCGCTGAACGACTAGGTCCCTGTCCGTCAGGTTCACGGAACACCGGACTTTTCGTTTATTTACAAGCGTGAATTCGCCGTAAAAGGTGACAGGGTTGCTGCCAGTTATTAGGTCCGATTCAATTGTCCTGTGCTCCATCCTGAGCGGGAGGCCGGGATGGGGAGGGGGGCTCCTGGATACAGCAGCAGCTGGAGTGTTACATAGCTAGCTGCCTGAAATGATGCTCCCGAAGAATCCTGCCGACAACTGACAGCCTCCCCCCGCTCGGACCTTTGTCAAGCTCACAGAATAAGACATTCTGTATCCGGTTGAATTTCAGAATAATAGGTAATCTTATCGCCTACCTCTGTGGCATGTAGGCAACAAACCAACTAACATAGAACAATAGCTAGATAGAAGAATGGATAGATAGAAGATTGGCTGCATAGACGGCTACACAAATAGATATAGTATTTGCTAGTAATATGTTGTTTTTTTTTCAAGTATTTTCTGTGGGTTTGACATCCTTGCCTGCAGTTAAACAAAGAAAGGAAAATCTAGACGAACACAAAATTGAAACTACTCTGCCCTCTTCTGGCATCTGCAATCAAAAGGGAATTTAAAAAAAGGCAAAAGCCACATGCTTTTTGTTGTATGTAGATCAATGGAAAAAAAATACAATGCAATTATCATGACCTTTAAGCAACAACATGAACTCTCTTTTTTTGTTTTTTGGGCTGCAAACAAAAATTGTGCATTGGGCCAATCACTAAAAAAAGAGTGCAGATCAGGGCAAATTAAGTGGTAGATGGTATTTCAGAATGAGGCATAACAGTTGGTGGCCATCAGGATGATTCACTTTAATTTGTTCTGCATATTTACTCTATTGTGGCTAAAGGCCAAAAGCACTTTACGAATTCTAATATTGTGAAAATGGTAATGACACTTTTTGGGCATTTTGTTGTTAATAAACACGACCATCAATTACAGCTTGTGAGACAAATGTAAGTCATCACTCATCCCAATGTTTGTATGTGTTTTTCTCTGGGAAAACCCATGGCCTAAAAGCTCTTATGTTCAACAGTCTCCTGTGACAGGCAGCATACCGCAGCTTTTAGAACTCTGTTTATTCTGTGGATGAAATTATCTTTTCAAAGTGAAAACTGTGACAGCACTGCTGTGGGCAAGAGAGTTATTTCATTTACCAATTCAAAGCAGTTGGTTACCTGGTTTTGGAGAATTGTTGTATATTTTTATGCTCTCTCTGCTCCTCACTCCCACACTATTTAGATCTAAAAAAAAAAAAGATTATTGGCAAATAGTGTCAAACTTAAAGTTTGTTGTGTGAAAAATCTGATATTAAAATTTATATTTGGTCTTGGCAACATTTTCAGGAATACATTTTATTAGGAAAATTATTTTTGGTTTGTTTGATATCTCATTCTGCTTCCTCTATTATCTTTTAGACTTAAAATATGCTTATAGGTCAAGAAATCATCGATAAGGGGTGCTGCAGATGTAAAAATGTAGAACTAGATAATTTTCTATCAAGTTTTAAGATTTTTTTCTATTTGCTCCCTACTTTACTTGAAAGTTACCATCATACTAATTCTCTTCATTCAAAGAGAGCTTGTCTAGATAATTGAACAAAAACACTTCTAAATGTGCAAAAAAGGGACAAAAAAAACATTATAGGTGCAAAATATTACAAAATAAAGGAAAAGGGGTAATATTTTAACTAATATTTTTACTATTCTTATTGGTTTTTACTTTTCTTTTTTTAGAATATCGTCTCATATCTCAAGACATAATTTTATTTGAAAATACAGAGGTGCAAACTTAAAATTAATATTCTTCTGTATTGACATAGGATAGGGTGAAACAGGTTTCTACTGTATATATGAAGTTAATCTCTCACTCAGTCCATCTGTATTATGCCAAATGTATTATCAAATCACTTTCACCAATTGTTCAAAACACACTTTTTTGCACAAACCTTGTATTTATGGTTTATTGATCTTTTTCAAGTCAACGCATTATTCTTAATGTCATTCTTCATATAATTGCAAGTGTTTTACAGAGGAGAAGATGCATTCTGAGTCAACCATCGAAAAACACTATGAGCTTATAGTTAATATCTATAGCAGTTTACTGCCTCAAAATTTTATTTTGATAGAGATCAAAGGTTTTGAACATAACAGAGCAAACTGTGTTCAAGCCAATCATTTCTAGAAATGTTCACCAGAGCATGTTAGACCATATTAGTTTTGACCCTCTCCTTTTTAAACAGATTCATTCTTGAATCGATTCAATTATTCTGTTCTATAGAAGATAAGATATTCGAGGATTACAATTTTATGATAAGGAACATTGTTACAACCCTGATCCATAATTCATAAAATCATTTTTACAGATTGCTGAATATCTGCCCATGTTCACATATTTGAGATTTTGATCATCTAAGGCACTCCTCCATGTCATATTCAGCCATGTTAATATAACTCGTTGCTAGAGCTTCCTGCTTCCTTATACTACCTTTTGCCTCTCGGCCTACTGGTAGTCCTTTTCCTAACTTTGGTTGGAGGAGTTTCTGCCATCAAATTCAGGATGAGCCAATGTTCTTAATGAAAAAGCAAAATGTCTCACATTTCACACATTCTCTATGTTCTATTATGAAAATAATTTAATAATAATCATGGTTCCATTTGATTTGGATTACTTTTGTCTCAACAGTCTCTGCCTCTGTGACTATCATCTCACATAGAAGAATTCATATTTTTTCCTTGATGCAAGCAGCCAACAGATGGCAGTGTGATACTGGGAAAAATGCAGCTCAAGTCATCGTGTTGCAATATGTTTGAGTTGAAACTCAGATCTATTTAGAATGAATCTGAATACAGTGTTTCTCTTCATAGTATTGTGAAATATTAGATTTATAATACATACAATTTGAGTGGGATTATTGTAGTTCCTAACATTTAATTGTTTGTTTTTTTTGGTGTAAAATCAATATATACTGCTTATATTGTATATTGTCAACGCCACTAAACTATGTAAATGCATAAGAAAATAGACGAGTATTTGTCTGATTAGCATTTTGTCAAATATCAATGTGATCTTTTTATCTTTTTATTCACAGAGAGACTGAGAGGAGGAGGTGGCGAGGTAGGCATCACATACAGATGGGAATTAATGGTCCCGGTAAACACCTGGAACCAGAGGGGAAATGAGATTATCTTATCCGCATGAAAAACTTGTGCTGCTGAAATTGCCTTCCATCCACTTAACAATAATAGATAGGTAGGCATCACCTGAATTCTTGCTTGGGCTGGGAAATGCTGCTTTTCAGGGTTTTCTTTGTATTTTTCTACATGAATGTATTATGTAACTCGCTGCAAAGAGGGAAATTGCCTCTGAAAAATATGCATTTTCTTCAGCTTGAGATCATCAATCACAACAAAAGAGGCCTTTCATTCCAAACTGCAGGGTAGAAGCTGATTTCCTAAAAGCTATTGATTGAAAATGGCACAGCTGAGGAATGGAAGAGGAACCATGAATGAAGACAGTACATTCTCAAGTCAATGTTCTCCAGCTGTGAGTGCTACTGCTACATTGAAGGGGAAGAAGAAGGCTGTCCCTGCATATGGTGGCTTTCATGGAATTTAAGAAATAGTACCATGACTCCCACAAGAGCTTGAGCATATATCGCTGAGAGGTTTCATCTCAAAAGATGGATCAAAGCAATCATGTGCTCGCTGTGCACTTTTCCCTGCACATGTCCTGTTTTGCTTCTTTTCTTTTTTTCCACTGGAAATTCTTGCCATCTGGTTTTATCTCTTGAGACCATTGACACAAGATAAGTAGCTGATTATCAGACTTTATTTGTCGTATGAGAAACTCAGTGCAGATGTCAAGTCGGTGTACATCAATGCAGTCGATACATTAACCTCGTTATAGCTTATATAACATCCAGCTCAATGAGCCTGTTTGTGCCCCATTACCAACCCCACACACTGGCTGACAACTGGGTAGGAGGAAAGGATGTCATATACCTCAGCATTTAGTTAGCACTGGCATCTGACACGACAGATTCTCTGTCTGGGTCACTTAGTTATGATGTCTTGCAAGGAAGTTTCGCCTGTCTTCTTGACTCTCCTTCAGTTGCCCCTTAATTCTGCTCTGTTTCCTCAGATGCCCACCCTCTGTGTCAAAGCGCTTCCATAATTATGTAAGACTTACATAAACCTGTCTCTAGCTGGCGAACAATAAAGCGTCTCCAGCTCTAGAAATGATACTTCACATGGTGATAACCATGAGAAATGTACACCCACGCATTGCGAAATGTATCAGTCAAAGCTAATAAAGTTGTCTCTGCTGAGGTGCAGGGACTCACACTCTTCAGTGTAATGCAGCAGCATATGGAAGTTGTTCGGCGTATCGGGGGATTTTGTGCCGAATGCAAATTTCAGCATAAAGGACGCTTATGATACCGTCACAGCTTAGCAGCTATGACTTAAATCGTTTCAACATCGGCACTGAAAGCACAAAGTAGTTCTGAAACCAGAAGAAACTGTAACAAGTTTATTGGTTTTTAAAGGTCAAGTCTTAGATGAATACACTTTCTGATCAACGATGAATAAAGAACAGACGTCAGGGGATTATCAAAGTTGCTATGATTCCATGTAAGGAAAAGATCATTTGAGCTCATATACTGTCAATAAGTATATTCCAAGAATATACAATATCTCTTGTGGTGAATGTACCCCAACTGGGAACAGTAAGACAAACAAACAAAGGTGTAAACATATTTTTTTTCAGCCATGACTGTTCCCAAACACACAAATATCTTAATTTTTTTTTATCTCCAACCATCTAATATAATCTAATCGCATTCAAAATATAACCAAGAGGGGAAGTTTAATTGTAATTGTTTACGTGGGCTCAAGGCCACAAGGAAATAGCATCTATGACAATGATAGGCACACCAAAAGAAAGTCATTTTACTTTTGACAATATTCTAATTATAACCATGTAATGCTATTTTCAAACTGCAGGGAAAGTGTTTTACTTCAATAATGTTTTTAACAGAAGACAAGTTTGCCTGCAATTCTGTCTTAGAGGTTAACTGCAGTGAGTTCCCAAAGAGCCAAATTATTGATGTATTTCTAACAAAATAATTTAATATGTCCAGTAACCCCACTGGTGTCATTCTGTAGGCTCCTGTATTTCTCAGAGGTGAGTTTTTGACCTGAAACGCAAATGGAATTCAGTTCAGTCACAGCTGCCACCCAGCAGATACGGAGCACCCAGAGCAATGAGTCATACTCAAAACTGAAGTTATGCCATGAAGAACAGATGGGGAAAAGCCCCTGTCTGTCTATCCGTCTGCAGTGGGAGGAATCACTTCTCATTATATATATAGAAATGGTTTATTGAGTCACTTCTATTCTCACGAACTGGTTGCTGTAACGTAGTTGTGAAAGATTTTAACAGAAGGCACAGCTTTGCACTGATACGTATTGAGAGGGCGTATTTGAAGGCTTAACAAATCTGTCTGCCTCCATTAGGGAGATTCCAAACATATGTAGAGATGCATTGAAATCTTGAGATATGTTAGCTAGCAGTGTTCAGACTTGTGATGACAAACAAACATAAAGTTTTCAGGTGAAAGCTTAAGTCTTCATCTAAATCCTTGTGCATTTTTCCTCCCCCAATCTTTTGGTGTATCTTTAAATGGGAAAAGTATCGTCACAATTGGATTAATGGATATGAAGCATTCAGGCATCTGTCAAGTTTCACACACAAACATTTCAACAGCGTTCAGTTTAGATCCAATATGATATGATGAGACAATGAAATACAGATGGGGATATTTACAAGCACAATGATATAACAGTATTTTAATTTCTTTTAGGATTAAGTAAGACAAAAGTTTGAATATTCTAAATAAGATCTATGTATATTTGATACTTGAATCCTGTATTTCTTTAATTTATTTGCCTCCAAGGAGTCAGATTCCCTTGATATTTTGTTAATTTTACGGGCTTTAGAAGCTCTTTTTAAAGGAGAGATATGGTTTTGGTTGGTCATTCATTTTCAATTTCACATCGCTATGTGAAAGTCTGCAGTCCCTCTCAAGACTACAGATTTTGCCCAAGTCTTCGCAGAAATGGGCCTCATGGAAGCACAGATTTCAAGTCACCATCTCTAAGTAAGTGGAACATGGACAAAAAGGTTGTAATTTGCCAAATGTCCAAGGAACTGGAATGAACATCATTGGCAGCGTGATGGTTTGTTTGCTCATCACCAGAACCTGGAAAGCAGTCGTATTTCTGTTGTGTGGGATCGTCTTGACAGAACTGACATAAAAAACAAACAAGTAGCATCAAAAGATCTTTTGGATGTGGATCAATAATCCTTAACAAGGATTCACTTAAATACAGTTAAAACAATGTGCTTAGCGTGACCTTAAGGATGATGGATAAAGCACAATTGATTCAGACACACCTGTAGGGACTGAAAAGTGCTGATAGATGTGTGTGTTTACTCATTTAAGTGTGTCTTATTTCACAAAAGACTATGTGGAGGCCTTGTTCTGATACAGGCTGTATGAATACAGATCATTTTCCATTTACTCAAAAGTACCAACTATATCAAAAGCTGATGCAATATGGTGTCACACTTCACAAAATTTTGAAATCACAGAGAATGAGAAAATTACATTTTCGGTACTCCCTCATTCCTGGTTCAATTCAATTTCCAAAGGCCATGCACTGCAGAGGATTTTCAAAGAAAATACATTTTGGGAACTTGGATGGCTCAGAATATTTCTGTAAATATTATGTGTGCTCATGGAGTCAGTGCAATAGCTACAAAGGGACATAAACACATTTGTATTTTTTTTTTCACAGTTTAGTTGGCAGACAGTTGCATACACTGTATAGATGCAGGACATAAAAATTAAGATAAAAGATTATCCTAATTTTTGAGCATGAATAAGAAATCCAATGGTGCAGTATTTATACATATCCATCATCTGCTGACATGTGATAAAAGGTTTATTTTTGTAGTGATCTGTGTATATTTACATTAATATGGAAGCCTTTCTATATTCTATGTAAAAAAAATGGATCATCACATGTGAAACATATTTAGAGTAATCTTGTCTGAAGTCACTGTGGAATGTCACCAGCAAGGAAGACACTGGGAAATTGAAAGGACAGACCAACAAACTTGAAAGTGCTTTGTGTTTAACAGAATACAAGCAGTTGTCCTATAGCTTACCCAGCATCTTACCAACTGGAGACCACAACAGGTATAAAGTAAATAAGTGGAAGAATTTATCAATCACTCGTCATACCTTTTTTCATACCGTCATACCTCTTTTATTTGTATTTTTATTCTGATTGCCTGAACCAATATGTGAAGGGTGGGGATGGGGATGGTTTGGTTTATATAATTGAAAATACCTGGTTCTCGAAAAGATAATCCTAGTACACTGAGCCCTCTAAGATCAATTAATTCATTGTCTAGGACCGCTGGAAGACTGGAGCCAATGTATGTAAGTCAGAGCAGTAATGCACAATTTTAGACGGCTCAAATGGTTGATCTAGTAAAAAGAATATTACAGTTAGGAGTCCTCCATACAATGACACGGTTTGAACATAATTGAATGTATAGTTCTGGTTTGTTTTGACAAATCGCTCCGGTGTATTAAATACATCCTTTTCTTTCTTGTCAGAAAGAAAATCAGAGTCCATAATAGTTTTTCTTTGGGGAAGAGACTGTCAAAAAGTACTACGCAGCAGTCATTTTGACTGACAGTAACCTGAAGATAAGCACCCGTGCAGATTTGCCCCATTTTTCATGGTTTAGCCTAGGCATGTCTCAGTAACAATCATCTTTGTCCAAGAAAAACTCCATTCCTATCCTTTAGTTGTACTTTTGAAGTTCATAGATGTATGGTGTGGGAAATATCTGTGGTAGAAGGATAAGGAGATGTCATTAACTGTCCAGGTCAAAATGTGTTTTTTCCCAAAGATTTGAATATTTATTTCCAAATTTGAAAGTTTTCTTTGAAATCAAAAATTGGCTTTGGTATAATGATAATATCTTCATGACTGTCGTGTCACTATTGCACTTTTTAGGACATTTGAGGTTACACACAGAAGGGGAAGGTTCAGTGCCATATATGCTGCTATTAACTTCATACATAGTTGTTCTGCACTTGTCAGATTAGTTTTCCTTTATTGCAGATTCAGTACCTGTAATGTTGTTCAGCACTGGCAGTTGTTATGGAGAAATTGGAAATTTGACGGATACAGATGTTTTTCTGAGAAGTCTTAGTTCTTAGGACCTCTATAGTTTTTAATTAAAAACCTGGTTTTGAGCCTTCCACATTATCTGTTCTGCCCTGGACTAAGGGAGAAAACTCTGTGATCTGCAAACACTTTTGACAGATTTTCATGCTTCCACACTATTCTCAGCATGTTCATGCCAAAATTGAAAGCAGTATGTTAGTATAGATTTGGGGGCATAGCCTACAGGTCATGGTAATGCTAAACGCATCTTGATATTGCTAAAACTCAAACAATAATTGACAAAATAATTTCAGTAAAATGCTATTTAGTGGGAGTTATCCCCATCATGACCATTAGTTAGAAATATGGTTATTTGATCTTGAGGTATTAGTAATTCTTTAATATTTCGTTGCATGTAAGTGTAGGACGACACTTGTAATTAGCTAGAGAGAACATGAAACATACACTAAAGAATGATACTCACATTACTGTTACTATGTAATCAGGCTTGGTGATGTGACCCTCATTTCAAAATGACAGCCACAGCTTCACTTATGTGGTTATTGATGTGTATTCCCACTGAAAACAATTATTCAAATGAAGTAATATTTATCGTGAACATCTGCTCTGATATCACAATAAACCATTCAATCGAACTGTTGGTACATATTAATATTTCCCGGGGGGGATGAATAAAGGCATTTTTTATTCGATTCTATGAATATATTTGTAAAAAGCCACACTAAAACAAAAAACAAAGGTCTTTGTTTCCACAGTGGCAATGAAATATAAAAGCCTGTCAGTGAACAATTATTAAAAAATGGAACACGTGTAAAACAATTGCATCTCTTTATGTTTTTACACCACTGTAACTCGTATCAATCATACTGTGCCTGACGGTAACACTTCAAAGTTCATGGCGGCCCTTAAAAACAGGGCAAAATATCTATAAGAACATATTCTGACCATGGTCAAAAGCATCACAATTACCAGCTTAAAAGAGTCAATTTTTACTTTTGATTGTTTTTTCATCTTCGTTTTCTAGATAAGATCTCAAGGTCTGCCAGTGAAATCATCAAGTCTATAGCTCAGGGAAAAAAGGGCTCTATATTAGAGCCCCCATCAGTGCCCTTTTCCCTTTTTCTCTCTGTGACCATTAGGAACCGTGGCTCTTTCCCCCATCATTAGATTAACTCCCATGGTCTGCCAGAGTGTCATTACCCATGCAGCTCTGCTTTACCAAGCACACAAAAGCCCCGCTTTCACCTAGTAATTTGAGTCAGACAGGCTCATCAAAGCAGGAGACAACAGTGAGATGCGAGAGTGCTGCTGACACTATCAGCAGATATTTGTGTCCTATACCGCCTTGATTACACAGGCAGATAGAGTGCATGCTTGGCAGAGGCAATGGTCCTGGGGACATGTCTGGCTCATTAGCTCTCCTGGCTTCTGAAGGTACAGAAACCATGGCTGGAGGGATTTCATGCACAATCATCAAAATGACAAACAAAAACATTTGCAATAATAGAGTTCCGTATAAAAAGGATGCATTCAAATTGGATCGTGTTTTTGTGGTGGTTTGGCCTCCTTACAAAAATACTATACTGTGGGCTGTTGGTTTCAATGGATCGGAAATAAAGGCAAGATGACATTGCTAGGACAAAAAAAAAAACTAAAAAACTAAAATTATTCGATTACAACTAAATTAAAAAAAGAACAAGGACAGTAAGATCTAACAGGATGAAAGAGGCATTTTTGGACATCTTGAGACTAAAATATGCCCAGGCAGCTTCTATTAGTGCTGCATGCAGCGCGGCTGTGGATTCCCCCATAAATAAAGACGCAGCAGGCCATAAAAACTGCAGAACAGAAAATACTTGTTTATTTCAGTTTGGGGAGCACGATAATTGGAAAAAAGGGCTTATGGGACGGTTGAGTAAAGATGTGTTAGAGATGAATTTCCTCCCCCAGATGACTAAGAAATACAAAAAAGGATGAAGAATCATTGCCAGAGTGACTTCAGCAGTCAGTCTTAAAACTTTTTCAAAGCTGTCTATCATATCTGTGACAGTTTTGGGCTCTAATGAACACTAATATATCCTGAGATCTCTTACTGGAAATAAAAGAAAACACTTCAGATTAGCAACAAGAAAACTTTCCATCTTGTATGCGCCAACTATCTGATCATAGCAAGAAGGAACTATTTGAACTGAGTTGATAGTTTATAGTCTCCTGTGTATCATCCTTTTAGTTGGAAGTCAGAACTGCTTAGCTGAAAGCAAACGCAGGACACCCAGTGGACTATTTATTCTTATAGTTTGGTTGTCGAGGTTTCTGAAGAGACATGTTCTGAAAACAGAGGAAACACATTTGGTTAGAATTTTTTCTGTCAACAAAAGCATTTAGATAATTGATTAAAAAAACGTTAGCAGAAAACGATGATATCTTTGAACAATAAATGTGTTTCGGAAAATGTACATTTAGCCCTTTTATTTAGTGGAAGAATAAGTCACAAATATAATGTACACCTGCCTACCAATAACAACTTTTTAAGAGCTGTAAGTTCTGTCTCTGTAAGACATAAATTGTAGAATATAAAGCATATACTGTATATATATACAGGGGTTGGACAATGAAACTGAAACACCTGGTTTTAGACCACAATACTTTATTAGTATGGTGTTGGGCTTCCTTTTGCGGCCAATACAGTGTCAATTCGTCTTGGGAATTACATATACAAGTCCTGCACAGTGGTCAGAGGGATTTTAAGCCATTCTTCTTGCAGGATAGTGGCCAGGTCACGACGTGATGCTGGTGGAGGAAAACGTTTCCTGACTCGCTCCTCCAAAACACCCCAAAGTGGCTCAATAATATTTAGATCTGGTGACTGTGCAGGCCATGGGAGATGTTCCACTTCACTTTCATGTTCATCAAACCAATCTTTCACCAGTCTTGCTGTGTGTATTGGTGCATTGTCATCCTGATACACGGCACCTCCTTCAGGATACAGTGTTTGAACCATTGGATGCACATGGTCCTCCAGAATGGTTCGGTAGTCCTTGGCAGCCCATCTAGCAGAAGTATGGGGCCAAGGGAATGCCATGATATGGCAGCCCAAACCATCACTGATCCACCCCCATGCTTCACTCTGGGCATGCAACAGTCTCGGTGGTGCACTTCTTTGGGGCTTCTCCGCACCGTAACTCTCCCGGATGTGGGGAAAACAGTAAAGGCGGACTCATCAGAGAACAATACATGTTTCACATTGTCCACATCCCAAGATTTGCGCTCCTTGCACCACTGAAACCGACGTTTGGCATTGGCACGAGTGACCGAAGGTTTGGCTATAGCAACCCGGCCGTGTATATTGACCCTGTGGAGCTCCCGACGCACAGTTTTGGTGGAAACAGGAGAGTTGAGGTGCACATTTAATTCTGCCGTGATTTGGGCAGCCGTGGTTTTATGTTTTTTGGATACAATCCGGGTTAGCACCCGAACATCCCTTTCAGACAGCTTTCTCTTGCGTACACCGTTAATCCTGTTGGATGTGGTTCGTCCTTCTTAGTGGTATGCTGACATTACCCTGGATACCGTGGCTCTTGATACATCACAAAGACTTGCTGTCTGGGTCACAGATGCGCCAGCAAGACGTGCACCAACAATTGGTCCTCTTTTGAACTCTTGTATGTCAGCCATAATGTTGTGTGCATTGCAATATTTTGAGCAAAACTGTGCTCTTACCATGGTAACTGGACCTTCAGAGTCTGCTCTTATTGGTTCAATGTGCAATTAATGAAGATTGGCCACCAGGCTGGTTCAATTTAGCCATAAAACCTCCCGCACTAAAATGAGAGGTGTTTCAGTTTCATTGTCCAACCCCTGTATGTGTGTGTGTAGGTAGGTATTTTACAAACCCAGAATATGCAGTTATTAGATAAAACATAATTGGTTTTGGTCTGATCAGTTGTTTTTCCCCACTAGAATACTTAATGCTAAATAAAGAATAGGATATCTTTCAGATATCTCAGATACATCCTTTCTAGTAAAAAAATTGGGTAAATTTACCAGTTCTTCTTCCATGAACACTAGGGTTCACTTCCAAAAAACTCCTCTAAGCAGTGAAGAGAGGGGTTCAGGGGCTGGGGAGAGAGATTGACAAACACAAAATAATTCCATTATTTATAGAATATGTTGGAATTAGCTTTTGGTGCCCTAAATCAGAGCGGACCCACTTCTGAACGAACATTTCCTTTCACTCCAAAAACTCTGAAATGTAGTTTTAAGGTTTGTCATGCAGATTCAGAATGGGTCGATTTTAGTTTAAACCTTGAACACAATTTGAAATCCTTAGCTATTCTTTTAAAAAATGGTTTTCACAAATTCACGACAGTCTGGAACATTACTGTTTCAGGCTCTCGAGTGTGTAGTTATTGCTGAATTTATCTATTTAGGATTAATAGTTCAGACACAGTAGGAGATTGCTGAAGGGCGGATTTGTGCTTTTTAATAAATCCATGTCAGTATATCAATTGTGTGTGCGCAGCATGTTATGACACTTAATTGCCATTGGGATGTTTTTTAAATTATTTTGTCAATCAACTAAGCTAATTGATTAATTAGTTTGTGCAATCAATACATAATTATGTTTGCCATGTGAACTTGGTCATGCATTAAATACAGTGTGAATGCAAATTGTTTCAAAATGGCATCATCGTTTTTAACAGCTGCAACTGAGAAAGTTACATAGTTTTAACATGCGAATAGGAGAAGCTTTTTTTTTATTTTCTAAGATAGTTTATCTGTAGTTTTCTCAAAGTTGCCTCGAACTCTAAAAATTGACATAATTAAGTCTGCATAAGATAGGAGAAGGTTACATAACGTGTCAGGTAAAAAAGTCTCCCTGCAAAAGACCCTCTACCTTATCAGACATTGCAGAACTGGAGCTTTGTTCTAACCTGCACAGACATGAACTTCTACATGCTCATAAATCAAAGCATGGTTACAAATAAAAATCTAAAAACATTTTGCTAATAAATAACAGGGAATGATTATTTCATTGTGGTATGTTTGGAGAAAAAGAGGGTTTACAATTTCCATGAAAAACACTCGTCTAAAAGGCAAGTGACAGAAAACTTCACTGGAGAGGATGGCATTTAAAAACAAGTTCCATCCAGAAGAGTGTCAAATGATATTTCTAAAGTTGAAGAAAACAAAGGTATAGTACGTACAGTAATAATTGACCTTAAACATTCCCCAAAATTCACAATGGTCTACATTCTGAAACAAAATATTGTCAAAAGCAGAAGTTAAGCAAAAACTGAACATTACGCATTACATGGGATTTTAGAGGATAAAGCAGTGAATTAAAGTTTCTAAAAACTGTATATGTGGACAAAGTTATTTTCTTGTTTGCACCATCGTTGCAGTTTAGAAAGAGGATACATAACATTAGCTATGATTGATCTTTTGGACAGACTTGTTACACAGAAAATCCTAACAGGTTGTCAAAATGAGTTTGTATCTGCAGAGCTGGCAGAAAACAATTGACAGAAGCTCTGAGTTCATTCTGTTCCAGGGAAACCAGACAATAACACAGTCAAGCCAAACCCATGTTGTCAGTTGCTTTGTCTCTTCATGCTCTAGTCCTGCACATCTGTCCATTGCTCTGACAAAAAAAATGGATCAGAAGCGCACGGGTCTCCCCTCCAGCCTGGACGTCCTCTCATTCCTGCCAGTACGCATTATTTCTGCATTTCCTATTGTCCCATCTTCAAGTAGGTTTTCTTCAAACATGAGTCAGATAATTGTATTTTTTACACAGTTTAACGTGATTTTTTTCTAACCTTATACGAAATAATTGTTTTCCAATACACGTTCAAGATGATTAAAGCTGACTTTCAAAAATAAACTTTTTAAATTGTGCACCTTTCACCAGACTGTTTCGGATTTATAGAAAATATTTCCACTGGCACTGACTTAGAATCTATTAAGAACTCGTCTATAATATAGATTGGGATGGCTGTGGCAGGGAAAGATCTTCTGTAGCGGTCCGTTTTACAACCAATCTGAAGAAGCGTCTGACTGAAGAGGCTCTGTTTTTCAATTACAGTCTCATGAAGAGGATGTTCAGGGTTGGCCATAATGTTTTTGTTTTTATGCAAAATCATTCTTTGCATCATCATCTCCAGAAGTTCCACAGCTTAAAACATTCAAATGAATGAGAATAAAGTCATTTCAGACACCTAATTATCCCAATAGTCCCAAAAGTTATGTCTACTGTAAATAAAACTATCTCCAAATTGTACCTTTTTATAAATGACATGAACAGCTATGTGTACAATCTGATTTCATTAACATATTGGGGAAAAAGTTCATTTAAGTTAATCGCCATATTAATAAAAACATTTTTAAAAGGATTCTGTTTTGATATTTATTTATTTGGTTATTTTACTGTAAGACTCCTCCTTCAAGGACTTACAAGCATCAATGATGATTATCAAACTGGGTGACATTTGATATGCATGTTTAACTCAAAAGTAATGTTTAAAAATCATCATCCCGTTCTTAGAATCATATGCATCCTAACCAACTAAATCCCAGTCTGTTAGAAGCAAAGAGGCATGAGGCTCAGACTTATGACAGCGTAACCGGATAAAAATTATCATCATAATTTAATATTGCTAATATCTACATTCACATAAGCGGATTCTAAAAGTGTTCACACCTAAAAGCTTCATGAATTGCCTGAAATTAATATTGCGTAAGAGATTTCTTACCTTGATTCATAGTCTTACTTGTTGGGATCTGTGCTCTGAACTGAGGGCTTATCATTCTCCTCCGAGTCATTTGGAACGCTGAAAAAAAAGGAGATAAGGGGTGTGAGCCCTAAGGAGGACAGGTACGATGATGACAAAAAACATGGAGGTGCTAAGTCATGTAATATGATGAAGGGATAACCTATCGGGGGGAGGTCAGCAGTTGTGAAGAACAGGTGTCTGATTTGGACTCAAGCAGTTTTATTATTAATCCATCTATCCATTTTCTATGCTGCCTATTCCTTTGTAGGGTCACAGAGGGTGAGAGGCAGAACACACCTAAGACAGGTCGCCAGTCCATTACAGGGCTACAAAGAGACCAATGAGACAACCACACACAACCACACTCCTATGGAATTTAGATTCACTAATTAAACTAACATGCATGTTTTTTGTTTTGTTTTTTACTATGAGAGCAAGTGTGCGTCTGGAGAACATTTTATTATTTCTAGAAAGTGGAACTGTCCTTCAGATTGCAAAAATATGTTTGGCAAGGATGCAGCTTTGCCCTCAGGTAACTAATCTATAGTCAGCAGTGTTTTCACTTCACGGTTTCTCTCAGCTGGGCAGTCGTTGTCTTTTGCCTTCACTTTGTATTACCACATTATTAACACAATAGAGCTGCTTTTTATGTACAATCCATCCATGCATTATTGTTGTCTGTGTATCTTCTACCTAAGCCCATCAATAAGTACATAGTATCTGCAGCTATGTCTATTTTTAAATTCAGATGACTAGCTTCCCAAGCTTCTCTATTTTATTTGCAGGGTATCTCACTTTTTCTCATGACCTTTAGGGAAAGAAATGATTCAAACTTCCCCCACTTTGATGTGGGCTTTGCATACTTACATCCATGTAACAGCATCCAACTACATGCTCTTCTCACCGAAATTGAGCTGTCTTTCAAAAGTTTTTGATATTTTGAACTGTTCAAATAGTCACATATCTGTTGCATATTCCTTCCTTCCCTGACTCTCATTTATAGTACTTTTGTGCCAGTTATTACAATCGTTCAGAAACGGCCAACCCACATTATCCATAAATAACCATGGTCTCAATTTTTTTCTTCAAAACAAAATATCTAATAACAAATGGAATGAATTAGGAAAAGTCCATTTTTGTTCTTATATTAGAAAAAACTACTAACTTACTTTTGAACTTTATGTATATATATGCAGCACTTACTCTTTTCTTTTTCAGTTAAGAACAGCACTTCTCAGAAAACCCCTCATTTTCAAAACATTTTGAGGGTAACTTAATATCCAAGACATTACACTGTAATTGGTGGCAGTTTCTCAGCACCCAGTCATTGTGGATGAAAGTCAAGCCCCAAACATATGTGTTTTTCTCACTCTGTAATTGCCTTGTTGGGCCATAAACGCTTAATAGAGTAATGGGTTAAATGTCCACGGTCAGGCTTAGCCTGGGGGTAGGGAGGGTGAGTAAGATAAATCATGTGAAGACTCTTGGAAAATGACTCATGTGGTGTTCCCTTCTTTTTCTTGATCTGACTAAGATATAGATTGGCGGATGAGGTGCCATACCTCATTATGCACCGCGAAGAAATATAGAAACTGACAACCGGCAAACGACCACATCTGAAGCAATGATTTCTGAAATAAAGAGCTGTGTATATTACTTGAAGGCAAGATATTTAAGTGAAATAACCAAAAGCTTTATCTTATTTATTTTTTTAGCTCAAATTGCATAAGTCACCATCAAAAGTGACAGTTCGGATATCCCAGATGATGAAAAAAAAAATACTGAGATGGCCTCTGGAGACAATTAATTACTGAGAATAAGCTTACTGAAAAACAAAGAACATCTATTCTAGTCATTCATAAAATACCATTAGCACTCTAGATTGAATGATTTATAAAATTCGCTTAAACAATAATAACAATAAAAACACAATGACATTTTTAAAATTAAGATAAAATTGAGCTAAAGGATTATCATTACCAAATATCAGACTTGCAAATGTTCTATGTATACAGTAGAGCGAATAACAGTGTGTCAGCACCATGGTTCACAGGTGTGATCAGAAAGAAAGCTGCCTCAGCATGTGAGCAAAGATTAGCGTGAACGTTTAAGCTCTGTACTTAGGACTAGTGCTTCTGACTCTACAAGTACATTGACGTAACTATAGTACAGTCGCAAACCAAAAACAACACTAGTGGACCTGAGAACTAATTTTGTAGGTTTAGTTTCCAGCCTATCTCAATACCAACTGTAATGCCACCCCCAAACAGTGAGGTAGAAACACACAATCACTATTATATTAATTTAGAATGTATTAAGAAACTTTCCCCATAAGAGGAGACAAAGACACTAAAGAAAAAAAATCTGGAATGGATGCAGTAAAGAGAAGAAAAGAAAAATAAATAAAGTACACAAACAATTCAGTGGTAGAAGTTTGGTAGCAGTAGTCTTAGCATTATGACTGAAATTGAAGTTATAACATTCTCACTATTGTGTCTTCTTCATGAATAAAGACTCAATAAGGAACATCAGTCCCATTTCAGACTTGAAATTACCTGAAATCAGTATAGCGTTATCAAATCCAAATCGTCCTTGTTAAAAACACTGAACCTCATAGTACCCACCGCTGTGTGTGTGGATGGCTGAATGTGGCATCTGATGTATGGCTCTTTATGTGTTCAGTTAGCATAGAAAGGATCTATAAGTACTGTCCATTTACCATTCAAATCAATGCAATTCTTTTGTGAAATCACTGCAATAACTTGACCATCCCCCAGAAAAGGCTGCACAATGCACAGTCTCCCTGGTTTATCTGTTTAGTCCAGTGTTCAAGTCTCATTCTGGTCATAATGACAGTTCTCGCCCCTGTCCATAGAAAAACCGAGACACTTTTAATCCAGTGAAGTATTGTTTTCTTTTTCTGCTTTAGCTTTCAAGGATAGATAGATAGATAGATAGATAGATAGATAGATAGATAGATAGATAGATAGATAGATAGATAGATAGATAGATAGATAGAT
>CAJRST010017779.1:3696237-3733336 GCA_907169785.1 Menidia menidia | reverse complement strand
AGACGCTGGATGGTGGACCAGAATCGCCTCGAAGCCTTACAGAAGTCTTTTTCCATGGCCTCCCCAAACTCCTCTCACACCCAAGTTTTTCCCTCGGCAACCACCTGAGCCACATGCCGCTTGGACTGCCGAAACCCATCAGCTGCCTCTGGAGTCCCAAAGGCCAAAAAGGCCTGGTAGGACTCTATCTTCAGCCTGATGGCATGCCTCACGCTGGTGTTCACCAGCGGGTTCGAGGGTTACCGGCATGACAAGCATTGACAGCCCTGTGCCTGCAGCTCTGAGAAGCCGTGTCAACAATCGAGGCACGGAACATGTCCCCCACCTACCCCGGAACGTTCTCGAAGCTCCAGGACATGCGGCCGAAAATCAGCTGAAACGACAACAAAGTCGATCATTGAACTGCGGCCTGGAGTGTCCTGGTCCCATCAGCACATATGAACACCCCATATGCCTGAACATGGTGTTCGTTATGGACAATCCGTTCCGAGCACAGAATTCCCACAACAAAACATCACTCGGATTCAAGCTGGAGGGGCCATTCCTCCCAACCACGCCCCTCTAGCTCACTGTCGTTGCCCACGTGAGCGTTGAAGTCCCCCAGCAGATCATGGGCGTCCCCAGGGGGGGGCACCCTCCAACACCCCTTCAAAGAACTCCAAAAAGGGTGGGTACTTTGGACTGCTGTTAGGCGCATAAGCACCAACAACAGTCAGCACCCGTCCCCCCCTCTCAAGAGCTATGCGTCGAGGCGAGACCGACTATGTCCAGCCGGAATCTCTCCGCCTTGCAACTCAAGTTCCTTCCCCACCAGAGAGGTTACATTCCACATCCCTAGAGCCAGCTTCTGCAACTGGGGATCGGTTTGCCAAGGTCCCCGACTTCGGCTGCCACCCGTTCCACAATGCATGCAACTCCTTTGGCCCCTCCTATGGGTGGTGAGCCCAATGGAGGGGGGACCCATGTGGCCTTTTCGGGCTGAGCTCGGCCTGGTTCCATGGGCTGAAGCCCGGCCACCAGGTGCTCGCTAACGTCCCCGATCTCTGGGCCTGACTCCAGGGTGGGGCCCCGGTGACCCGCGTCCAGAAAAGGGCGCACTAGATCCATTGATGTTTTTCTTCATAAGGGGTCTTTTGGGCTGGCTTCATCTGATCCCTCACATAGGACCCGTTTGTTTTGGGTGACCATACCAGGGGCTTGAAGCCCCGAACAACAAAAGAACTAGAGTCAAATAAAGTGCACGCTTCAATGCCTTCAACAATAGCTAAGATGGTGGAAGAAACAGGTCATCGGGTTATGAGTCATTAAGGTCAGACATTAACTCTAGGGAATCATTCAGGGGCTGTGAGACAGAAGCTGATGTTTGCCCCTCAACATCAGTTAATGGAAGTTTCCCGTCGGTTGAAACCAGAGTGTGACTGTCTTTCAGGAGAGTGGAAACTAGGGTTTGGACTGCCAAATCAGTATCTCCGTGGAGCAGCACTAGGACTGTTTTTTTTTTTGTGTCATCATCGTCATAGAAACCATACCTGGAATACTGATGAGGTTGACAGGATGGAGAGTAGTGCCGGTCATGTTTGTCATTGTTGTGCCACTCATGGTTTCTCTGATAAACAGGAGAAGGGGAACGACGATCAGAGTGGAACTCTGGATCACAACCATAATACTGCTCAGGTGAATAATAGTCTCTGCAGTGTTTGTCATGTTAGGGTTGTGGAGAGACACTGCGTGCACTGTATCGAGCATCGTTGGATTAGAATCTGTCATGCCTGGAGTCCACATGCTAAGTCAGGGAACTGTGTTTCTCTTGTAAGTACTGTTGACAGTAAGAGTCAACTGCTCGACTGCAGGCAGAAACTTGTCAACAGGAGGTCTAGGATGAACCATAGCTACCTGTTCTTACCCAGCTCCGATCTTCGGGCCCATACCCCCACAGTCCACCAAATATTGAATACCCCGTCCCCGACGGCGGACTGCGAGGAGGCGGTCCACCTCCCAAACCAAGTCACCGTCATCCAGGACCCCGGGTGGAGGAGGCAAGGGGCCGGGATGGGCCAGGGGGCTGGAAGCAGCTGGCTCGAGTGGAGAAACGTGTGGAAGAAGGGTAAAGTCCACGGCTGCCGGGTTGATGACCCTCTCCACAGGATGGTCGTACATAATGGGGAGCCAGCTTACGGGAGGTGTGTGGGACGGGAAAGTTGTGGGAGCAGATGTAGACCATCTGACCGGGCTGGTAGGATGGGGCCTCAGACTGCCACTGGTTGGTGGCACGCTCAGATCGTTCGATGGCCCTCTTTAGTGCAGCCCGAGCAGACGTCCAGGTGAGGCGACAATGTCCTTGAGCACGGACAGATGGCACAGAGATATCAGCCTCTTCACTAGGGAACAGAGGGGACTGGTAGCTGAGGGATGCCTGGCAGGGGGACATGTCGGTTGCACACACCATGGTGTTGAAGGAGTACTCTACCCAGGGTAGGTACTTAACCCAGGTGGCAGGGTTGCTTGTGGTGGTGCAGCGTAGAGCCATCTCCATGGTTTGGTTGGCACATTCTGCCTACCCATTAGACTGGGGGAACCAGAGGAGAGGCTCGCCGTGGCGCTGATTCCCCTGCAGAAACCCCGCCAGACCTTGGAGATGAAATGGGGGCCACGGTCAGATACGATGTCCCTGAGAATTCCATTGGGGCGAACCACATGCTCGACCAGGAGCTCCGCTGTCTCAGCAGCTGAGGGAAGTTTGAGAAGGGGCACGAAATGAACTGCCTTTAAGAACCGGTCGACCACCGTCAGTATGGTGTTCAGTAAGGCAATTGGACGTGAAGTTTTCTAGAAGACGCCTCTCGTCCAAGAGGCTTCATTGGTTCTAACTGATGGTGGGGAGTTGTAACGTTAGACATTTTCCCAGCAGTCCATCATTTTAGCAGTCACCAAAATGGTTAACTAGCACCTCCTTGTATGGTAATATTCGGGGGAGAAATAATGACGGACGGCCATCTTCTCTTTGCTCTTGGAACTCACCTGACCGTTTATTGCGCATGCTCACAATAACATTACAGTACACGCAGGTACGCACATTTTAATATGACGTCACTGCGTACGCTTTATTACATGGCTTCGCTACTTATATTATCAACTATACTCAATACTCCCACTCAAAGACTATAGTGGTAAACAAAAACATAGCTTCAAAATAAACATTTTGGCATACTGACTGTGTTCAAAAATAAAACTTCAAAAGTATTTATATCCGCCAAGTCATATTATTCTCTAAACAAATATCCCTTGAACTTCTCAAACTTAGCCTTTGTCACAGGCTTGGTCAGAACATCAGCCACCATGTGTGCAGTAGGGCAGTATCCTATAGATATCTTTCCTTCTGCTTGTGCAGACCGTACGAAGTGATACTTTATATCAACGTGCTTGCTTCTTTGTCTGCAAACTGGGTTCTTAGATAGAGCTATCGCCCCTTGGCTGTCCTCATATATCTTGACAGTAACATGCTGGTTACTACTATCTATTCCTTTAAGTAGTTGTACAAGGTACATACCCTCCTGAGTAGTGGCTGCTAGTGCCATGTACTCTGCTTCACAGGTAGATAGTGCCACTGGCTGCTGTTTCTTACTCTTCCATGATATAACTGGACCATTCTCAGTTAAGCTGAAACAGTATCCAGTTGTGCTCCTCCTGTCATTTTTATCGGCTGCCCAATCAGCATCACTATATCCTTCAAGCTGTAGCCTTCCCTTACATTTTTGGTAATGTCATTCTTGGTCAATAGTACCCTTTAAGTACCTCAATAAGTGTTTTGCTGTGGTCCAATGCTGTTGTTTTGGCTCTGCTAGGTGCTGTGATAGTTTACTAACATTCCAGCTTAGGTCAGGTTTTATACATGTCATTATGTATATCAGGCTACCTACTATCTCTCTAAATCCTGTTGGGTCGATAACTTCACCCTCACTGTCAAATTTTAACTTTTGCTCACATGGGGTGGATCTTGGTTTGCATTCGGACATTCCAAATCTAACTAACATTTTCTCTATGTGTCTCTTTTGAGTCATTTTGACCTCTCCCTCACTCTGTTCAAAATCAATGCCAAGGAAGTGTTTAAATGGACCCATATCCTTCATCTTAAACCTTCTCTTCAACATTTCTTTTACATCACTGAGTAAGGTGTTGTTACTCGCAGCTATGAGTAAGTCATATACCCAAACTAACAGAATCACTTTCTCATTCTCTGCTGTAGACACAATGATCAGCATCATTTTGTACAAAACCATTCTCTGTAAGGTGATCATGCAGTAACATGTTCCAGTTACGCCCAGACTGTTTTAAAACATACAATGACTTATTGAGTTTACACACCAAGTGTTCTCCTGTCTTTGACTTAACCTCAAAACCTTCTGGTTGCTCCATATATACCTCACAGTTCATAGGAGCATGGAGGTATGCAGTCTTCACATCCATTTGGTGTAGGATGAGACCCTCCTGTACAGCCACCTGTATTAATGCTCGGACAGAGGTCATGTTAGCTGTTGGTGAAAAAGTCTCTTTATAGTCAATCCCTTCAACTTGACCATATCCCTTTGCGACATACCTTGCTTTGCAAGTCTCAGATCCATCTGGGCTCTCTTTCACTGCATATACCCAGCGACCTCCCACTGCTTGTTTTCCTCCTGGCAGTGGGGTCAGAGTGAAAGTTTCATTCTCTGTAAAAGAGTTAATCTCCTCTTTCATCGCGTCAGCCCACATTCTTGATTTCTTAGAGTCCATGGCCTCTCTAAATGTTTTAGGTACATCATAAGCCACTCTGTAGAAAAAATCAACATTTTCACTTTCGTCATCATTACACTCAGCTTTACACTGGTACTCCTTTAAGTATTCGGGAGCCACTCTCTGTCTCGTAGGATACCTCCTTTCTCCCTGTTCTCCCTGAGCACTATCTGTCTGGGTCGGATCTGCCTCAGCAGTTTCCTCAACGCTGGACTCTTTACCCTCCTTAGGCTGTTCCTGACCCTGGTTTTCTATCTTCGGTGCTGCATCTCCATAACTCTCAATAGCATCCCCCATGTCACAACCTGTCTGATTCTGGCTATCTGCGCTACCTTTGGTAATGAATTTTACCAGCCTATGTTTTAAGACTTTTCCTGTCTCAGGATAATACACGTTATATGCTGGACTATATTTATCATAGCCTATGAAAATCCCCTTTTCACACCTAGAATCCAGCTTCTTCTTATCCTGCTTATACACGTAGCATTCAGAGCGAAATATCCTCTTGTTAGATAGGTTAGGTGTTTTTCCTGTGAAAACTCAGTAAGGTGTCTGCTCTAACCGCTTACTGTAGCACCAGTTACGGATTTGAGCTGCTGTTTGTACAGCATATGTCCATAATTGCCGTGGGAGGTTACTCTCCAATAGCATGCATCGTGAATAAGGTTCTCCAACCTCTTTCGGCAGTTCTGTTTTGATGAGGTGAGTATGGTGCACTTGTCTCGTGCCTTATCCCGTTACTCCTTAGTAAAGACTGGAACTCCTGCCCGGTGAACTCTGTTCCGTTATCAGATCTTATGCGCTTTATCTTTCCATATGGAGCTACATCTGCTATGAATTTTTCTGTAGCCTTCGTTGTGTCACTCTTTGCTTTTATTGAGTATGGAAAAATCATCCCACTGTAATCATCTGTAAATGCTATCGAATATCTGTAACCGTCTTCATCTGCTGGTTCTATAGGACCGCATAGGTCTGTTTGTACCAGCTCTAGTGTGGTTTTTGCTTTGGCATCTGCCTGTCTGTTCCTGCTTTGTGTAAACTTGCCCTGTGTGCATATTTCACAGTTTTTATTTGACTTGTCATGTTTCCCTTTTATCTTCATTCCTTCAACTACCTTTTCTAATTTTGGAACATCATCAAAATTACAATGCCCAAGTATCCTATGCCACGTTTGAATGTCATGACAACCATACATTACTCCAACATTTTCATCTTCTACTGTGCTAAAGTAATACAGCCTACCATACACATCCATTTTGAACTTGGTACCGTTCCCTCTTTGTGTAGGACAGTCACTCAGTTTGAAGAAACAGAAAGATGTAGGCTCTGCCTCCGTGTCTCCATCAGCTTTCCTGTACATGGTCTCGGCCTCGTCTTCGATTGCGCCCCCTTCCTTGCTGTGGAGTGTCCCATTTTCGTTCCTCTCCTCTCTTCTGGTATTCGTCAGGACATGTCCTAGCCATGTGTCCCTTTTTACCACATGCAAAACACTCGACGTCAGCTGGGTCCATTTTCTTTCCTCTCCCTCTTCCTCGTGGCCTCGTTGCCCAGCTAGCCTTCATCACGTTATCTACTTCTGCATTCATGTCACTCTTCCCATATTTTTCAGTACTTTTCAGTTTTGTTTTAAACTCGCCGAACGTTACAGTGTCATTTGTGTGATGTCGGGTGATGTGCACTACGGGTGATGTGCACGACGAATGGCTTGTATGAATCAAGTAGCCCTTTTACTCCCATGGCATCTGAAGCCCATCACTTATATGCTCGTCTGCTCTTCTCAATGACGTGAATATAGTCTCTGCTCGAATAATATAGTCAGTGACAGTTTCATTGCTAGCCTTCCTGAGTGAGGAAAGTTTACAATATAAACTCACAACTCGGGGTTTGTCCTTTCCCGCATAGTGTTCGCGGAGAATCTCCAGTGCTCTTCTTCCGTCACGTCTTGCGTCTCTCATTACCAATGACAAACTCTTTTTGTCTAGACATTGCACTAGCTCTGCATATGCTTCACCGTTCTTTCCCTCATCTTCCGCGAGAGCTTCCATGTCATCTTCGGGTATCTGCGGGTCCTCCAAGATAACCTCTCTGAGGCTGCGCAACTCCATGTGCGCGAGAAACCTTGTTTCCCAGAGTTCGTAATTTTTCTCGTCACCGTCGAATAAAAGTCTGAACCATCTTTGGCCTGTATGACTGGGCCCATAACCTGTAACGTTAGACATTTCCGCAGCAGTCTATCATTTTAACATTCACCAAAATGGTTAACTAGCACCTCCTTGTATGCTAATATTTGCGGGAGAAATAATGACGGACAGCCATCTTCTCTTTGGTCTGGGAACTCACCTGACCGTTTATTGCGCATGTTCAAAATAACATTACAGTACACGCAGGTACGCACATTCTAATATGACGTCACTGCGTACGCTATATTACATGGCTTTGCTACTTATATTATCAACAATACTCAACAGGAGCACTGCGATTAATATTCTGTAGGTGTAACAAAAGAATTTTGGGGAATAAACAACAGGAAACCCACACACACCGACCAGTACCTCCGTTTTGACTCACACTACCCACTGGAACACAAACAAGGAGTCATCAGAACCCTCCAGACACGAGCAGAAACCATTCCCACCACCAACAGAGGGAAGATGAGAGAACAGGGACATATCAGGACAGCCCTGAAGATCTGTGGCTATCCCGGATGGGCTTTTATAAAAACCAAGAAGAGACCTGCTGAGAGGGTAGAAAACAGAAGAAGGAACATCGTCATTCCATATGTTGCAGGGGTCTCAGAAAAACTCAGGAGGATTTTTTACCAGCACCGGATCCCTTTGCACTTCAAACCTGGCAACACCCTGAGACAAAAACTGGTTCACCCCAAAAGCACGACACCCAGAAACAAGATCGAAAACGTGGTTTACGGAGTTCGATGTAGTGAAGAGTGCACAGACCTGTACATTGGAGAGACCAAACAACCGCTACACAGGCGCATGGCTCAACACAGGAGGGCCAACTCCTCAGGACAGGACCCAGCTGTAATGGTAAGTGAGTGTTAGTTATACTCCCTGCCACCAGGTGGCAGCAGGGATGATGCACCCTCCTTATGTGAGTGGGCGGGGTTTGGTTGCAGGTGATCAGCTGATGAACCTTTAAATTATCACGGGGTACCGGGATTTAAATGTCACTGTGGACCTAGATGCTGAGAAGCTGATTGTGCTAATAAAGAAGTCTCATTCACTAAAGAGCACAACGTTTCTTCATTAATATAAGAAACATTACACCAGCCGAATTTCATCCACCCCCAGAGCCCTGCCACCACGGAGCTTTTTAACCACTTCAGCTCGAGAGATTGGAGAGCCCGACCCCAGATCCCCAGGCTCTGCTCCTCTGATAGAAGACATGCTAGTGGGGGATAGAGTCCAATTCATTCCAATGTTTTTTTTTAAAATCCATATTAGATCAGTTCATATGATTCATGTCATTGTGGAGATACAGCTGATACTGAGGTGAACAGGCAAGTCAGAGAGGGAAATAATGGAGCTGAAAGCTTGAGGTTACACTAGAAGGAACATCAGAGATTTTCACTTTGCCCTTCTGCGAAAATCATGTATTCCTCTCAAGTGGGTAACTGTGTCCATTCTATTGTGAACAGCCATTCAATCCCACACTGAGGTTGCCACTTTAACAAAGGCCAAACTGCTATTTGAATGCAGCTCAATAATTAGGCTTCTTTACACAACAATGGGAGGCAGTTAGTGATATGTTATACACATTTACACATAATAGTTTATGAAAGTGATTCCACACATCTGATTCGCATCAACAAAACAGCAGTCCTGTGCAGGGCTTAACAATCTTTAGAATATATCCATTTTTATCTGAATCAGGTGTGTAGAAGCAGGGAAACTTCTAAAACATGCAGGACAGCGGCTTTGGAGCGGCCTGGAGTTTCCAACCCCTGACATTGTTAAATAAGTGAATGACTTAGACAACGATTTTGTCTGATACAGGACCAAATGGAGTCCCCTACCAGTTTTCTAAAAGTGCACCTTGTGTCCTAAAGATTTTTGTCGAGGTAGTTAAGAATAGTTTGGGAGAATCAGTTTATCCCTAGAGCACGATGTAGGGTAAGAGGCAATCTTTTTCTAAAGGGAGGTCCATTTCGAATTATCTCTTTCCTACAAATGGAGGGCAAAATCCTCTTTACTGTAGTTGAGATTAGTTAGTTATTTAGAAATTAATAGCTTAAAAGATACTACTGTTCAGAAAAGCAGGTTTTGCAGTGTGTTTAGAACACACTAGAATGATTTTATAACGGATTCAGACAGCCAAAATTGAAAAAAGAGACTTAAATGTTCTATTTCTGGTTATAGCAATTGCATTACGTTCAGTGCCAGGTAGTGTCATGGGTTGTCATGTCATTGTTCGGTTTCCTGTTTTGTTTTGAAGTCTTTCCTGTCTAGTTGTTGTTGTCCCACTTCGTCCCTTTTTGATTTCCTAATCACCTCCACCTGTGTCTCATTATTTCCTCCCCTGTCTTGTGTTTATATATTCCAGTCTGTAGCTTGTTCATGCTCGGCATTTGGGTCCTGGTATTACGCTTCTGATACATAGCCTTATTTGGAAAGCATTCAATTTTTTTTATAGCTTGCCTGTAGTAGTTATTAACTCAGTAATAGCCTATTTCCAGTATAATAGACCATGCCTCAATTCAGCAGATTTTACAACAGGTTGGCAGAAGCTAGAGATTGGCATTACGGCACGGTGTTTCTCCATTAGAAAGAGACAGATGCCAGGATGGCCTTTGACAAACTTAGGTCCTACATGGATGATATGATGTTGATGACTACAACAGTGCTTTAGATGAAAAGAGAATACTTGAGAGACCTAATGAAAATCTAAAGTGTAGTGGTACGAAAATCAAACCTAGTAAGTCTGGAAGTATATCGAGAGTGAAATCAAGTAATAAACAGTTTGTAGTAGATGCAGAAAAAAGTGATTATAGAAAAATCAGTAAAGAGTTTAGGTAGTTGATTATGGGAAGACTTGAATGGTGGAGAGGAGGTAGTGTAGTTTTAGAAAGATGTTACTGAGGGACTGGTTTGAATAGATAGACCTTGGCTTCTAGGAAAGTCGATGCTGTGGTATCTGTAGTTTGGATTGTTTCCAAAGTTGATGTGGCCACTGTCGGTGTATGAGATTCCATTATGTGTTGCAGAAAAATTGAAGATTTGTGAATTCCTACATTAGGAAGTCTCCAGGTGTTCCTAGATGTTTAAGTACTATGTGGGACGTTGCATATGTGTGGCGGTCTCCTGCTGCCTAGGTTCTCACCGCACGAAGACACACAGGCGTTTTAGTGAGATGTACCTCTTTTTTTCAGGGAAATTCCTCTGTCCCGCACTTCTTATGGCTCTGTCGATCTCTAGTGATGCTCATGTTTTCTGGCTGTGGTGTACCGTCTGTCCAGTGTAGGGTGGAGCAGCTTTTTAGACAGGGGGAAATGATAAGTGCTACAAAGGCAGTGGCTCTGGCTAAGTAGGGACGGTGGTTTAATTGAGAAAGTAGAGAGAGGAAAAGCATTTTGATGGAAATTGTTACGGAGTATGGTGGAAAGCAGTATCCCGCGAAAGGGAAATTCCAAGAACCTGAAACTCTCAATGCTCATTGTGTTCAGGTACTGCAATTCTAAAACATATTTTGTCAGGCTGGAAAGTTAGTTAGTCCCTATGTGATGCAACGCAATAAAGTATTAAGAAGCTTAGCTGCAGGCATTGAAGATAATCATATTCAAAAAGGTCTTGTGAAATAAAAAGGTCAGAGTCACAAGAGGTCAGAAGTCAGAGCAGCCTGAACATGTTGATTGATCTAAAATCCTCGTACCAAGGCCTTTTGGAAAAAAAAGGGTGTTATTATAATATGGTTGGGAATAACAGGAAACATCTGTGACAGTTGGACCTGAGCTTGGGAAAAGTCATATTGGCGTGCACCAACTACACACAAGTGAAGAGGGATGCTATTCAAGCATTGTACAATCTGAAAGAGGGTGACAGAGCTAAAGAGAACTACTGGTTTTGTACACGTTGTACACTCTTCTGAACAAGCTCTCCTGGCTGCAAAGTTGAGGAAGTGTGACTTGTTCATTACTCCATCCTTAAAAATCCCATGACAGTCTAAGGTGAGGAGAGTTGCAATTCAGTTCTTTCAAGAGGGGGGCAGTTGACTAGACAGCAAGTAGGCAAGGCAGCTTAAGAAACACTTGTGATTGGGAGATGCAAGTAGATTTAGGAGTGACTCTGGAACACCAATTAACTAACCTCCTGGGGGTGTTGTGGGCCCAACTATACGAAACACTGATGAAAGGAGGTTCCACCTGATGACCCCATAGACTTGGTCTATAAAGGGGCCTTGGGGATCACATGGTTCATCATTAAGTACTGAGCTAGTATCAGAAGTTTAATGGTTGATTTTAGAGAATTATTCACTGAGTATGGTCCATTTTTGGGACACAAGTTTCTTGTCTTTACTTTGAACTTATAGGTTAGAGTTTGAAACAACTTCAGGGTTAGAAAATGATTATAGTTTTTATATAAATTTGGGAATTTGAATTTGGGAATTTCATTGCAATTCATATGCTTTTGCTTCCAATGGAGGCATATCCATTAACTGCAAAATAAATAGTTTTGAAAGGCATGAGCAAACAACTGAAGCACAAAATTTCCCCCAAAAAATGCATGCTAAAGTCATGCAGTTTGAGTCTGGAAAAAGTCTGTTTTCACAGTTGGTATTTCTTACTTAAGGGTAGAATACCAGTGTTTTCTCCACCACACAGAGGAATTTCTGTTCAATGGTTATTGTTTATTTGAATGCTTTTCAAATGTTGTGGTATTATTCATAATTCTGAGGCTTTGCATGTGTTTGTGGATTTGTATTGTTGATGTTGACAAGTCTGTATCTGTTGTCCTTCTTGTTAAACTTGTAGGAGCTTAGATGCTCTCTACTGCACCACATAACTAATGAGCCTGTCCAAGCAAACAAGAATCATCCTCTACATTTGAGATTTTATCTCCATAGCTTGTCTCTCAAGCTATGGATTTTCTTCAGAGGGACTTTGGTAAAGCTTTATTGATGTCTGCAAGGAGATGTAATTTGGTATCCATGGATGATATAAAAGCGAACATCCTAGTTTGAGTTATCAAAAAATGTTCTCTTTCCTCACCAGAAATATTGGAGGATGACAGGGTTGAGGTGTTTATTTTTAAGTATACGTGACCATGGTGGATTCTTATGTCCATATATTGCAGATTACGAAAAACAACAACATTTTACTGAGGACAGACTTTCAACATAGAGCTAGAGACCATTTACATGCCAACACTTAAGAAGAATTAGGACAGCAGCACATATAAATAGTCTTCAATACACTGTAATAAACAGGCTGAGGTACATTTATTTATTATATACATTATTATATGTGTATGGTTACATTTGTTCCTGATTAACTCACAATTAACAGTTCACATTATAGGAAAGATATGATATGTAAGGACTTGTTCTCCATCTGTCTTTGGATTTTCTTGTTCTGTCTAGTATAAGTTTTTTATGTATCCTGTGTGTTTCTTCAGGTTGATATAAATAGTGGAGTTTGTTCAGGTGTGTTTGTGCATCAGGACCACAGGATGTGATGAGCCTGTGTTACCAGTTCTCTCTGGAAATTACAATATATGGCAGGAAGAAAATGTGTCGCCATGGTGACAAGTCTTCTCAACCACATTGTGTATGATAGATAGACTCATGGGAGAGAGACTATTTTCTGACTCCCATGATGTTGTTTACCTGCTTCACCTGTTCCTGTTATCAAGCCAGGCAGCAAGAAAGCAACATTGATTTCAGGAGTGTTACACTAATTCTCTGCAGGGAGAAAGTGCATAAAAAAACACAACATAATAACCATAAATATGCAGCCTGTAAGAATCTTTCATGAAAAATCTAAACGACCTCTATGCATTAATAAAGCAGATAGCACAAAGTGTTATCAGCCATTTGAATAAAACTGTGAATTTGAAAAATGAGTTTCTTCCTCTCTGCATGAAACTCCCACTGGAGCGTCAGATACACCCTCGCCTGAAGCTTCAAGCAGTGAACAGTCAACCCTTAATAACTGATTAAGAACATTTACATCTCGTTCCTTTTAATTATTTCTTGTTTCTGAGTCTCGGGGAGTGCTAAACAGAGTATCTGAGTGTAAAGTGGCAGGCAGGAGATGTGCTGTCCTCGTTTATCTGGGTCAAGTTCGCATTTGGCTGAGGAAATTAGATTCAAGTACCAGGATGAGCTGCAATGATGAAAAATGTACTTTTTTAAACCAAAAACTATTTAACTAGAAGAAAAATAGCAATCTATTCACACAAATCTCATCAATTTGCTGTTGCTGGGACATCACATAAAAGTAAAAGACATCTCTGCGGCTCACAGATTTGCGCTGTAGCTTCACTTTTGGCCAGGATTTACTTTCCAGAAAGCAGAGATTTGTTTTTCAGTGACTGAGAGGTAAATTAGATTTTTGATGTGCTGCGATATTATGAACCAGATGATGTACTGTAGCGGAACAGTGACAGATCCGAAGCACTCTTCTGCTGAAACTTCTTAAACAGAATTTCTCACAGCTTCTATATAATTTTTGTCACATCCAACTATATTTTTATTTACATATTTATATTTACATTGTTTAATTTGTTGCACCATATATAAGAAGATAGCAGGGAACACCTGAAACCTGCAAACTTCTCAATTTTGTGCCAAAACAGAAAAAAAAGTCTTGTTGTAGAATAACATGTTTTGTAGTTAATTTGAAACAGAGTTCATTGGTGAGGCCGGGATTATAGTGATTAAAGTACTCATTTTGTTTCGGTTTCTGATAAATAACCTGTCTGACATTAAACCTTTAAAGCCAGATCCAAGAGAAAATAGAGAGAATAGTGTATTTGTTCTGAACTCTTCATTTGGACATTAACAAAATATGAAAGAAAAAAAAACATAAATAGTCTTTGAATATTTATTATTTCTTACTGTACGAGAAGTCAGTAATAAAGACCAGTTGTATACAATAGGTAGTAAAACAGTATCCTGTCCAGCCAGAAAACAATGCCTTGTGGTACTCCTGTACAGTTTCACTTAAGGAACATACATAATGTACATTCTACATTATAGAAAGAATCTGAGCCATGCTGTTTTAAGGGTCACAGTCTCTACTTTTGTTTGAATTTTAATTGCACAATATATCTAACCCTTTAGTTGTTCTTGTTTTTAATTCATACTTTTTTCATTTGGAAAATGGAATTCTTTTTTTAGATAACATTTCAACGTTGGGACCAATTTTTATAATACCATTGATATCTGCACATTTGGGAAACACTTTAATCCAACAAATATCTCTCTTTAATGTTAACTTTAAATGATCACATATTTAGAGGCATCAGAACAAAACAGTGAATAACAAATTGGACATTGTGACAGTTTTTAAATTCTTCTAAACTGTCCATTGATAGTTTACCCTTTACTGAGCTTTTATTAATAGCGTTATTATCTTAAGGGAAATGTGTGAACATATGTTCATCTTAAACTGTGTTCATAATAGCCTTAGGCAGATAATTAGAGTGCATCCTCAAGCGTTTTTTGTATTTTCCCGTAGAGTGGCAGCAAAGAAATGCAGTCAATATCACGTAGACTGCCAAATCATCTTATCATGCACGTTTGACTTTTCTCATCTGGGGTCAGCCTCGATTTGCACAATAGGTGTGGCAGCAGTTTGGGTCAAGTTCATATTTGGCTGAGAAAATTAGATTCATGCCCTTCTGACCCACCCACTGGCAGGAAACTGTTGTTACACCTGAGACCCAGCTGCAACACTTATCATGTATCAACGTTGTTCTATATTTTTAGAAAAATCACTTCCGTTGAGCAACACAGATTTTTGTGTATCTTTGCTTCTGTCTAAAAGCTTAGCCAAATGATGCTATCCTGCCACACAAGTAATGGCGATTGTTTACTCTTTTTTTTGGGGGGGGGAAACTCTTTTTAAACATTGGTTACATTTTCATGAGTTAAACTGCTCCACTTGGCCACTTTTATTCAGTATGTTACACATTTCACTTTCATCATACTCTTGCTAATATTAATTTTGGAGTGAATTATCAGTTTGATGCATATAAAAATATGTCAATACAAATGACACGGTGATGTGACCAGGAGGATTTCTTTTCAATTAGACTACCAGTAACATTGACAATGGAAGCCTGAAAGCCATCTTTCCACCAGAGATAGTAAATGATTTGTCTTAAAAATTTTTTCCTACTTCACTAAACTTCACATCAAAGCTATTGCCTCCATCAAAATGAAAAAGAAAGACAAATTTATAAGCATAGTTTATTAATATTCATGTTTAATTTTCACCAGGTCTGTAAAGGTACAAGTCTGTGCAAACATGCTCAAAACACGAAAAAGCCACTGCACTCCCTCCAACTGATAGTACAGTATACATTGATATATGCATACAGTATTAAATTACATAGGAACTTTTTCAGAAATATAGATATACAATACATATGTACTTGTATATGTATATATGATGTATATACGTGTGTATGTTACTATATATATAGTATATATAAATAGAAATTCCTTTTAACTGATAAACAGGAAGTTTTCACAATAAAAATACACAGGTCCACATATACTGTGATGCCCTTATATGCTGGAAGTGACTGTGTAAACTAATTCATGAGCAAAGGAAAATATTTTTTTTAGCTTATAATGACTGACAAAATTATTGGAATCTATTCAACTGGAGGATATCTACAAGTAAAGACACACTTTACGTTTTGTGTGAAAAGTGATAGTATGCATTTATAGTGTGCCAAGGAAAAGGGGTCTGAGGAAAAGCGTGGCACAGGTTGTTTTTTAGGAACTTTGCTTGTCCAAAATATGCTTGTCTATGTCTGGCATCATAGGGAAGCTCACATTGGAAATCAGGTCTGAATAAGGCCAATGTTTTATGACTGACAACAGCTTTACTGCAGGAATGAAAATGGGTAATTTTGGGGTTTATTTATCCTATGTGTCTTATGTTTAGGTGATAGAAAATTACAATTCCTCACAAAATCTTGAAAAGACCTTGTTTTACATGGGATTTGGATGTCTTTTGCATGAGTGTAATGCTGTTTATTGAACAAGTACTGTCTGGAAAAGATTCAGACAGTAATAAATGTAACATTTCTGTGCACATAAGCTCCACCTGGGCTTTAACAATAGGTCAGGAGTACAGTCTTATCAACTTCTAATTTGAAAAGTATACAGCTGAAGCTTCCATCCGCAGTGATAAAATATCTGCATTTGCTTGACAATCAGCTCAAAATGAACCAGATCACATAGCATTGTGTGTGTGTGTGTGTGTGTGTGAGGGGGTTTTATCAACCACACACTTGTTCCATCCATCCATTAACTATACAGCTTATTCCCAGTGGGGTCACTTGAGGCTATCTTAGGACAAGAGGACACACACAGAAAAGGTCCCCGTCCACTTCTGAATCAAACCCGGAACTCTCTTGCCGTGAGGCGACGGTGTTAACCACCACACTGCCGTGCCACGCCTCACTTTAACACAGTTAGCTTATAAAAAGAAACCTGTAAGGATGCAAAGAAGCCATCGAGAAGATATCATACCGTAAAATTAGTTGTGCAACTGTTATTTTTAGGCTGATGATGATTTATTTTTTCTGTCGACTGATCAGTTCCTGTGAACTCTCAGGATAAGGTGGCTGGGTGGTGTGAAACTCACAAGACAAGACAGAACATAACAACATCTCTGTTCAACAAGAGGAATGACCATGATTTGAGCTAGAATAGGACATTTTACACTATCTTACTACTGGCAAAAAACCCATGGCATTACTTTAGAGATAGAAATCAGTTATATAAGCCACAGTAAAACAGTTTAATCACTTTTAGATTAAGCTTAAACTAATTAATTTCTTAATTGTTTTTTTAAAGATAAATGTTACTTACCAAGTTCTTCCATACATATCTGTGCCTCATTTTTTTCAAAAGTGCTTATCATGCCAATGATATAATTAGACTTAATTTTGACCCAGAGTTAATTTAACTCTGGTTAGTTTCCATACATTTTATGAAATAACCTTGATAGATTAAAAATAAATTACATTTTGCGGTTTTCTTGTGTAAATGGTTTTTGGATTTTATTTTGTGCTTCAGAATGTGCAAAATATTTGGAATTAGTAAAAAAAAATCTGGCCTTTGGCCTGGTCAGACCCAGACTTCATTACTATGGGGCCATGCTGCTGTGATGGATGCACTATGTGATCACGCATTGTTTTTCTGAAATTTTCAAAGCCTAGACTGACAAATATGTTCCATAGGCACTAATCCACCCCCCATCGGTAATTCAGACTGAACTGAGCACCAACTGGCTGGTGTCTCCCCTATTTCTGCATTTCGACTCACTGGGAGCGACAAACGACAGAAGCAAAAGGCTTTCATAGCGACTGGGCTCATCCCATTTGTCGCAGGGGACGCGATAGCGATGGAAGCATTGCAAATCGTGCTCTTGCGTCACATGTCTCAAAGAAATTGAAATGGTTATGAAACTGGAGGAATTTTGACATTTTTCACAGCAGTTCATATCAGACAAGGCAATGATGAAGAGCCAAAACATTTTACTGGAACTGAGAAATATTGCTTTTAAGTCTCCCTTGTGATAGAAAAGGACCTTGGGTTCATCCTATATTTAACATTCTTTTTCTTTTTTTTTTAAACTGTTGGATAACTATGAAAATGCGTCTTCTGTCTTTGATTGCTTCTGTTCATCACCAGTCAGAGTTGTTGAAATTCTGACGTTTGAAATGTTGAAATGCCTGTAAACGCAGCATTATCCGCCAGAGCATTTGATAAAAGGTTTTTTATTTCTAATCGTAATTGTTTTGATCTAATTCGCATTTGAACGACGGACAGTTCCTCAAAGGAAAACACTCTGGCAGGTTCAAAGCCACTTTTAGAATCGTGATTGTTTTTGCTCTTAGTTGTGCAGTTCCTGCTGATGCAAGGGAAGTTAGAATAGATGAATGACCCAATGAGGAGAGGAGACTCATTACTTCCAAATTAATGCCAGATGCTGATGCAAACAGGGGCCAGATGGAAGGGACAGGACGTCACTGGACCAGATGCAACTATAGATTGGATCAAATGTCCATCCTAAACAGATTTGCTGGGTTTGTTCGGGAATTGACGAGAATAAGATTTTCACATGGGAACTGCTTGCAAGACTTCTGCCGTGAGGTTAAATAAGGCAATGAAAAAAAGTTAGAAGATCATTTCCTGCCCTGGACTGGTGAGAAATCAAAAGAAAATGACTTCTTTTCATGGATCCGTGAGGGTTTCTAAAGCCCTTAATTCAGCCTTTAAAGCAAGACATCTCTTTAACAGGGTTTTCAAGAGGAAACCTGTGTGACAGTCTTGTTAATACTATTTCTGGAAACGTCTTGTACCACGCCTGTTTTAGTTGTGTATGTGTGTGGTTGCTTATTGTGTCCACTTGTTGATATTCTCCATATCAATTTCAAAATGTCAGCTCATAGGTGATGAAATCATAAGCGAGGGAACGACTACTCCTACTGGTTGAGAGACAAGCAAAGCAAGAACAGCTCTTCTCAACACATCGATACATCAGCATGTCAATGAGTTGTAAACATAGGCAGAAGAGTGAGCGCATCTGCCCACTGTACACTGGTACGAACAACACCTTAGTAAAGTTGAACAAGACATGAACGGAGTAAGATGGAAAATGGGTTGAAATTTCCCTTAATACGAGGATCTACTGTAGCTGGACACAGAGAGGATCTATTAACAGTCAGCAGCTCCATGGTCCCATAGCCGGGGCTTCCACACACAACTGCCCCTTGTGTAGCTAAATAAAAAACGAAAATGTTCTTTTGTCTTTAAATATATCAAGAGGCATATTCAAATGAGCAGCCTTGAAGATACCTTCTTCCACGTTTCCACAGAAATGAACTCCGTATAGTAATATTTGCAACATTATCTTATTTGACCGTTTTCACCAAAGGTGGTGGCTCATTGATGGCAGACCTTGAAAAGGTGAATGTCTGACATAATTCTAAAATAACAACTATAGCTGCACATCACTTAAGCTTTGGGTTACTTTTCGGAAACGGCATCATTATCGTGCTTCGCTTTCCTGCACATGGGTTGATTTTAATGCTATAATTAAATAAGCCATGTGTCACATATTGTCAAAATTACTTATTTTTTTTTTACACATTTACACATGATATTCAACCATTTCTAATATTGGTCATGAACAGTAGATCTGTGTGGTACACGTTTAATGTTATGTAGGCTTTCATCAAAATGAAGCCATTTATCATCCACTTTGGAGCTGATTATCATCCACTTTGGCATTGCTTACATTTGCTGGTTTGGAAAAAAAGTACCAGAATTCACTGTGAAAATATTTGGAATGTACTGTGTGTTACTGAGAGCATATGGATGTTTTATTTCAGTCAGTTCAAGATATCCAAACACTCCAAATTCATCTGGTATTACAGGTCTTCTTACTAGATGTCTAGTGTAAATTCAATATTAATGATCTTTTCTTAGAAATGATATATGCAACATATGTGGCATATATCTTAATAGTGAATTGAGTCTGAGAGATATTTCATGAGCTGCACTCATGTGTACAGTACAGCAAGTATCTTACTTCAATGGGTAAAAGTATGTAATATATTTGGGAATTGCCCTTCAAACCTCTGAATATTGGCATCCCTTGTATTAGAAGACTTTGGAAAATGTTTGGAAAAACGCGCCACACACAAATTGATCTTTTATATGCTTCCGGCAAAAAATATGAATTAACAGCAGAAGAACTGGATAATCAATATCAGCAGTAATATACTCCTAAAACAAACATTAATGCACTATTTGCATAAGGAAAACAAAAGCATTAGTTGATGTATAGCTACATTGTTTGATGTTCAGCTGATCTCTGCATAGCAAAAGAAAAAAAGAAAAAAAAAAGAAAACAGAACAGTCCAACTTTAGCACCAAAATGTGACCAAAATAAAGAACAATGTTGCATGGATTACCACATTAATCTTATCCATGTCTGGGAAACCATTCTCACTCCCTATTCACATTTTTCTCACACGGATCATTTTCCTACTTTTTTACCTCTAAAAACTTGTCAACCTCTCTTCTGTCCAATTTTTTCACACAGCTGAGCTGGAGACCTGGAGCCAGCCCACATCCGTGTAGGCCCCCGTCACATGCCAGTACAGCGCACCCATCAGTTTGGTCCACGCCGTCTGCACTTCTGCTGTGAAGAGCTCCGGAAAATCTTCCGCTAACACTTCCAGCATCACGCCACTCAGGATCTGAATGATGGAAGAGGGATGAAAAAATAAACTGCATCAAAATGGAAGAAAGGACAACACCGGGGCTTGTTTGACAATGCACGTGAAACCGAGAATGAGATCTCTGAAACAGGAAAGCATCCAATAGAGAGGTAACACAAAGGCAATAAAGATGCCTTTTTTTTTTTTTACAGACAAACTGCATTGCCACTAAACGTACAGCTAATGAAAAAGGTTTGCTCACTTTTTTATATATTTGATACATACACTTTCTGAAATCTTTTACATGTAAGACCTTATGGTAAAAACTTTACTCAAAAACCTGCTGCACACAGTATGATGCAATGGGGGGGAAAGTATTTATTCTGCCACTGATTGTGCACGTTCTCCTACTTAGAAAGATGAGAGAGGTCTGTAATTCTCATCATAGGTACACTTCCAACTATAAGGAAACAGTTAAAGGATAGAGGAAATCACATTTTAAGGATTTTTAAAGAGTTTATTTCTAAATTATGGTGGTATTTAAGTATTTGATCACCCACAAATAAGCAAGATTTCTGACTGTCACAAGCCTGTAATGTCCCCTTTTAGAAACACTTCTGTCCCACCCTCAATACCTTTATTAAAGCGTTATCTCTATAAAAGACACCTGTCCACAGCCTCAAACAGTCTGACACCAAACTCAACCAAAGAGCAGTCCAAGGACACCAGGAAGAAAACTGTAGGGCTGCACCAGGCCGGGAGGAGTGAATCTACACTAGGCAAACCATAAATCAACTATGGGAGCAATTGTAAGAAAATGTGAAAACAAAGTATTGATATGAACTTCTATTGTTGACTAAATAGTTATTTTCCACTAAATGCCACATGACTAGACACTTCACCCGCAACTCTATGCGTTACATTATCACTCAGCTTGGACTTTTGTTGATACTTTCATTGGAATTACTATGCACACTGTGATCAACTCGCTATGTGTGTGTATATACATGTATAGTTATACTGTATCTATACTGAGAAACTTTATAGTGGTAATTATAATTCTTCAGATTTAGATATATTGGTCATGAGATATATTGGCTATGCCAATTTACTTGTATGTCTAAAAACATACATGGGATTAAAGCTTTTTCTGATCGTGATCCTAATGAGATTTCCTGGATATTTTTTTTTTTTTTAACTCATTTTGCCCCTCATAATTGCAGTGTACCTATTATGTGAATTACAGACCTCCTCTTTCCAAGTAAGAGAACCTGCACAGTGAGTTGGCTGACTAAATACTCCATAGTTTTGACTAACGGGTCATAAATGATAAATGTAGGGCCAAATAGAGACTTCAGACCAAAACACAATCTTTTTTTTTATTTTTTTATGTGCCTGGCTGCAGTTTTCAGGCAAAGATATGATTAAAATGATCCCACTGGAATGCAGGGATTACTCAGTGGGACTAATTATAGCAATGGTTTATTTAGTATCTGATCTATTACTCTTTCAAATTTAATTCTAAAGGAAATCAGATGATGGTTCTTGCCACAGTTGCATTAACAGGCTAGCTGCAGGCAGCATTCAAAGCACTTGAAGATGCAGTGTACTTCCGTGTTCAAGCAAATGAAGAGAGTATATTGGATTTCATATTAAAAATGATGTCACCACATTGTCTATATTGAACCCTGCAACAAAAGTATCCCATTTGTAATCTGTTTTCCTGCCTCTATATGCAATTACATCTGATTTCTCTGACTACAGCACCACTTTGATACTGTTGTAAGAATCATTGCCATTAATTTATTCGTATATATGTGCATAATGTTTTATTTGCTTCTTTATATACAACCATTCTTTGCTGTGTTGATTATCTAAGGAACATTTTCTACATTAGTTCATATTGAATCATGGAGGGTTTTTTTTTTTTTTTTACCCCTAATCATGCAGCCTTGCATACAAAGCTCAATATAGTTTGGTATATTGCTGCTGTACATTGCTCATTGAGAAATTCAGCATAAGCATTGAATACAAATAACAATCTTTATAACAGTGCCTGTGAATGTTTGTGCTTTTGGTGACTTTCAGATTTTTCAACTCACTGTAATGATTCAGAGCTGTATTGGATTAAAAAGAGGTTAATTGCTATATTTCTTTTTTTATATATAAATAATCTAGAAGAAACTTGACAAAAGAAATTGTTCTGTGGTTGTTCCCAAAAATCCTGCCATGCGTGCCGTTGTCACCCATGGCTAAATGATATCTTGACTACAGAAAACCAGAGTAATGGATTCACAACAGTTCATGACTTTTCATCGCTGAGAGATAACAACATAGCTACAGTTGAAGCATCACCAATAAATGAGTGCAGATCCAGAGGGATTTAGTTTCGGCTGAGTAAATTCAAATGGGTAATGTGTTATGCAGCCCATGATAATGGATTGATAATGAGAAAATTAATTTGGGGTGCTCTGATAATTCAAAGGGTTGTTGAACCATAGAGAAACAAAATTATATCGCCACTTAGCCAGTGTAAAGAACCATTGCTTGATAATTATCTCTCAAAATGCATTTTGCTTTCGCTCCTTTGCACACTGATCAAAGTACAAAAATTAGAACATATTGTTGTAAAATATACAAAAACATTGAAAAAGGTAAATTATCATTAAAAAATCCTTAACAATACCTTAAAGTACATGGGCTCTACTTTGTGTTTGATAGCATGGGCCTTTCCCACCAAGGCCAACACTGATGACACCTTCTCTGGGTCATGCAGGTTCTCCACTACAGAGTTGATGGCATTCATCACCCGGCGGGCATGTTGCCGAAGCTGACAGCTTCGCTCCATCTCCTCAGGGTCTTCCATGTCCTGAAATTGGCTAAAATACTGCTTTGCCGATGGAAAGTTGACGAAGAACCTAAAGAGGCACAAAATAGTTTGACTCAGTACTGCAAATAAATGGTCATGTCTATCTTAAAGAGGCGACATCTGACATTCAGAAAACATTTTTAACCCTGTGATGCCAAATGTATCATATTTGATACATACGGTTTCTGAAATGTTTTGCGTCTGACACCTTTTGCATAATTTAATGGTAAAAACTTTGCTCAAAACCCTTTTGCACACAATCAGATACACCTGATAACAGTGGGCAGAAGGCTACACAAAACATAATCTTGACTTATCACATAGTAATAAATTATCAATATTCAAAATGTATATTTGTTTCTTTTTTTTACATATTTTGTTAAAAGGCCAAATAAAGACTTAAAACCCCCAAAAAGGTAAATTTTCTCTTTTGTTTTATTCTTGGGTCAGGCTTTAAAGGGTTAAAAAGCCTACGAAACAAATGCCTACGAAACATTTTGGGATTTGCGTCACAAAATTGACTCCTTTTTAAACTGAAACATGTCTATTTGGTGGACGAAATAAAAGATCTCCTGCCATAAAATGTACTTGGGGAACTGGAATAATGTACCGTTAGAGCAAGAGTAACAAGACGGAGCAGTCATGCTGATCAACAACACGCCCACACAGAGTCAAGGGATTATCCTGAAGCAAATAGTTGTTTTTTTTACTGTATTAATGTTGATATTTAACACAAATAAGATGTGATACATACTCATCTTTAATTCATAGGGACGAAAATGTTGCAAAAAAGTTGTGACGGAGGAATAGAAAAGGTAGAGGTAAGTGGTATCAAGGGATGGAGGAACATGGTAACCTGCAACAGTACACCAATAGAAATGGGGAAGGGCGGACGTTCAACAGTGAATAAATACTAAGACCGCATCTGAAAAGTGCTAAAGAGATTCAGAATAATGTCCTCGGTATGAAATTGCAGAGGGTGAACATGCCACCATCTATGGTATATATATTTTTTAATATACAGAGAGAATAATTCCCCGAAACAATTCTAAATGACATGCTGTGCATTTGTTACATCTGCCGAGGTTCAGAGTACAATCCTGTATCAAACAAAGATATGGCAATGTTCCCCCCCTCAAAGGTCCATCAACCGGTCCCAGCTGCTTTCCCTTTGAAATAGGGATTCCAGCTGAGTGACACTTGGCAGACACTAAATCACTGGATCTTTGTCAGTGATTGTTTCCTTGCAGGATGTCTAAATGTGTGTGTGTGTGTGTGTGTGTGTGTGTGTGTGTGTGTGTGTGTGTGTGTGTGTGTGTGTGTGTGTGTGTATACGCCAGTTGAAATTTGGTTGGGAAAGTGAAAGCAGACACAATATGAGAGTTACAACATTCTTGTTAAATTTGAATCCATGGAAATAGGAAATTTGTCGGCATAAAGGTTCAGAATGTGTTTTTTTGTACATTTTCTTTAAAGTTCTGAGCAAATTTATACCGGGTTTAATGTAATAAGAGAGCTGGGTGAAGGAACGTTAAATATGGTGCGGGTTAGCTCTTAGGGAAAAACTTTTTTTCCTATTTTTTTTTATTTATATTTTTTTTCCACTAAAGAATGCATTTCTATTCCACTTTTCTGTTTTTGAATGCAAACATAGTTGGAGATTACTGAGATATTACAAACACATACAACTCAACAGTGTGCTAAACAAAGTGTCCCCAAATCCAAAATTTTGAGTAAAACTTTGGACTTAACAGCATTTTCACGAGTTAGTTATTGTTTTAAAAATATGGAAGCGTCAACTAATGTAGTAATAAAACATTCAACATACGATTCAATTTGGTGTACCCAGAAGGCAATATAACAAACCTTTTAAAATCTCACATGTTCTCCTAAATCTATTGAGATGTAATATTAAAGATTTTACTCTTCATAATTACTTCTCAGTGTCCTATCTAAATAAGTTACATATTGAGAAAAAATGAGAAAAGTTTGCCACCACCACATGAATTTCTTTATGCACACAATGTACTTAAGTGCACAGAAAATTCAAAAACATATAAAAGCTCTAGAGGAAATGATCCTCATTCTGTTTATTATCTCTACTTTCATCAAAATACATGCAAAAGATAATCCTGAAGCCTTTATCTGATCTTTATTTGCCTTTATTACACAAATCATTCTTTTTCTCCTGCTATCTTAAAGTGCAGTTATGTTACTTACACTTTTCCCTGTCAGTGCAGAGTCTAATTTGTCTCTGCATCATCCGTTCAGCAGGAAGTTCCCAGCAGAAACCTTTAAAGTGCAGAAGCGCTGATGAGACCCCGTAGTAAAAATTGATCACGCTCTGAGTGTAATTGCCTGCAGGTGTGTTGAAAGTGGCTACTAATTTTCATGCATATTTAGCAATCTGTGGAGGCAAGAATGCTAAAGCAGACTCCAAAAAGAAAGACGCTTAATGTACATTTATAAGGATTATTTAATAGTTGTGGGATATTTTTTTGTTTAAAAAAAACATTCCAGCACAGATGATGTTATGTAAAGAAAATTGATTAAAAGGTAAGTAATAATTGCTTGACCTTTTACATGTCTCGTCTCTTCAAGCTTATTTAATTATCATAAATGTGGGAGTAGAAAAAACGCATTGTTTTTTTGTTTACTTAATGTAGCAGGAGAAAACTGATGCTCTGTCTTTCATCATTCGTTAAATAGCATTCACTTCAGATGATGGCATCAGTGCTTAGTCCTTTACTTTTTCAGATTAGTACTTAAAATTTCAAGCAAATGTATGTACCAAGGTGGCAACAATAAACTTGTTTAGCTCCTTGATACAGCACGCAATATATAGGCAGGATGGATTTGTGGAATGTAAAAAAAACTACCCATGCTCATAATGTAGACCTGTATCACTCTTATTCTTAATCGTGGACAAGATCTTTAACACCAATTTATCCAAGTCACATATCGTGGTACCTGAAAGCCACATTAATACCAGGTACAGGTTTTAAAAAGAGGACTGAGACGTTTAGATAAGCAACATATTTCCGAGATGTTTTTGCGTTTTCAAATATTAACCAGTCGAGGTTCGCCTACATTTGGGCATGCAAATCCAGCTGTTTAAAGCCTCTGGAACCGACAAATATGGTGCAAAACTTTGTTTTAATGATGCTCACTAAATACTGATATCTAAATAGTCAAGAGTGTAAGCTACATTCAGGCTAAATATGATTCAAAGGTGAAGGTTATCTTGAAGATCTTGATTAGGTGACAGCATTCAGCTAGTGTACAGGTCTGTATAGCTTAAAATTTTTAGGTGGACTAAATCAGGTCTACATTCTTGGGTGTTAGAAAATATTTGTCGATACTCTGACTTAACCTAGGTCAACAGTGAATTGATGGTTCCAGCTTCCATTGTCATTGCTGGGTAGGATAGTTTACTAAAAATTTATATTCTCCCCAGGATACTTTATGTTATGCAAATGGTATTTCTTAAAATGAACAGGTCAACTTTCTCTAAAATTGAAAAATACCTGTCGAAATATAAGCAGCCTTGAAAAAAAGCCCAGGGTTGAAATAAAAGTTTTGCAACTGCCAAGAGACTGGGGGGGTCAAGCTGTTTCTGGTTTTAAATATTATTACCAGGCATCTCATGCATGGGTAATGTTAGTTCTTCTCAGTCCTCAGTTAATACACATTCCTTTTTACACCACTTGTAACTGAATGTGTTGCTGTCAGCTTCTTTCAAGACTCATTCCATATATACTACCACCAGTAGGAGTTGGGAACAGCAACCTGCAGTTTATAAAACTAGACGTTTGGTGTAATAATTCACATTTAATAGGGCAAATACTCAAGTGTATTAGAACAACTTAATAGACATTAAAACTTTCTCTCAAGGCTTGGTTTTTAATATATATTGTGAGCTGGTCTCCCAAAAACACCAAACTTGTTTGTTTTCTGTTTGAAAAGGATGATTTCAGGTAGACAAATACAAATTCTGTAGGACTTTTTTTAGTTTAGTAAGTCTTCGCCACTTTTCCAGATGGTCAGCAAATCTTAAACCCTTTGGAAAGTTGTTGTTGTTGTTTTAATTCAACGAGGGTCACAGTCACACAGATAATGTCCCAAGTTCCCTTTTTTACAGGTGACTAATGGTGAAAAAAGTTTGCTACAGAACTCATTCCCTTTCTCATTGAACAATTCATATGGACCTGGTGTTGTATCTTTTCTTGGTTTATCTGTGCTTAAATTCTCCTTATTACCAGAGCAGATGACTTTACTTTGCAAATTTCTACACCTGGCAAGGACATGTATTTTGTTACAGTGGATTCAGGGGAAGCCGTCCTCTATTGCATTGTGGTACAGGGAACCTTTTAGGGTCCTCCCAATTGAGCAGCTCCAACAAAGTGCAATTCAGACGTCTATAACAAAACATAGCAAGCTCTTTTTTTTAGGATCACACTTAAATGTTAAATGTAACCAGTGTTAAGTTTACTTTGCATGTATATCTCCTGTGCTGGCTTGTTTTTCGTGATTTTGTTTAATATAATGAATGAAATTTTTCAGCAAAATTATATTAAAAAAAGAAAAACATTTTTGGTTATACTCTTGTAACGTGAGAAGAAATGGTTGGCAGACTATATTTAAAAAAAAAAAGCCAATCCGGATGAACCTAACAGCTAACCAATTCCTCCTAGACATACTATAGCCTGTATTAACGTTTCACAAGTTTGAGTTAAAAACAAAATCATATGGAGCTCCACATCAGGACTTTGCAAAAATGATTTCTTTTAACCTAAACTCTGGAACCACAGGAGACTTCTGACTCTTTGGTCTGTCTGTTCAGATAATGTTTGAGCCCACTTTGTATAATCAGTTATTCCATATGCTTACATAGTAAATTCCACCCTTTTACATACTTACTTACATTGGTAGATGTAACCAGGGAGACAAACAAAGTATAAATCGTGTTGACGGTTTTAATCAGAGCTTTCTTTGGAGTCCAAACATATCAGTAAAAGTGGCAAAAGAGTGAATGCTTAGCTGAAAAGGAAGTCTCTAGAAGCTTTGTAGCAGGAGATTAACTATGACAGATTTTAATTGGCAATGCAAAGTCAAGTTAATGCAGACCTTTACTTGTAGAAATTTACAGTGTAATTGACCAATACGGATTCTGTTGTGACCTACTTTAACTCTTTTATGTGATCCAACTAAATATAGCTGCTTGTACAGTTGTTTTCCATTTGGATTGAGTCCATTTGCAGCCTATCTGTACAACAGAAACATATCAAGGTGCAAGAATGGTTCCACAAACTTACAGTAGCTTAGCCACACCAGCTGCACCCTTAGCATTGTACCCTTGATAAGTGGTACATTTTTGTATGTTCTTATTTGTATCTTTCAAAAAATGAAAAAACTTTAATAAAATGTATAAAGGCCAATTTTAAAAAAATGGCAATATGCAGCTTGCATTCATTATTGAAGATCTTAAAGAAGCATATTTGTCTTTGAGCTTCTAGAATTAAACAGCAGTTCACTGTGTTCAAACTAAGAACAATTTCTGTGCCATACTTGGAACTTCTCTGTCAATTCCTCCTTTGCATGGAGAAATAAAACATTTGCTGCTATGTGAATACACGTGAATATTTCAGATTTCAGACTCTATTGCTTGGTGACACAGACAATTTAGACTCCTTGGAAGCTGTTGTTCTGCTAAGTCAAACATGGAAGTTAACTGCTGCACTCAAAGAACAGGTTTTCTTTGATGTTTTCCCCTTAAGAAGTAAGAGCTTTTCATTGTTTAATGTTCTGAAACCAAGGCATGGGTTTTGGTACATTAAAAGAAACAAAGCAGGGAGAAAGCTAACACAGAAACATGCACATAGAAATATTTTCCATCTGGTGTTTGAATATGAAAACAATTCATCCTGTGAATATTAAAAAGTCTTTTTTTTTCTTTTAGAAAAGCAAGAATGTAAGCAAATATATTTGAAACCATTCTAAGGTTTTAGGATAAAAGCCAAAAATAGTCTGTAAGCAACTGTAGATTATTGCATTTTCTCATGTACCAAGATATGTAGAAGATTATTTACTGTGCTTGGCACAATATACAGATTATTAAGATCTTAGCATGTTGATGGTTTAGCATGGTTCAGCAAAGAAATTAACAAATGTTTACAGGTTTTTGAAAATCTTAAAATCTATAAAAAGGATTCCAAGTCACTATGTCTTTATATTCTGCATGTTAAGTGTGTATTTCTATTATCATTTACAACAGTACTGTATTATTAAGAGTACTAAAAGTAAAAAACCACCGTCATTTACAGCAAAGTAATCAAACACAAAAACATTCACATGACTTAACCAACTTTATGATGTGCTGAATATCCCTAATTAATCATGCAACATTCCGTCAAAGTATTGTATTTTTGTTTGAGAATGAAAACTTTCTTGATTTTTCACATCTACATTATGCCTTCAAAAACACTCTTTTAATCAAAGTATGCTTGATTTGATTGTTTTCACCAATCTGCCATATGCAGTGTTCTGCCAAAGCCTTGGGCACCCACACTCTTTGGTGCAATTGCATTTGCACGCATTAGCTAAATCAACTGGGGTTTTTGCATTCTTTCACGCAGAAAGATTGATGTGAAAATGTAAATGGGTGTCCTGATTGGAGATTCTGAGATTCTTCTGCGGTGCTCTTAATGATGCAAGCTCAAAATGTGATCCTCTATGAGGACACACAATTCAAGGCAGCAGATTATAATTACACAGTGACTGTTACACACACTTGTCTGTTAATTTATTATAATGCCACAGCCAGTGACACGTAAACTTAAATGAGCAAATACCAGATACAGTATTAGTCAGCACCTCTGGGATTACAATTTTCTGTTTAATTCTGGACATCCGGAAACTGATTTAGTTGGAAGCAGAGTTCATATGAGGACACAATTATGAGAAAGTGTCTTAATGGCTAAAATGTTTTTTTAATTAGTGTGGAAGTCTAACCACACTAATATAAAAGTCTAAGTCTAGTTTGGTGCCAAAACATAGTTTGCCACCAAACTCCTTCTATGAATGACCATAATGTGTAAGAACAGAGATAGCCTTTGGAAGAGAAATTCTTGTCTGACCTTACATTCTAGTGTCTCAGGAGTCATGATTCTTACTTATATTTAGCTTTGTCTGGTCTCTCATTTGTGAACTGGCGTCACTAAAGGCAGTCCTAGGCAGGACGTGTCCTACTACTATAAAGCCATGCTGTTGCCCTGGATGCCTTGTGTCGTTTGGAAGTGTCTTGCTGAAATTTGCAAAAGCTTAAGTGAGATGGATGTCTGGAGAGAGGCACCTTTTGCTCTAAGATATATATGTATACTATCGGCACTGGTGGCATCTATGCCAGTTCTATGTCTGTTTCCCCATACAGTACGAGATCCATGCTTTTAAACTGAGTAATAACGACACCCAAAAAGCGGTGGTTTCTTCTTTGCACCACAGAGCTTAAACCTTTTTGTGTAAGCTTCAGTAAAATGTATTTACAGAAAATATATTCTCAAAGTGTACTGCACACAACCTAATCCTGTGATTGGTGGAGGGCTGTCGAAGAACCAGAAGATCACGAGTTTCCAAATTAGACTTGTAGCCATATCTATTGAGCACAGAAATAAGTGCCAGATTCTCTGGATCTTTTGATTATATTTACAGAAGATTTAATATTTGAAAGTCTTTACATGTGTCAACAGAAAAACATGGTTCCAAAATGAATCCATATTTTGGAGCCGCAGTTTTTCACATGCCATTCATTACTCCAAAGACCCTGCCGCTGTGAGTTATTAAATAGATTATGCAAGTAATTATCAGACATAGCTGTTTAGCTGTTTAATTATACTCTATCATTGTCTACCAGGCAGTCTGTTCACACATCGTAGGATTTGTGTTGTTTTCTGGGCTATGACAAGCTCTCAACTGTCATTAAGTATCTATACCAGTTTAAATCTTTGGAATATTTTATGCTTGGAAGTGCGTTGCTATATTGATGCTCCTCTTGTTCTAAAAGATAAATGATGTCACCTTTTATGAAACAAGGAGAAAATATAATGGAAAAATTAATAAAAACCGAAATCTTAAGGAGTAATATAACAGATTCTGAAGCATAGTGGGAGGCTTTCAAGTGTCAAAGCCTGTTGCTGTCATCTGCAGATAAGAGCACAAGACACACACACACACAGATGCACACACACACGCACACAAAAGATGCTCTCTGCTGCTTCCAGACATATGCTCAGGGAATCTCATCACCTTAAACTGAAAATCAGTTTTTCTCAGTAACATCAGTCTCCTTGGCTACAACTCGCTGTCCATTTAGACAGGACCTTCAGGGCTTGTTCATTGTTACACTGAGCGGTTTTTCTGAGGACATTCAAAAGATGTATTTCTGGCTGTGATAGATTAAGTAACCATGTGTTCAAAGTTGAAAATAAAGACATGGAAAAAGGAATGCAAATACATGGTAATGCAAAATTATTTTTCAGGTAGATTTCAGAGCTACATTTCATATTTCTATTTCTTCGATGTGTATATTTATATGACTCCAGATGCTTGTCAGCAATTAACCTCACACAAAAAAGAGATTTTCAAAACTGGAGGAGACATCCAGATGATTTTGTTCTGTCTCTCTGCTCTTAATTACTCTGTCGAGTTTACACTCAACAAGTCAAACTGAAATGGGACTGTATGTTCTCATCCTAAAAAAGAAGTGGAAATTGTTTTTATCTATTGATAGTCTTGTCAAAAGATGCCTCTGTGACTGTGCACGGTGTGACTGTGATGACAACACCCTGGTGCAGTTCTGAACACATACATTTCAATGCATTTGAACCAAAACAGTACCAACACGTTGCAATGGATATCAATTTAGCAGAGACGTTCATTGTGAAATTCAGAAATTTACAGTTGAAAATCCCCTACAAATTTCCAAGAATTGTTTACTGTGTGGTCTGGCTCAGAAAAAGAGTAGCTCCCCGATCCTTCAATCCGTCAATGCTGTGGAACAGGAGTTCCATTTCTGGAGGGTGCGACATCTTCATACAAGCACCTTTGGGACATTTTTGCAAATGTGCCAAAGTGCCTGGAGAGTTGCAGCATTGCTGGAGATGCACAGTTGTGGAATGATTTCAATTCGTTTGCCTGGTTACGTTTCTTCTGTTCAGAACAGCTTCCTCTTAATTTTGTCCTCTTTTTTTTCTTTACTCGGCCAGCCTTGACATTGTGCAGACAAGCTGCAGAATTAATTTAGTTGACCTTTTAGAACCTGAACCCGCATGATCAAAGGTTTTGTTTTTAGTTCACCCAGAGGTGTGAGAATTACTCCACTTACAAGAAAACCTGTTTAACAGTTAATGAAGTGGAACAAGAGGAATCCTTATTCCAACTCAGACTATTTTTTCCAATATGAAAGAAACATTTGAAATAAAAACAAATCAACCTTAATCTTTAAAAGCAAGACTGTGTCAGTACTGACTGTAATTTCGTTCATCCACTCTGTAGCACTTGCTCTGTCATAAATCTGAAGCATGGTATATGAAATCTACAGTCTTCAAATGTTTGCATTTATTGTTGGCCTTCATTACTTTTTCACTTACTTTTCCCTCCTTTTTCCAAACAGCCATAATGCTGCATTTGTAAATAACCTTGCTCACCTTAGTCTGTCTTCATGTTAAAAAAGATACTTTGAGAAAATGCTGCTTTTCGTATGATCTTTTTAGTTACAAGGATTTTGGGTTTATCTTTTAAACTTCTGAATACATTTTATGACAATGTCCTTTTATGATTAGCACATAGTCAAATTACTATTAGAAATTAGTCAGTAGGGTAATTGCTTTTTCAATGATTTCTTAAAATGCCCGATCAGGTTTTTACAGTCCTTTTTTTCCCCCAGAGCGTTATTTTCACTCTTAAGGGACATTTTTTAAGTGTACTGTAGTCTTCACAGTGAAAGTAGGGCTGATTTTGTACGTGATGGAAATACAAGCAAGAAAAAATAAATTATTCAAAACACCTGAAAACATAGCATTTAAATAATTTGTCCATTATTTTCTATCTTGAAAAATATTTCAGTCAGTGTGGATGTTCATGAAACACTCTCAAGCTCAAACGCACACAAAAATTAAATCTGATGGTAAAGCAAAGTGTTGATGACACTTGTTTTCATAGAATGCCTCTATTGATAATGTATGCCTCATTGCATCTGATTCTTCAACAGAACTCACCTAATGAGCACAGAAACGCCCACGTCCTCACAGCTCTTGTAGACGTGGCCCCATGTGTCCTGGATGATCTCCCTCTCGGTGTCAGACAGTGGCTCGGCGCGCTCCGGACGATCCTCCCCGTCTCCCCTCTGCACTCCCAGCAGCCGTGGAGGTGGTGAGGGAGGCGGCGGAGACTCCCTGCGAGACATCCTCCTGCGGCGCAGCAGCCCGGAGGTTCCCAGCAGCGCCCGGGGGAGGTAGGGAGCCAGGGAGGGGGGGAGGGAGATGGAAAGCTGAGACCCCACGGCGGGAGCTGGGAGGGGAGTCGGGATGAGAACAGGAGCAGAGAAGAAGGAGGAGGAGAAGAGAGGGAGAATACAGGATCCAAACAGCATCAACTGCCACCAAAAGAAAAATAGAGAAAAAAAAAAGCTCTTGATCCCCCACTCTGCCACTCACTAAGCTCCAAATCTCCCTCTCTGGTTGTCGCCTCAACTAAAAACTTCTTTCTTTTGCGCTCCCTCTTTTGCTTCTTCTCCTCACTTCCCAATCTTCCTATGTCTTCGATGAGGGAGATGAATGTGAGGGATGCTGATGTTGCTCTTCCGTCACTTCTCTCCCTCTGATCCTCTCGCTCTGGTGGAAAAGATGAGGCATTCAGGGGCTGTCGTGTGTGTGAGTGTGTGAGTGTGTATTGTGAAGACCTAATGGAATGAGAGCAGGGTCGGAAGAAAAACAGAGACAGAGGGGTGGAGAAATGTGGGGAAGAAAATAGAAGAGAAGAGAGCAAACGTTGAGCCTCCAACAGACACACAAAGAGCACATGTTCGAACACACATATGGACACAGCCAACCTCTCAGAATGTTTCTATTTATGTGTGACTTTCCCAAAATACTGCCGAAATACATGTGATAAGGACATAATTAGCGCTGGGAGTTGTTGGATTGTAGCAATGACATTGGTACAAGGATATCATCACTGATAATACTGGGATTAACTTCCATTAGAGAAGCCTGTTAAAGTCAGCTGTAATTATGTCCATTACATTTGCTTATACATTAACACTCTTATATCAGAATCAGAATCAGAAATTGCTTTATTGGCCAAATTTAAACCACAATATATATATCATATAAATACCATGTGTGTGTGCGTGTGTGTGTGTGTGTTTGTGTGTGCGTGTGTGTATGTATGTGTTTACACATACTTTGAGACTGTCCAATGATGCTTCCTTTTTGGAGGTGGGTAAAAAGTGAGATAGATAAAGTTCTGGGAATCGATGTACCAGTGATGTACAAGTCAGTTTCTTTTTGTTCTCCTGAAAAATAACTCCTGAAGACATGTACACCAGAGACCAAAAGTACCTGTTGCATTTACTGTACTCTTGATGACTGCTTGGAACATGGTGAAAAATAAAATGGATGAATTCACATTCACCGACATTGGCGCAGAAACAGAAACATTTTTATTTTTTAGCTTCTGTGTTTTGTTGCTGTTTTGTTTTTTAGGCTTTTTTTCCTGCACTGTCATTTATTCTGTGAAGTTGTCAAAAAATGTTCTATATTGTGTTTTTCCAATGTTAAATGTTTGATGAAAATATAATAAAAAAATGTCCTGGGCCACTTAAAAGAAAAAACAATGGACTGATATCAACAGGAACAGCAAGAGGAAGCAGTAACAAGCAGTTGTTGGAAGCACCCCAACAAAGATGGATTAAGATATTACATATATTTATGTCTGTATGTAAGAGTATATGGTAGAAAAAATAAAGTTAAAAAAGTAGTAAAATATCAATAATGTATTTTTTACTCAGATGCATTTTGTATCAAACTGAAATTGCTGGTTTATGTCAACTCTTTTATACTGAACATTTCTTTTCTGTGTTTGTGTGCATATATATATATTTTTTTTAATGAATAAGCTCATAAACTGAAAGCATTGGGATACATACAGTATAAACTATTTCAATAATAGTATGTTTTGAAAGAGTCAGCTGTATTGGATTTACTTGCATATATACATTTTTTGGTTTGTTTTTTGGATGGAGTCACTGTACATATTGTGTGACATGTTACTTTTATGTTTTTGTCTTGTTTTAGAACTAAAGATTTAGTTAAAGCTCTCAATGTTCAGAAGGAAGGCTGCTTAGATAACAAACCAGTGGAAAAGCATTTGAACTGAAGTTGGACAAAAGGTATTCAGCGGAAAGGAAACAGTAATTTTCTCACATTCTGCAAACATCCACACCAATGAGCACTCCAACTTCATTGCATTCTTGAAGGTTAGTAATAGAAAGGAAAAAAGGAACTGTAACATTACTATTAAAAAAGAAAAATGTTTAGCTAGTATGTGTTGCTGCTATTTTGTTTAAAGGTGATGTTAATTTTGAAGAATAGATGTTTGAACTGGTTGAAAAATTATTTTGATAAAACATTAACAGTTAATTTTTCAGGATGTTAAGGACAAGAGCAACTTTCTGAAGAACTAAAGAATGACATTTCTGAGCTTTTACAATTGCGAGTTTTAACATATTTCACTGTACAGATTCCATTTTTTTGGCCCTCTGGAAAACGGTTCTCAAGTTAATTGTTCCTGATGTTGATTTATGTGATGGTTTTAGACAAAAATCACATTGCTTGTTGAGTAAAATTATGAAAAAGATTAAAAATTTGACCTTAAGAAGTGTAATTTCATTGGTTTTCTAAGGATATTTTCTAAGGAACATTAGGTAACTGAGCTTTACACACTTCTATCAAAAAAATCCTGGCTTTGATTCTTCACAAATTGAGACCGTGATGAATAATTTCAGTGCAGTTTCTTTCCTAATGTGACATACGTCCTGTGAAATTCACATAAAAATCAAATAACTCATAAAAAAGGAATAATGTGGTGGAATGCGATGCACTGGCCCTCTGCACCCAAAACTGAGCACAATTCATACAAGACCTACATCACAATTAATGCATTCTCAGACATAAATATAAATTTTTGTGCTCGTAAGAGGCTGTTCTGGTCTGTTGTTTTGTGCATTAGCATCATCAAGTTTGTTCCATGTTCTTGCTGCTGGTGTTGTTGCTGTCTGTTCTGATTTCCGTTAGTTTTGTAACTTTGCAGGTGTTCATGGCTGTGTCTTCTCAGCTTCCCTGTGGATGCCCCTGGAAGAAATTGGTAGCAGCCGGTTGTCAATTTTTCCCAAACGGAAAAGAAATAGAAAAAGACTTCTTTAAAAAATATGTAACTATTTTTCATGCATTGAGCATCATATAAAGACTATATGATTTACCTTATTCACACGTTGTTCTAATAAACACATTCAAATCTACTAAAGATCTTGTATCTGGTTTCACTGTTTTATGCTTTACATACAAGTTTCAGACAAAAGAGATACATTTATAAGATATATAAATATAATATATCTTTTCCATATGGGTTGTTACGTTGGTCTATATGTTTTTGGAAGTTGTGCTCTCTTACTCTGAAGCTGAGCACATTCACATTCTAGTTGCACAAAAGTGAAATAGTCTCTTTTTCTTCACTAAGGAATTTGCAAATATTAGAATGAAAGCACAAACATAAGAAAAATGGCTGAGGAAGGGTCTGTGCTTATCCAAATAATGGATTGGTTAGGGACTGTGCAAGACTTAAGCTTTCTACAGAAAGGGACAGAATTGAGATTTTACAAAGAAGAAATCTACACGTTTCTGAAACTGAGGACCTCCTAAATCGTATAGAGATGAAATCTTGGAGAGAGTTCAGACAGGGGCGTTTTTCAACTCTGAAT